>VDFB02179234.1:55545838-55670751 GCA_007258455.2 Sequoia sempervirens
TGGCCTTTCAGCTTCATTTTCACAAACTTAACCTAATATGGGTCCTCTATTTCCTCATACTCAAAATATTCTTCTAGTTTGTTGATCCAACTGATCAACTCTTCCGGGTTCAAACTTCCAGAATAACTGGGGACTTCGCTCTAGGTCTTTTCCCGATCTTTGAAATGGCCCTTATTAGCGCATTTGGTCTTGATCAATTGCTTCTTCTTCCTCTTCTACATTTGAACCTTCTTCCTCTCCTTCATCCTCACTTTCCTCCCTCGAGTTTAACCCTCTTCTCAACTGCTCTTGTAATGCGTCAATCTGTCTCTAGAGGGCTGCTAGTGCATCTCTTCCACCAGCATTTTTGCCGCCTCGACCACCTCTGGCACCACCATGCCTACCAGGCATCACTCTTGGAGGCATCTTTCTTGACCTCGACCCACAACCATGGTCCTGGTGTGAACTGCCTCACGATCGGCGATCTGTCCACACGCTCAAAAAAACCCGCTCTAATACCACTTGATGAGGGCGCAGCCTGAGACTTAGAAAATAACCCACAAACAAGAGAATAATTTTATTATTTAGAAAATGGAGCTTCTTACATGTAGAGGATCTCAAATCCCCAAGTTCTACAACACATCAAAGTTACAAAAAGCTACATACTCACCCTTTCGCAATATGCGAGCTTGTCCCCAAAAAGTTACCCAAAAATTAGAAATCCACCCATAAATAGAGCTCCTCTTTAGTTTGGAACCAAAAAAACATTCAAATTTGAGTTTAGGCGGTTTGGCGCCAAAAAATTACAACTTGAAGTTCAAATTTCAAAAGAACATTTGTAATTGTATCTTCTAGAAAGTGCGCCAACTTCCCGGGGCCATAACTTTTGATCCGGGACTCCGATTCACGAACCGTTTGAACCGTTGGAAAGGTCTCAAAGTCAATAACGTGCTCAAAATTCACTATACTTATTTTGGAAATTTTCAGGGCTGATCTGGGAACTCTAAGTGCCTCAAATCTAACTTGGAAGATTTTCAGGTGCAAATATGGGGAACTAAAATTGCAATATCTTTCAACCCAAAAATAGAAAATAAAAACCATAAATTGGGAATTTCATTATGACGAAAAGGGTATCCAAAAATGTAAAAATATCTAAAATTTGAGAAACTTGAAATTTAACTATTTTTGGGTGATGCAACATTGCCCTTACACCACTGGATGCTCCTGCATCAAATTTTCACTATAAGTCAACAGCTTGGTTGATTTCATTGTGACACCTAACAAATCTTTCAGACGGTCATTTTCTCTCAACATCCTCTCATTATTCATTTTGTACATTTCCCTCTCCTTGATTAACATCTGAATTTGAGCTTTGTTTCATTTTGCTACATTGATCCCAATTTCTACAGTTGCCACAGGATCAACCTCTCCAATCTCTAAATTCATAACATGCCTGAATGCTTTCTCAGTATCAATGACAACTAATTTCCTATGCGGTGGATATAAAGCCCAAATCATTAATGACCCTTCATCTGGATTGTATTTCGATCCTGCATATACTTTTGTCACTTTTTCTGGGCTGAGCTTGTGTGTAGCATTACTATCTTTCAAAAAACTATCAAAAACTAATGCAGAATTGAGGTCCAACCCTAGAAAAATCATAACACTGGCACTTTCCAACATTTTCTTTCCCTTTTCAGGGGTCATACTTTCCATCTCTCTATCCACACACATCTTTAGGTCATTCAGTAATTGTTCTTCATTACCTAGTGTGATATTGTCAACCTTTTCTCTTATTTCTTTTCCTTTTTGTTTGTACAAGAATGCCTTAAATTCTGGAGATTTTACAAATTCATCATCTGCTATGAACGATTTGTACTCTACATGTCTTGCATCCGCATCTACATTCTCTTCAGCACTCAATTCCCTGGCAGGGCAAGTGTAATGTTGAGTTCTCAATCTTGACATCTTATTTGGTTGGTCTTGTGGCACATTATCCTCGGATGCCTCTTCATCAAAAGATAACAGCTATGTATCTTGCAACCCTTGATTATATTTTTTGGCCACTATTTCTGCTTCTTCATCTTCCAGGTTTTGAATCATATCATCAAATTGATAGGGCACATGTTGATACCCTCCAAATTTTATCTTTAGTTTAGCAGAATTGATGTACACTTCTGGATCAAAATTCCTCCTAGGTGGTCCTCTTTTCATATTGTATTGCAGTAACTTATCAAGGATCAAATTGTATCCTTCCTTGGCTAATACAGTAAAATCACCGAAGCACAATGTATTGGGCATAAAATCTTGCTTTCCAAAGGAGCTTAAATTCATAACACTGGAAAAGTCCATCTGTCTAACAATTTCCAAGTATGCAATTATGTCTGGGACTGTTTTACGCAAAATGAATGGGGCATCTTCAAATCCATAAACCCTAATCATGGTAGCATCCTCCAAGCAATACCAATCCCCCCAATTGTGACTAATTGTCCCATTGAAGTCCTTAGGCCTAAGAAAACTCTTTATCTCTTCAGATAAAGAATAGTCGCATGGATGATTATACAATTTGTACAATGTCTTCACAAAAAACTCCTCAAAGTGTACAAAACTAGAGTTAGCAAACCTATTGTCCCAGACACCCATCCATAATTGAACAGCTACTATCGTGCCTTCCTTGTCAAATTGGAAAATTCTCATCTCCTAAGGCCACAACCCTAACTTTTATCCAAAATGCAACACTATGTGCATCAACAATGAGTAATTCCTAAGATATAAGTTAGAGGCTCTCCCCTTTATTTCCATCAACCTAGAATAAAGCCCCTTAAAAATGTACGAGGCATAATCAAATGGTTTAGAATTGTGATACTAAATATCTGCTGAAATTATCATAGGCACAATTGACATATATTCAGGGACTTCCATTCCCAATACTTGGCCTACCGAGAAATAAGTATACTTCATATAGGGTTCAAAAAGATCAACATGGAAAGGGGGTCCATCGATATCCTCTAGAGGAACTGGTTTTCCACCTTTCCTAACTCTGTGGAGTGGCAACCTCCAACCCTTATAAATTGTGTCCATCCTCTCGAATTCCCTTTCTAATTCCTCATATATTATTTTCTCATTAAAAACCCCTTCTAAATTGAAAACCTCACCTATTGCATCTTCTGATATGTGTATTAGTGGTTTCTCAGATGGGTCACATATAGCTTTGAGTTTTGAATTATAATGGGCGGCCAACAATCTTACCAATTCTGCATTGACAAATACATTAGGGAAAACTAGCTTTCCCAGATTAAGCTTCCATGGGTTACATACTGGTTGAAAACAATTTCTCCAATAGTAATGAAAACTAAGCAATTCATAACTTCTTATTGAATTCCAAATATCTCCTATGAGTTTACACTTGTCATCCAATTTATCTATTTCTGCCCTAAGTTGTGCAAATTGTCTGGCTTTAGGTCCAAAGCCAGGTAATTGGTCAATGAGATCTTGATTTAGCTTTTGTTCAGTGCCCTCAAGCTCTATTTCAGTTTTTTGTTTCTTCCCTTTAGGCTGACTGCTTTCACCATATTTTCTACCTTTTGATTTTCCTAAGCTAGAGGATTCCATTCCTCAAAATTTACAGAAGTCAAAAATTACAGGAACTAAGGCACAAAGAACTTACTGTATTTCGCTCGGAGTCTTTGGACTAAAAGAATGCCCTATTTATTCGTTCACCCTTCTACTTCCTCCGCTATCAATTTCACACTAATGTTTCCAATTGAATTTTCCTTAATACATGTAGTTATTTGTGCTTTGTCGCGCCATTAATTTTTTAGCTGAAACGCGAGTGTGGCGGGTCTTTTTTTCCAAACTCTCACTGTCACATCATGTAATATTGTTGGTGAGACATTTTCAAATCTTGGGCAACCTCTTTATTATGGCTTTTACCAATGTTCATTAAAACATCTTCCAAGACATCCCGTAGTTTCCCCAACACTCCAAGTCTCCCCAAGAGTTATCCCTTCAATCTCAAGTATATCGCTATAACTCCCATCAATGAAAACATATCATTGTCACTTTGTAAGTCGTGCAAACGTTCCTCCACTTATTTCGTATCTCACCGAGATATATCCTTTGGTCTATTTTTTGGTTGCTGAGACATAATTATTTTCTTGCTAATGGAACAACACTCGGCGTGACTCTCATATCTTTCTCCTATGAAACTAGTCTCACCGATAATCAATACATACCACCAATTCCTTTACTAACATAATCCTGTCAGTGTGACATATGGGTCGAAAAGACTCCCTAACTTCATCCCGATAATCATCGATAGAAATCTCTTCTGTTTTTGTCGGCAAGACCGGATGAATGCTATAGGACTTCATTCTGATGACTCTAGTCTAGCCGATATATCTCCTTGTGCACCGGTTGGTAAGACATATATAAGTTTGATATGACTCATTCTGATGATTGTTGTTTTGTCGATAGGATCCTTCTATCGCTGAGACCACGAACTGCATTATGCTGATATGAATTCTCTGATAAAATGATATCGGTAAGACATTCACGACCCCTTGGCAATGCACTGAAAAATATGTGTTAGTATAAAATAACTTATGGGTCTGGAAGACTTATACTATCTCATGTCGAAATGACTTTATATATTCAAATGCTTGGGGTCAAGAGAATTTTATGGGACCAAATGGTAAATACTAATTGGAACATGGGTGAAAAAGAAAATTACATCAATTTTATTCATGACATGGGCTTCTTTGGGAAACTTTTATGAGTATGTACAACTATGAAATTTAAAAAATTCACAGTTCCAATAGTGGCTCCGTCTGGGGATGAATGATTGTGAGATCATTGCAAGGATTTAGATCTCTGGATGAGCATACCAAACTTTCAGAGTTATGGACCAATGAGAAGGATGGAATGAAAAGGAAAGGAGATGAAAATGATCCTATACTACTGTACATGGAGAGAGTTTATTTTAAATGAAGGAACCTCAAGATTGTCCATGTACTAGAAATTCTTATTCCTTTTATCCCCTAAACTACTGTGCATGGAAAATAGAATTTTTGAGAGGATTATCAAGAATTGTCCATGCACTGGAAACCCTTGATCCTTTGATCCTCTGTATTCTTCAAGAGAAGAAATGCTTTAAAAATTTCCTGTGTACAGGAAACTCCTATTCTTCACCAGTCATGTTTTGTAAATAATAAGAGTTTTCACCTCCTTTACCAACAACAAGAAAAGGTCCTAGCCACAAGGCTTCAAATTTCTCGTGCTTACCCTTCTCCTAACACCTTGCATTCCACATCAGCACTAGATCACTCTCTTTTTTATTTTCTATCAAATAAATGCTTCATATGTACCTGTAACTTCATGTTCTATTTTTGAGCTACTCTCTTTATCTCATCAAGTTTAGCTAGCTGCTCCATTCTCTCCTCCATAGGTTCTAGAATATCTATATCTTCTTGAAGGATAAACTTGTAAACTAGTAACAAATTTTGTAGAGGCATCCTAGCTTGTGTTCCATATATTAATTCAAATGGGGATTTTCCAACTGCCTTTTTTACAGTGATCCTATCAGCCCACATAGCCATTTTCAATTTGGAATCCCAAGCCTTCTTATTTTGACCTAGTATTCTCCTTATGATTTTAAGAAGACTTTTGTTGTTGGACTATGCCTGACCATTAGATTGTGGATGGTAGGGAGTTGCATAAGAAATAGTAATGCCATATGTTCTATAAAAATATTTGAATTCATCATATCTGAAACACATCCTGTTATCTGTAATCAATCTTAGTGGTGTACCGAATCTGGTAATGATGTTATCCATTAAAAAATTGGTTACAACTTTACTTGTAGCTTGCTTGGTTGGGATTGCTTCTACCCATTTGGTGAAATAATCAATAGCTACTAGTATCCACTTATGTCCTCCACTCGATTTCTCTTGTATCTCCCCAATAAAATCAATCCCCCACTGATGGAAAGGGGCTTCAGTTTGCAAAGGTATAAGTGGTAAAGCTCCCTGATACTTCATTTTCCCAAAGAATTTCTGGCATGCTTCACATCTTCTTACATATGAAAAAGAGTCATTAAAAACTTTTGGCCAGTACTAACCTACCCTAAGAATCTTATGTGCAGTTGTCTTCGCAGAATAATGGCCTCCACAGACCCCTTCATGCATTTCTCTTAAGACATGCTTAGCTTGTGATTCATCTAGACATAACAACAATATCCCATCCATGTTCTTCCAAAACAAATCACCTTCCATGAACACATACTTAGATGCTTGCAGCTTTAAAGTTCTTCTCTAACTATCACTTAATCCTTCTGGACACTTCATGTATATGAGATAATGCATGATGTCTGCATACCAAGGAGTATGCTCAATACTTGCAATTGCATTTTCTTCCTCTTCTATATTACAAATTTGATTTGCTTCGATATTTGCTTCTGCCATTAGCCTAGCCAAACCCTGACCTCTCACCAATTTAGTGATTTTTATTTCCATATCAAACTCTTGGATTTTATTAATCCACCTGCATCTCTTTCCTGTTATCTTCGACTATGTCAAGATATCTTTAATAGCTGCATGAGGGACATAAGCAATCACCTTAGCTCCAACAAGATACGGCATGAAAGCCTTTGTGGCTTTTACCAATGCAAATGCTTGTTTTTCCATTATATCATATTTCAATTCTGACCCCTGCAATGACTTACTGAAAAAAGACACAAGTTTTTCATAACCTTCCTTGTTTTTCTGTAACATAACAGCAGATATAGTATGCAACGAAGCAAATGAGAATATTTGAAAGGGTTTTGAAAAATATGGAGACTTAAGGACAGGGGCTTCCTTGATGGCCTTTTTGATTGATATAAAAGCTTCTAATGCTTCTGCAGTCCAATCTATTTTTTTTCCTTTCCTTAACATTTTTTATATGGGCTTAATGATTTCAGGAAAAGTAGAAACAAATCTCCTAACAAAGTTGATTTGTCCAAAAAATGACTAGATGGCCTTGACAGTTTTAGGGATAGGAACTTTATCTATGGCCTCAACCCTCTCGAGATCTATTCTAATTCCATCCTTTGACACAATATGTCCTAAAAAATTTCCCTCCGTGACTGCAAAATGGCATTTTTTAGGGTTCAAGCTAATACCATATTCTAAAGCTTTAATAAATATTTTTTCCAGATGTTCTACATGATCTTCTGCCCTTTTTGAATAAGCAGTAGGATCATCTTGATATACCACCATTATAGCATTAATCAAGTTTGCAAATGCTAAATCCATGGCTCTTTGGAAGATTTCTCTTGTGTTCATGAGACCAAACGGCATTCTTACATAGACATATGTCCCCCATGGGGTTGTAAAAGTTGTATTATATTGTTCAGATTCTTTAACTTTGACCTGGTTATAACCTGAAAACCCATCCATCATAGATAACAGCTTGCACCCTGTCACCTTATGTAGTATAGCTTCCATATTAGGTAAAGGGTAATTATCCTTGAGGGATGCCACATTTAGATTTCAAAAATCCACACATAATCTGATATCTTTGTTTTTCTTCCTCATGGGAACCAGGTTTGAGACCCATGTTGAGTGCCTGATTGGTTTGATGATACCCCCATCTTTGAGCTTTTCCAATTCTTCCTGCATTTTTGGTTCCAATGTTGGGTTAATGGGCCTTTGTTTCTATCTAAATGGCTTTGCATCTAGTTTCAAGGAGATTTCATGTTGAAACAAATCCTCCCTATATGCTTTAAGGTCTTCATAGGACCATGCAAACACATGTTTATACTTTCTCAGTAATGCAATCAACATTCTTTGAATTATTAGGCTTATTTTCTTCCCTATGTATACCTTTCTTGGTGCCATCTCAGTCCCTAAGTTGATCTCTGCAATATCCTCCCTCTTGACTGGTGTTTGCTTCATGAAGGACCGATTACTTCCATCATATACCCTCTCCAATGCCACTAGCCCTTTGGGAAGCTTATTAGTTTTAAGCTGTAAGACCTCGTTCTTGAATACTATTTGCTTCCCATCTACTTCTTCTACAAAGGCATTGAAGTCAATTTCTTGAGCTTCATATTGATCTATACAATGAAGAAATTTTAGGAGGTCAGTATCATCATTAAAAACTTGCCAACTATATATATTATCAGGCACAGCAAGTCTTGTTTTGAACTCAATTTGTGACACTCCAGCCAATGTAATGTCATCTCTTCTTAGTGCTACATTTGCTCAAAAGTCCGCCATTATGTTTTTCGACCGATCTATCCATTCAATGGAGAAAGCATCAAGCAGCTCGATTGTGTCCCATATAGCATTCCTATATTGCTTCAGTCTCTTATGTTTTTCTATATATTTTGATTTAACTTGTGAAACAACTAGCTCAGAATCCCCTAGAAAAGTTAGCAAATTGATTTTATGTTTTACAGCTATATTCAAACCTATTAATAAAGCTTTGTACTCTGCCATGTTGTTTGTACATTCAAATGCCAGCAAAAATGAATATTTAAATGTAACTCCTTTAGGTGAGACAAATACTATTCCTGCTCCATTACCTTCTTAGCTACATGCTCCATCAAAGTACGTTTTCCACACACCATTGTAGTTTTGTGCAACATGCTTTTCAATTGGATCAGCATTGACTAATTCTAGTTGGGCTGATTCTATCTTAAAATTTCCAAGATCCACATCACAAAAACAATTGACTTGATCTTGAGGTACTTAATAAACAACTTGGTTCATCATTGGCTCCCTATACAACTTAACTTCCTAGCCATTCACTAGAATTGTTGCATAAGACAAATCAAATTGGACATTTCCCCCAACCATTGTTGTCCACTGTCTTGATAGAAGCATCCCAAACTAAGGAGGGGTATCAATTACTGTTATATCTATATTATAGGCCACCTGAGGATAAGCAGCTAGTTTGACTTCAACATCTTTCATAATACCCACTACAAGAACAGGCCTATTATCCATTGCATAGCACTTCCCTCCATTAGTATCCACCCACATGCCAAGTTGTTTCATCACACCAACTGGCATAATGTTGATAGCAACGCCAGAGTCTATCATGCAATTCCTTAACAGTTTGTTATTTATAAGCAACGTAGTGAAAAAAGGATCAATTTGTGGGGGATTTATTAATACATCATTTAGGAGAACTTCTGGGACACTTACTTTCTCTTGCTTATTAATTGTTTTAGTGGCCATCTTACTTTCAAAATTTATATGTTTTTCATTTCCACTTGTTATTAATTGAACAGCACTGTCCCTATATTCCTTAATTTTCATCATCTCAAGCAGTGGAACAAAAAATTTTACTTGAGATAAAGCCTGAGTGAAGTTGAAAGAGGAACCCTCTACCTTAATCATTTTCTTTTGCTCCAATGTTTCTCCTTTGTTCTCTTCCTTTTCTCTTTTACTCGATTGATCAGTCTTTTGCATTTCTTTGTGTAACTCATTAACTTCCTCCTTTTGGACAAGCTTCTGTTCATTTTTATCATGTTGTTTATTTTTTGTTTTCTTCAAAATCCTTGTGTCACCTTTTGATCTTTTATAAATATTCCCGTGGGGATACCTTCTTTTTCATTCACTGTCCTATTTCTTAACCAATATTTTCTCTTTTCTTCTTCAACTACAGCAATCGTTAACCTCTCTATCTCCTCTTTGGTGAGTTTCCTCATATTGCACTGAGCAGGCACCTCAATAGAGTGTGGTTATGTATAATCTTCTTCAGAATTAGAAAAAACCTGTTGTTTAGCCATGTGGACATTGCACCTTTGATTTGAAACATCATACTCATAACCTTCATCTTTTGAAGATGAGTATTTCTCCTCAACACGATGAAAAGTATTTGAAGTCAAATACATTGTGTGATCCTCTCCACTGTTACCCATTAACATTCCTTCTTGCTGCATTATTTGGGCTACAACACAATAATTTGGGGAATGTGGCTTATTACAGCTTTCACACCAATTGTTATTGACCATATACGCTTCGTTCTTCCTTAATGGATCAGGAGTTTCTTTATTTCTAGGCCTATCTATTACAGGTTTTCCATCCTTCCAATTTGTACCATAAGGCATGTCATGTAACCTAGGCCTCTCATTTTTGTATGTGTTCTCCTGTTTGTATTGATAATTATTGGCTTGTTGAGGAACCCTAGGGTTGTCTCTCTTATTAATTATCCCAGCAGCTTTCTTATTGTTTTCAATAGTTAATGCTATCTTTTGGACTTCAGCTAAATCTCTTGGGAACCTATTTCTTAGTTCATACCCTATTTGTGGATCGAACGCATTCAAATAAATACTCAATGCTCCAGAGTCTAAAAAATTTGGTCCAAGTGGTATCTTATTCTATAATTTGTTGAATCTTCAGTTAAAATCATAAATTGAGTCATTCTGATTTTTCTGAATTCATACTAATTCATGAAGAGCGGCATCTGGTGCACTTAGATTCCCATATTGCTCAAGAAATTGATCCTAAAATTCTTGGACAGAATTAATAGAGGTTGTTGGTAGGCTATTGAACCAATCCCTAGCTTCTTCAGTGAGTGACATCATGAATAGCCTCATATGTAAATCCTCATAAGGCATATCCAAATCTTGGATGAAAGCATTGAAACTCCTTAAATGATCTTTGGCAGTAATTGCACTACTCCCTGTAAACTTAGGAACAAGACTTCTCCAACTACCATCCATAGGGTAAGAGTATAATTGAAACCCTGTCAAGTCGAATTATCTGATCATTGTTGTGTATTGATGAGGGGAAGGGTTAGGTGGGTGTTGATACTGGTACAATGGATTGTTGTATTGTGCATGAGGATGTGGCACGTAATTTTGACCATGAGGTGGTTGTGTATTTGTATATTGTGAGGAAATATGCGGTGGATGGTTTGACTGTTTGTATTGATTTCCTATCTAATTCTGAGGAGCCTTTGATGGATCGGAAGGCCCTGCATTATTATTTCCCTACTTATGAGGCGGTATATACTTTGAAAAACCAATTGTCTGAGCAGTAATCTGGGTTTTCTGCAATTTGAAGTCTTGGATTGCTTTTATCATTTGGATCTTTTCTTGTTCATCTTTTGCTCTTTCTAATTCTTGTTTATGAAACTCGAACTGTGCTTCTACTTCTTCACGAGTTGAGAACTCATAATTTTCTTGAGGAATTACATGATCAATAGGATCACTTTGATTACCCTACATTCTTTGATCATATTCCTATTGATATTTGATTCCTTCACCTTTGAGTTTAGCATCAAACTCTTCATGTTTCTGAGGATTATAAAAAGGATTTATTTGTTCTTCAGAGGTACAAGGTTCTGCACTTGAATTATCTCTCCATGTATCATAATGATCATATGTCTCAAAATGTGGTCTAGATGCTTTGTCTTTGTTCGTTATTCACATGTCCTCATTTATCTTTTTACCCTTATCAACCTTATCATCCTTGTGTGTCCACTTACTGTTGTCAGTAGGACCTCCAGAAGGACCTCCCTTATATTGGGATCTTCTACCATTCGTGTTGAATAGATGCAATGTTCTTATCAGATTCACCACTCACTTTGTTAAAAGTGAGAAAAATGAAATTATTCTTATTCCCAACAGAGTCTATAAAGGATTTATGACTCTATGACTAAGCCCCTGACTCTGAGTTGACTCCCCAGTAGAGTCACCAATTTTTTAGCTCTCAAAAATGCAGGTAAAATACCTCAAGAGGTTGCCAATCTCTTGATACATTTCAGGGTAACAGACAAGGTCAAAAATGGTTTAAACCTTCTTCTCTTCAGGTGCTGCTAGACCTAGGGGGGTATACCTATATGAATGAGGCAGACTTGACTTATGCTTATTTCTTTTAAAGTATTTTACCCACAATGGAAAATGGGAGTGGATAAATAAAATATGATTTGGTATAGATTGTATAGCAATATCAAAGCTAAAACCTTTAAATATGTTCAGTTTAACATATATGAATAATGAGTGAAACTAAAATAATGAGAATGTGGAGACTAGTGCCTTATTGGGTATGCAGAGTCAAAAGAAATCTAAAGTGAGTAACTTCTTTCTAGCAAGTACTCTAATTGTTCGGCATATATTTGAGTTTATAACTTGTATAAACATGCAAGAATATGATTACCAAGTTCTTCTTAATGATCCAAATGAGATTCCCTAAATACTATGATCAACTAAAAGAATTTATTCTTTTCTTTAGAAAACCAATTAATCAACCATACAGATACAGCAATTGTCCACCGATAAACTGAATATAAGCTTGTTATATCAATTTAAATAACTAGAAAAGATCAACCTTGGAGACAACTTCAGTAATACTTTCAATTAGCACAACAAACAACTGATACTAGAAATACGCCACCACATCAAATGATTTTCATTGATATCTCCATATTTTTAAACATGCATCATAGTCTCATATTTGTAAAACATTGTAATCTATTGTATCTTTTTTCTATATCCTATATCCTATTTCTCTACCAAAACGGATATTTATACATCAACTACTTGAAAGGATGCATCCTTTTAGAAATGTCATATGTTAAAACAACAATAGATTAAAAGGTAATTAAGCTTTGTTAAGCCATAAATGAATCTTCAATAAGTGGTCCAAGTAATCCCAACGCTCATGCGTATCTACATCTCCTAATGCGTTATGGATCGTGATCTCCATTCTTAGCATCTTTTCATTCCATTTGCATGCCTCATCCAGTGTTGTATCTTTCACGGTAGTTATCTTCAGAATTTCTTGCATTATTAATTCACCTTCACTTTTCGATTTAGTAATTTCTTTTAATCCTCCTTTATCATCAAAGAATGCAGTCAATCCTTTTATGATGGAATTTATCAATCCCTATGCATCCCCTCACAATTCTTCAAAGAAGTCTCGGTGTTTATTCACAAAATGATTTGCAACCTCAATTGCTACATTATCAAAAACATCCCTTTGGTTTATTTTCTGAAACTTCTCCAAAATCCTACCATCCATTCTTTTTTGTTCTTGCAATGCAGCAAAGTTATGTGAGTGTGTTCCCCAGAGCTTATTTAACCAAGTTGCTAGATTGGTTTGTCTTTTCTTCATCATTGCTACAAGTGTATCATATTTCCCTTGAGAGTAAGCACTTGATCCCTCCCAATGATCTTTTGCTTGTGAACTTTCACCATGAGTGAGCAGCTGGTTGATTTCATTGTGACACCTAACAAATCTTCCAGGCGGTCATTTTCTCTCAACATCCTCTCGTTATTCATTTTGTACATTTCCCTCTCCTTGATTAACATTTGAATTTGAGCTTTGTTTCATTTTGCTACATTGATCCCAATTTCTGCAGTTTCCACAGGATCAACCTCTCCAATCTCTAAATTCATAACATGCCCAAATTCTTTCTTAGTATCAATGAAAACTGATTTCATGTGAGGTGAATATAAAGCCCAAATCATTAATGACCCTTCATATGGATTGTATTTCGATCCTGCATATACTTTTGTCACTTTTTCTAGGTTGAGCTTGGTGTGTAGCATTACTATCTTTCAAAATATTATCAAAAACTAATGCAGAATTGATATCCAACCCTAGAAAAATCATAACATCGGAACTTTCCAAAATTTTCCTTCCCTTTTTAGGGGTCATACTTGCCATCTCTCTATCCACACACATCTTTAGGTCATTCAGTAATTGTTCTTCATTACCTGGTGTGATATTTTCAACCTTTTCTCTTATTTCTTTTCCTTTTTGTTTGTACAGAAATTCCTTAAATTCTGGAGAGTTTAAAAATTCATCATCTACTACAAACGATTTGTACTCTACATTCCTTGCATCCGCATCTACATTCTCTTCAACACTCAATTCCTTGGAAGGGCAAGTGTAATGTTGAGTTTTCAATCTTGACATCTTATTTGGTTGGTCTTGTGGCACATTATCCTCAGATGCCTCTTCCCCAGAAGATAACAACTCTATATCTTGCAACTCTTGATTATATTTTTCAACCACTATTTATGCTTCTTCAACTTCCAGGTTCCGAATCATATCAAAATTGATAGGGCACATGTTGATACCCTCCAAAGTTTATCTTCAATTTAGCAGAATTGATGTACCCTTCTGGATCAAAATTCCTTCTAGGTGGTCCTCTTTTTATATTGTATTGTAGTAACTTATCAAGGATCAAATTGTATCCTTCCTTGGCTAAAACATTAAAAATTTTGAAGCACAATGTACTAGGCATAAAATCCTGCTTTCCAAAGGAGCTTAAATTCATAACACTAGAAAAGCCCATCTGCCTAACAATTTCCAAGTATGCAATTCAATATGGGATTGTTTTAGGCAAAATGAATGAGACATCTTCAAATCCATAAACCCTAATCATGGTAGCATCCTCCAAGCAATACCAATCCCCCCAGTTGTGACTAATTGGCCCATTGAAGTCCTTAGGCCTAAGAAACCTCTTTATCTCTTCAGATAAAGAATAGTCACATGGATGATTATACAATTTGTACAATTTCTTCACAAAAAACTCCTCAAAGTGTACAAAACTAGAGTTAGCAAACCTACTGTCCCAGATAGTTGTCCATAATTGAACAGCTAATGTCATGCCTTCCTTGTCAAATTGGGAAATTCTCATCTCCTGAGACCACAGCCTAACTCCTGTCCAAAATACAACACTATGTGCATCAACAATGAGTAATGCCTAAGATGTAAGATAGAGGCTCTCCCCTTTATTTCCATCAACCCAGAATCAAGCCCCTTAAAAATTTACAAGGCATAATCAAATGGTCTAGAATTGTGATATTGAATATATGCTGAAATTATCATAGGCACGATTGACATATATTCATGGACTTCCATTCCCAATACTTGGCCTACCGAGAAATAAGTATACTTCATATAGGGTTCAAAAAGATCAACATGGAAAGGGGGTCCATCGCTATCCTCTAGAGGAACTAGTTTGCCACCCTTCCTAACTCTGTGGAGTGGCAACCTCCAACCCTTATAAATTGTGTCTGTCCTCCCGAATTCCCTTTCTAATTCCTCGTATACGATTTTCTCATTACAAACCCCTTCTAAATTGTAAACCTCACCTATTGCATCTTCTGATATGTGTATTAGTGGTTTCCCAGATGAGTCACATATAGCTTTGAGTTCTGAATTATAATGGGCGGCCAACAATCTTACCAATTCTGCATTGACAAATACATTAGGGAAAACTAGCTTTCCCAGATTAAGCTTCCATGGGTTACATACTGGTTCAAAATGATTTCTCCAATAGTAATGAAAACTAAACAATTCATAACCTCTTATTGAAGTCCAAATATCTCCTATGAGTTTACACTTGTCATCCAATTTATCTATTTCTGCCCTAAGTTGTGTAGATCATATGGCTTTAGGTCCAGAGCCAGGTAATTGGTCAATGAGATCTTGATTTAGCTTTCGTTCAGTGCCCTAAAGCTCTATTTCAGTTTTATGTTTCTTCCCTTTAGGTTGACTGCTTTCACCATATTTTCTACCTTTTAATTTTCCTGAGCTAGAGGGTTCCATTCCTCAAAAGTTACAGAAGTCAAAAATTATAGGAACTAAGGCGCAAAGAACTTACTGTATTTCGCTCGAAACCTTTGGACTAAAAGAATGCCTTGTTTATTCGTTCGCCCTTCTACTTCCTCCACTATCAATTTCACACTAATGTTTCCAATTGAATTTTCCTTAATTCATGTAGTTATTTGTGCTTCGTTGTGCCATTAATGTTTTAGCTAAAACACGAGCGTGGCAGGTCTTCTTTTTTTAAACTCTCACTGTCACATCATGTAATATTGTTGGTGAGACATTTTCAAATCTTGGGTGACCTCTCTATTATGGCTTTTACCAATGTTCATTAAAACATCTGCCAAGACATCCTGTAGTTTCCCCAACACTCCAAGTCTCCCCAAGAGTTATCCCTTCAATCTCAAGTATATCGCTATAACTCCCATCGATGAAAACATGTCATTATCACTTTGTAAGTCGGGCAAATGTTCCTCCGCTTATTTCATATCTCGCTAAGATATATCCTTTGGTCTATTTTCTGGTCGCCGAGACATAATTATTTTATTATCGATGGAACAACACTCGACGTGACTCTCATATCTTTCTCTGATGAAACTAGTCTCGTCGATAATCAATACATACTACCAAGTCCTTTACTAACATAATCCTGTCGGTGTGACATATGGGTCGGCAAGACTCCCTAACTTCATCCCGATAATCATTGATAGAAACCCCTTTTGCTTTTGTCGGCAAGACCGGATGAATGCTATATGACTTCATTCGGATGACTCTAGTTTGGCTGATATATCTCCTTGTGCACCGGTTGGTAAGACATATAAGTTCCTATGACTCATTCTAATGATTGTTTTTTTGCCGATATGATCCTTCTGTCACTGAGACCACGAACTACATTATTCCGATATGAATTCTCTAATAAAATGATATCGGTAAGACATTCACGACCCCTTGCCGATGCAATAAAAAACATGTGTTAGAATAAAATAACTTTTGGGTTTGGAAGACTTATACTATCTCATGCCGAAATGACTTTATATATTCAAATTCTTGGGGTCATGTGAATTTTATGGGACCAAATGGTAAATACTAATTAGAACATGGGTGACAAAACAAATTACATCAATTTTATTCATGACATGGGCTTCTTTGGGAAACTTTTATGAGTATGTACAACTATGAAATTTAAAAAATTCGCAGTTCCAACAGAGGGTTAGATCAATTAATCTTTGATTAATTGATTAATGAAGATGGGTGAGTTAATATACCAAGGGTTTATTAACATGGGTGGAGTCATAAGTTGGAGAATGGGATAATGATGATTAATAAAGGGATAAAGTTAACTAATCAAGGATTAATTAACTTAAGCAAGGTTAGGAGATTTTAGAGGAATGTAGGAAAAGGTTAAATTTAAATAAATAAATGTAGATTTATTTAATTAAAGGTGGTGGAATGTAAGGATAATGGGGAAATTAATTAAATAATAAATTAATTTTCAAGATAAGGGAATGTATAGTCGTAAAATTACAGCCCTTGCAATTTCACATACATTTTTACATATGCTTTAGTGTCCACTCCCTTAGCATCTTTTGTAGGCTCATTTTAGCCCCTGCATCAATCTTTTTCCCTTCTCAAGATTCTCTAGCATCTCTTTTTAGTAGCTACCCTCGTGTGTCATCTTTGCATCAAACTTCATGCCTTTCCTATTCGCGTTGTTTTGTAGCGTGACGTGTTTGATCACTAGCGCACTGCGCCGACGTTCATTCTCCACGCTAGCTTCCTACGACATTTGAACATTCAAACAACTATTTTCGTGCATGTTTTCCACTTGTCACCTCCTTTGGTCGGTGGTAACAACTCGAGATGCCTTGTAACCACCCGGGAAGCTTCTTTTCTCTCTTTAAAAGTCATCCTTTCAACTCATTTGGCCTCTTCTTCTATTGCTACCTTCCTTCCTATGCTTCTAACTTCTCTCCAACTTTGGCTCTATCCTTCTACTCTCTATCTTTTGCTTGCATAGCTTCATACAACTTGTTATAGTAGCTTCCCTTCTAACTTCTTCCAGCTTCTTCCTCTCCTTCTTAGCTTCTCTTTCAAGCATTCTACCATCTTGATCTTTCCTACATAGCTTTCACAGCTCATTACAGCAACATTCTTGCATCCTTTCAAGCTCTCTTTGCAGCATTCTCAAGCTCCTACAACACTCATTGCAATACTCTTGGATCTTGCAGCTTCATCTCCCTTATCTCATACTGGTGAGCATCTTGGGATTCCATATCTCCTTTCTATTGCATCTCTACTTTGTGATACGGGTTCTCCTCCACTAGTGGGGATTGCTTTTATCACTCATACTTGGTGGTGTGGATTCTACTCCTAAAGCGAGTTTTGCTTTAACCACACAGTTTGTCCATTTCAGTTCATTTCTCTCTATCTATCTAGCTATCCGTGGAGGTGGGATCACCAAAATGGGGGTTTGACTAAGGCAAACCACTATACAGCCCCAACATTTTCTCCAGATCTTACACTTGCAGGTATTGAAGATATCTACTAGTTGGAGGCTTCATTACTTGGATTGTGGTGAGCATCTTATTTCCTTTCTTCTCCTTATCTCTATCATTTCTACTTCACTTTTATTTCAATTCAACCACTTTCTATTACTTTCCTGTATTTTGGAAGTCCTTAGTAATTAGAATAGTATTCATTTAGCTATTTTATGTGATAAGTTCACTTTCTCATTTGTATGAGAATCCAGCACACCTCTAGGATGCCAACGCGCCGCATTGTCATTTGTATCCTGCGTTGTCATCCTTTGGTCGAGAGCTTGTCAATTTGTCTAGAAAATCTTTGTGACTTGCTCTTTCTTATTCTAGAACTCTTGTATTGTCCCTTGAGGTAGCTTAGGGAAATTCACCCCATGAGGCTCTCTAAATGAAGAGAACTTGTGACTAGCGAATCCCCCTTCTCTACATTTTGGTGAACCCGATGTGAAGAGGGTAATTTTCAAAAAAAATAGGAATTTATTTACCCCTACTTGGCAGGGTCATAACTTTTGACTCGGTGCTCAGAATTCAAAACCGTTTGCACTGTTGGAAAGGTCTTCTAGAGAACTAGTTCAATCCCTAAAATACAATTTCCTTTGGAAATAAAATTTTAGGGACCGATGCAAGTTCCGACCTCAAATTCCGCTCCAAAGACCTCTGAAAATGCAAATTACTAGAATATAGAAAATACTGAAAAAATCGTAATGAATTTAATATCTTCTTTTGCTAGTTCAGTATCTAGTTTTATTCAAAATGTTAATAATGTTCCATTTTATGTTTGTGATGGTGACTTGGCTTTACCCATGTCACTTGATATCTTTGATCCTTCTCACGAAATTTCTCTTGCTTCAGAGGATATTTTGTGGAAAGAAGATGAAATCATTGGTACCTTTCTTATTGTTACCCTACCTTATATTCATTCCAATGCACTCTCTTTTGGAGATGATGCATTTGTGAATGATGAAACTTCTATTCATTTCAATGCACTCTCTTCTAGAGATGATGCATTAGTGAATGATGAATCTTTTCATCCCAATGCACTCCCTTCTAGAGACGTTGCATTAGTGAATGATGAATCTCATCTTTGTTATGATGCACTCTTTTCTAGAGATGATGCATTAGCAAATGATGAATCTCCTTCCACATTTGATCTTGTTTGGATCGATGTTGAGAATTTGTCTTCAAATAATTATTCTACTAGTTGTGATGATTTTGTAAATGTTATATATGTCTCTGTCGCCCCTCAAAGGCCTAGGAGACCAATCATTTACATGACTCCAACTAGTCCTTCTCCTAAAAGGATTTGTTCTATTGATAGTGTTCCATTTGATGTTGATTCTCCTCACCTTTATAAGGCTCCCTCTTATAGATCGATAGACCATACTTATGAGAATAGTATGAATAAATAATCAAGCTTTCTTCAAGCTCCTAAACCTGCAACTAAAGCACCTAGTGATTACGATCTTGTTGAGAAACCTCGGGTTATTCCAGCTAAGATCTCACTATGGGACTTGCTTCAGTCAACTCTGGTTTATCAAGGTATGGTTTAGGAAGCCTTGCAAAAGATCCTCTTTCCTTCTTCTGCTAGGCTGGAAGATGTCGATGCGTTGATAGCTTATATTCGTGTGGATTCGCTGAATATTACATTCTATTTGCAGGAACTCTTGCCTCTAGAAGTATAGAATCAATCAGACCCTCTAATGATTATAGTTAATATTAATAAAATTGGCATTAGACATACTCTCGTTGACGCTAGTTTAGCACTCAATGTGTGTAGTATTGATCTATTTCCTAAGATTAATATTGATCCATCTTCTCTTAATGCTTCTTCTATTGAAATTAATGTGTTTGATAATGTTGATCGACAAGCCCTAGGCATGATAGTCTTGCCTATGAGGTTGGGACCCATTACTATACCTACCCTTGTTTATGTTATGTCAAAAAAGTTATCATATAACCTTCTTCTTGGTAGACTGTGCATTCACACTATGGGTGTAGTCCCGTCTACCTTGCATAAATCTATTAAGTTCATTTGCAATAATCTAGTCACAGTCAAGGTTGACGCTGAGGCTAGGCACTTGTGTGAGATGGCAGCTGTCGGTCAAGCTTCAATTGTGCCTACTCTTATCCCTTTAGTGTCTTCCAATGTGTTGATGTTTACTCCAGCAGTACCTACTAAAAAGGATACTCTTGAGATAGATGTCCCTGAGGAAGATCCTTCTAAAGCAAGAAATCTTAAGTCTACTAGACTTCTACCTCTTCTCAAGAAAATGCATGTCTTCATGGTGATTGGGGTTCTTTAGACTTTATAGACTCCTTCAGTGGGGAGCATAAATTCAAGCCGATCCACTTAGGTCTTCTGATAACATCATCCAAACCTGCTATCAAAGACAGTTATCCTTCTGTATCGCGGAGTAGTGTGAGCAACAATTGTAATGTCCTTGGCGTCAATCCTCCTCCTTCTGAGGAAGATGATCACACCTCTATTGAAGAGGTTAGTGTTGGTAATCTTCTCAAGAAAGATGATGGCGATCTCATAGAGGAGTATGATCCCCTTTTCTAGAATGATGCTCTCCATGTAGATCCTCCATTTTCTGCTACCTTCATATCTTCTTCTTGTGAGTAGCAAAAAATTTCTCCACGAGAGAAAGGTTTGCTTCCTTCTCCCCATTCGTTATCTAAACAAGAGCTTATCTTGTTGAGGCTTCTCAAATCCCACTTGATTACTCTTCCTTCCCCTACACATAAGAAATCTCATAAACATAAAAAAGAAAACATTCTTTTTGTGCATACCATCGAGTGCTTGGCCATTCCACTAGTGAATGTAAGGCCTTGAAGGATAAAATACTTCTTGATTCAAGTGCCATCGAACTCTCATTTGATTGATGCACCTGCCTTTTTCTTCGCATGACAAGTGATATCGAGGTTTACCTCTATCCTATATGTTCTAAGTATCTTGCATAGTTATCCTCCCCTATATATTGGGGGCAGTGATAACTTGTTTTGGAGATGTGCATCCTTCTAAGAACCCCCTCTCTTATCTTTTTCTTTCAATTGAAGCATCCCTTGAGTGGACCCCTCTTCTTTTGAAGGGTTCCCAAGGGACCCCTTTGAAAGCTTTCCAATCTATCGATGGTCTGCATGATTGTTCGCTTACTTTCCTATGTGGTCACTTTCACTTTACAGGTGCGCCTATGGAGCTGCTTTTCAACTCTAAAAAGTCCCCTTCCTTAGGTTTCCTCCATGTGATAGATCTTGGGGGATACCTCCCTGTAGGTCCGCGGGCCTGTAGGGTGCTTCCTTTGAGCTTCCTCCATGCGAGAGATCTTGGAGGTGGCTCCCCTGCAGATCTGCAGGTCTGTAGGGTTCTTTCTTTGGATTCCTCCATGTGAGAGATCTTGGGGGATGCCTCCCTGTAGGTCTGTAAGGAACTTTTTTGGGTTTCTTTAATATGAAATATCTTGGAGGACACCTTTCTTACAGGTTTACATGTCTGTAAGGCACTTTTCTGGGTATCCTTCATGTGAGAGATCTTGGGGGACACCTTCCTTGCAGGTTTGCGGGCCTGTGAGGCGCTTACTTCACGAGGCTTCCTTCATGTGAGAGATCTTGGGCTTTGTCTCCTTGTAGGTCTGTAGTCCTGTAAGATGCTTTCATCCTATAGGATATGTCCATCGTTGTTCTACGGGCCTTCGGTGCGCTTTGTTCAAACTCTCCTTGGGTCTAAGGATCTGTGGAGCCATCTCACTTGGATTTTTCATTCATCCTTCTTGCTCTCTCATTGAGCCTTTCTTTTCTCTCTTCTCTTCTCAATTGCATATACCAGATCGAAGATCTACATCTTCTTCATCCTAAGTATATGCTCTTTCTCTTTTTGTCATCTTAGAGTTCTATGTATTGTCTTTAATTTGGGGATGACACATAGTATTGAGACAACCTTCTACATTGAGGTCTCTTTCACTTTATTGACTCAAATCTTTTAGTTTCTTGTGCTCTAACATTGTTTTCGAGTGCAGGTTTTTCTTGTCTAATGCATGTGGTTTGCAAGTCTTCAACCTAGGGGCATGCTTCTGTGGTTTGAAGATTTGTTTGCTTCCTCTACAGTATCCTTTTGGAATATGATGCTATTTATGTTTAGTAGATTTCCTTTAGAGTGCATATTAATGTAGATTCATATGCCCGCTAAAGTGGGGGAAAAATGTATAGTCGTAAAATTGTGCACCCCCTGCAATTTCACACATTCTTGCATCTACTTTAGTTTACATTCTTGCCCATTTTAGCCACTACATTATCCTTTTTTCCCTTCTCAAGATGCTTCAGTACCCCTTTTCAGTAGCTACCCTCACGTGTCTGCTTTGCATCAAACTTTGTGCCTTTCTTGTTCGCGTCAATTTTTAGAGTAACGTGTCCGGACACTAGCGCACCACACGGACGTTTGTGCGTCGTGCTAGCATCCTGCAATGTTTCAATGTTCAAACGACTATTTTTGTGCATGTTTTCCACTTTTCACCTCCTTTGGTCGATGGTAACAACTTGAGATATCTTGTAACCGCCCGAGAAGCTTCTTTTCTCTCTTTAAAAGTCATCCTTTCAACTCATTTGGCCTCTTCTTTTGTTGCTAGCTCCATTCCTCTGCTTCTAACTTCTCTCCTGCTTTGGCTCTATCCTTCTACTCTCTAGCTTTTGCTTGCACAGCTTCATACAGCTTGTTACAACAGCTTCCCTTCTAACTTATTCCAACTTCTTCCTCTCCTTCTTAGCTTCTCTTTCAAGCATTCTACCATCTTGATCTTGCTTGCATAGATTTCATAGCTCATTATAGCAACATTCTTGCATCCTTTCAAGCTCTCTTTGCAACATTCTCAAGATCCTATAACACTCATTGCAACACTCTTGGCTCTTGCAACTTCATCTCCCTTATCTCATACTTGTGAGCATCTTTGGATTCCATATCTCATTTCTAGTACATCTCTACTTTGTGATACAGGTTCTCCTCCTCAAGCAGGGATTGCTTTTATCACTCATACTTGGTGGTGCGGGTTCTACTCCTAAAGCAGGTTTCGCTTTCACCACATGCTTTGTCCATTTCAGTTCATTTCTCTCTATCTATTTGGCTGTCTGTGGAGGTGGGAACACCAAAATGGGGGTTTGACTAAGGCAAACCCCTATACATCCCCAACACTTTCTCCAGATCTTACACTTGCAAGTATTGAATATATCTACTAGCTAGAGGTTGCATTACTTGGATTGTGGTGAGCATCTTCTTTCCTTTCTTCTCCTTATCTCTATCATTTCTACTTCACTTTTATTTCAATTCTACCACTTTATATTACTTTCCTGTATTTTGGAAGTCCTTAGTAATTAGAATAGAAGTAGCCATTTAGCTATTCTTTGTGATAAGTTTTCTTTCTGGTCTGTACGAGATTCCAGCACGCCTCTGGGATGCAAACGCGTCGCGTTGTTGTCTATATCCCGCATTGTCATCCTTTGGTCGAGAGCTTGTCAGTTTGTCCAGAAAATCTTTGTGACTTGCTCTTTCTAATTCTAGAACTCTTGTGTTGTTCCTTGAGGTAGTTTAGGGCAGTTCGCCCCGTGAGGCTCTCTGAATGAAGAGAACTCGTGAGTAGCGAATCCCCCTTCTCTACATGGAAATAGGCTAAATTAAATAAATAAAAAATATTTGTTTAATTAAATATTATTTTGGGTGACTACAACTACCCACAGGGTAACGAGCTAGCTGAGTCTACTAACATGAACTTACTAGGTGTTATTAAAAACTACTAGAACATAATCCTAGGGATTGGCACATGCAACTATAATTTACCTTATGGCCAGACAGAACTAAGATTAAAGCGGCCCTAGGAAACTCTCCTTACCAGTTAATCTATGGTCAAGACCCTATCTTCCCTGTAAACCTCCAAATCCTAGTCCTGCGATTCATGCAATAATTTTATACCAATGATGACATGATAGAGGTCAGACTGATGAACTTGTTGAACCTAGAAGAAAAGGGAGATGTTGTCCTCCAGCAATTCTCTAAACACCAAGCCATTTTCAAATGTTGGTTTGATAAAATATCCAAGGTCAAGGCTTTCAGGATATTAGATATCATGCTCTTGTGGGATAAGGACAAGTAGAAGAAAGGTGACCATCAGAATCTTGACAGGCTTTGGTTAGGGCCTTATCAAATCGTTGAGATTCTTGGGGAGAATGCTTTTTGCTTGAATACATTAATAGGGGAACTTGTCCCATTTCCCATCAATGGACAATTTCATAAACATTATTGTGGCCCATGAAGGCTTGGAACTTCCTCTTCTACATTATTAGCTTAGTTGTTTTTTCTTTGCTTTTCTTTTCATTTTTGTTTTGTTCTTTGTTGCTTTCATTCTTTTGTCGCATTCTTTGTGTTTTGGTGTATCGTGATTGTTGTTCTTGGTTGTTCTCTTTTGTTCTCTTTCATTGTGGGGGATCTTTTTGATCATTTGGAAGGTGGGTTGATTATTGAGAGTATGCTTAAGGTAGTTGTGGCAAAGAATTTGATTTAAGTATTTTCAAGGGTACTTTAGTTTCATTTCGTTCTAGAATTTGTGTTTTATGATTATTTTGATGCTTATATGAAGGTTTATACAATATGGGAACATTTAAAGTGGTCTTGTGAATAATGGTTGAATCCATCACTCAATGGATGGAATTGTTAAAATCCCCAAAATTTAGTTGTTCTTAGGTGGTTGTGCTCCTACTTTGAGTGAAAAATATGGCATCACAATCTTATCAAGAGGTCCACTGTGGTTTCAAACCCATCCCTTGAAATTATTTTCAAGAGTTGAGAATAACATAAAATTAAAGGTATCAAAAGAGACAAAATTAAAAGGAGCAAAGTAGAAAAGGAGAAAAGAAATAAGAGTGAAGTAATAAACAAAGTGCTCAACCATACATGGATTTCTTCTTATTTATATATTTCATCATGTTTTGAATTGGAAACTAGGGGATAAAGCTAGACCTAGGTTATGAGGGCACCCTAGCCCTAAACTGCAAAGTCCAAATTTTAGATAGTAAAACATCAAAACCATAAATTTATATTATTTTGAATATTATCACAAGGAGGGTTGATATATCAATAAAATTCTCAAAGAAATCAATATTAAATGCTTATTAAATGACCTTGGATTCACCAACCTATCGAGCTGACCAAACAAACATGCTAAAATTTAAATGGAATGAGGGAAAAAAACTTAGAGATATGATGCAAGTCGATGATGATTGATTAGGAAGCTTTGTAAACCACACAATGGAAGAAACTAGGTCACCACAGAGCTACAGAGCATCATCTCAACTCTCAAATTATTTCAAATGACAAAAACTAATATCAAAGGCATATATACCCCTATCCACCAACCCTCATTAATGCTTTGTAGAACAAGGTGGAGAGCACTATATTGCATAATCTAATGTTCACTCAACCTTTACGGAAAACACAGCTCCCTCCAACCTTGTGAAAATTGACCTACTCTCGACCTTGGTCAAGTCTAGGTCATACCCACACAATTAGAGACTTTGTGGAAAAATGGAAGCCCTTCGACCTTACAAAGAATTAGGGGTCATTCAACCAAGGCTCAAATCTCCGTAAACTTCTCAAAACATGAACCTGGAAGGGAAAAAGGAACTTGAAACCAAAATAAGAAAGTCCCAAAATGGAAACTAACCTAAAGCACGCTAACATAAAACCTGAAAAGCAAGAAAATCAAGCCAAAATAAAAAAAGGGGGTCCTCGCTTTAACAGGGCATGTGTGCAAGGCACAATACAAACCAAAGCTTAAATTTGAAATGTACCATGTTATATTCATATTGATATGGCACATTTTTTTTTAGATTAAATTTTATGTCCCTTTGTTAGAAATGATGAGAATTGAGGAACATAAAGAAAATGCACTAGCCTTACTTTGTAACAATGCAATAAATTTTATGTAACTTTATTGATAAATGGAAAGGGTATAAGAAATTGCCTAATTGATTCTAGTGCATCTAAAAATGTAATGCCTTTATCTATCATGAATAAATGGGGATTTCAGGTCACTAAATCTTATGGAAAGTGTTTTTCTATGGATTCTGAAGAGGTTCCTATCATTGGAATCATGAAGGAAATTGAATTCAAATTGGTTACATTTCCTGAGAAGGAATTTAACATGAATATCACAGTTGTAGATATCCCACCCCAATATGGGATGTTGTAATCCAAAAAATGGTTTGCAGAAATTGGAGGTGGTATACATTTGAATTCATCTTGTATTTTGATTCCTATAAATGGTAGGAATGTAAAGGTGGATAGAGAAAAAATGTCTCTCTTTTGGAAGATACTAAACCAACTGAAGAGGTGTTCTTCATTGATATTAATATGGATAACTTCAAAGTTGAGATACCTCAACCTAAACAAGAGAGAACAACACCTCTAGTTAAAGAAGTTCAAGCAACCTCAAAGAGTGATGGTCGATGGTTGATTCCCTTTAAGGTGAATGTTCCAAGGATCAAGAGTAGGGGTGACTCTTCTATCACAAAGTAGTAAGTCTATCAAATCCTCTTTTGCATTAAATTTTGAATGCTCAAATAATGTAGTAGAATATGAAGCCCTGCTATTAGGATTAAATATGGTTTTGAAACATGAAATTAAAAATCTTAGAGTCATGGGAGACTTATAGCTAGAAGTCTCACAAGTTAGAGAAAAATATTCTTCGAAGCATAAAAGGCTTAAACAGTACAAAGATATTGTTTGGGACACTGTTGAGTTATTTGATGCATTTTCCATAGATTGGATTGAAAGAAGAAAAAATGTCATGAATAATTTCTCAAGTAATATAGCCATAATTCTAGATAGCATTACATTGGCAGGAATTGCCATTGTGGAAATATTAACAAGACCTTCCATTCCTAAAAATATATGCAATTGGAAAGTCTTTGCTAGGTACATAAATGAGTATCAAAGTCAAGAAATTGATTTCTAAAATTTTGTAGAGACTATTGATGGAAAATAATTTTTTTTGGAAAGTTCATTCAATAAAAAAAAAAAAAATTCTTCCAAAGGGACTAGTGGCTTTAGATAGGGATTTTGATGGTGCTAAAAGTATTATTACTAAATTATCCCATTGTGCATGAGAAAGATATAGAAGATAATAATTTAGGCACAAATACACCACTTCAAAAGGTTTACATTCAAAAAAATGAGTCTAAAGGTAAGGTTTATGTTATCCTTTGTTAAGAAAGCATAAAAATGTGTTTTCTTGATCATATCATGATCTAAAGGCTTATAGAAAGGACTTATTTCAACATGAAATTCCTCTTAAGCCTTATGCTAATCCATTTAGATAAAAATGGAGACCTATAAATCCCACTTTTGGACCCAAGATGCAACAAAAACTAATGAATCTTAGGGATGGTGGAATCACAAAACCAATCAAATATTCCAACTAGGTGTAAAATATGGTTCTTGTAAGAAAGAAGAATGGGGATATAATATTATGTGTAGACTTTAGAAATCTAAATGTATCTTATTTGTAGGATAAATACCATTTTCCAAACATGGAAGCTATGCTAAAGAAAGTAACAAGTTGTAAATTATTATCTATGATGGATAGGGTTTCAATCTATAATCAAGTTAAGGTCAAAGAGTTTGAATAATATAAAACAGCTTTTGCAACTCCTTGGGGGACATATGTGTATGTCAAAATGTCATTCGATCGAACAAATTCAATTGCTACATTTCAAAGGGCCATGGATGTAGAATTTTCAGATTTGATAGATATCATTGTGGTAACTTACTAGGATGATTTAACTACTTTCTCCAACAACAACAAAAAAGGACCACTGCAAGCATTTGCAAAAAATATTTGTTAGAGCTTTAGAACTTGAAATTTCTCTAATCCCAAAGAAATGCATGTTTTGGGTGATAGGAGGTAAGTTACTTGTCCATATTGTTTCAAAATAGAGTATCAGAATTGACCCTAAAATATTTGTTGCTATTAATAGAATTCCTCAACCAAAGAAAATAAAAGGAATTCAATCATTCTTTGGTCAAATTGATTTTTTCTAGAGATTAATAACAAACTTTTCTAGGAAAACTAAAGAAATTTTTAGGATGTTGAAGAAAGCTTAAAATATAACCTAGGGACAGGAGCTTGCAGAAGCTTTCAAGGAGATAAAAGAAGCAATTAAGCAAGCACCAGTACCAAAATCACCAAATTTCTCAAAACCTTTCCATTTTTTCCTTTGATTCTTTTCATACAATAGTTGTCTTATTACAAAAGAATGAGGGATATGAATAGTTGATTTCATTTTCTAATAAATACCTCCAAGCAGCTTAATTTAAGTATGATACCATGAAAAATCAAGCATATGCGCTAGTGAAAGCAGTGAAAAAAATTAGGCCTTACTTGGTAGAGGCCAAAATTATTGCATATGTTCTAAATGTTATTTGAAATACATTCTATATACCAATATTTCATAGGAAGAATATGTAGATGGATTAATAAGATCCAAGAATTCAATATAGACATGCAGAACAAAAATTTGGTCAAGGGGAAAGGGTTGTCTAAGCTCATGGTTGAGTCTAACATAGAAGTTGCTCAAACAAATAGCCTAGAAGAGGAGGACCTTTTGAATTCAAATGTAGTCTATAGTATTCCCCATTGTAGAGAGATATAATTTCATACCTATAACAAATGGCATGCCCTAATAACATGAATGATAATCAAAAAGAGCCTTGAAGTTGCAAACCATCAAGTATGTTATCCTAAAGGGTGATTTTTATTAGAGAAACAGGGATAGTGTCCTATTCAAATGTTTGGATCAAGAACAATATTCTAGAGTACTAAATTAAATGCACAATGGAGTATGTGAGGGACATTTCATAGCAAAGACTACAACCCACAAGATACTCAGAATGGGTTGCTAGTGGCCTTCTCTCTTTATTGATAGCCAAAAGTTAGTTAGGAAATTTGATGCATGCCAAAGATTCTCTACTAAATTGAAATATTCTATAGCATTTCCTTTAAGACCTATGAACATGGAAGCCCCTTTCAAATAGTGGGACATTGATTTTATTAGTGAAATATCAGAAAATTATAGTGGTGGATTCAAGTAGATTCTTGTTGCTACAGACTATTTCACCAAGTCGATTGAAGAAATCCCAACCACGAAGGAAACTAATAATTTTTTTGTGGACCTTAATGTAACACATTATCACAAGGTTTGGGGTTCCAAACAAGGTAATCATCGATAATGCAATGTGTTTTAGATCAAAAGAATTGATTGGTTTTTATTCTAATTATGGAATTAATCTATCATATTCTTCTTCATACCATCCATAAGGAAATGGACAAGCAAAATCTAGATTCAATATTTTACTAAATATTATCAAAAGGATGATAGGAAAGAACCAAAAATCTTGGGATTCCAAACTAAGATTAGCTTTGTGAGCTGACAAGGTAAGAGTCAAGAAGTCCACTAAATATTCACCATATAAGCTGGTATATGACATGGATTCCAAGATGTCGATGAACAATTTAATGCTAGTTTATAATTTTATTCAATAACATGATGAGGATATTATAGATGATATGAATTTTCCAAATCAATCAATTTATTGAGTTAGATGAATCAAGAAGGAAAGCTCAAAGTGTCAATTTGAAAAGGAAACAATAGATTAAATATATGTTTGATAAAAAGGCTTCTGACATGAGTTTTCAAGTTGATGATTTGGTAGTAATTTGGAATGTAAGATTCCAGGATAAAGGAAAGCATAGCAATTTTGATCCTCTTTGGATAGGCCCATACATAATTAGAAATACTCATGGGGAAAATTCCAATTTTCTAGAAAGTTGGATGTTGAACTGGAAGAATTGTTAGTGCATGGACAATTCTTGAAACCCTATTTCTCATAATATTTAGGCCTTATCTTCCAAGCACAATTTGTACATATCTATATTTTTTCCCTATGTTGGTGGGTTTTGTGTTTTTTTTTGGTTTGGCTTGTTTTTAGAGTTCGGCCTGCTTCTCAAAGTCCTCTCGACTCTCGTCATGCTTCACTGAAGCATGTGTCTCTAAATGAGAGCCATTGTTGGCACTAATAAAAATTCTAGGGTTTATTTATAAAATTTTGCTAAACATAGCCTTCCAGGGCTTAAACACTAAACTATAGCAATTCATTTTCTCATGGTTCTATTTCTTTATTTTTATTTGCTTGATACCTTCTTTAGCGTGTTATAATTTTTAATTCATTTAATCCTAGTGATCAGCTTGGCCTTTTTATTCACATGCATTATTAAATCACTTAAGTCACTTTATAAACCTATTGGAGTGGTCCCTAACATATTCTTAGTCATCATCCACATGTAGAGTTTTTATTGAGTCATTTTTGTTTAGTTTATTGTAATTTTGAAGTCTTCGAGCCTTGCAAATTTGCATGACCATAATGCATCACAACTTCCCTAAAGGGAACTCAAATGATTTTTGTGATTGGTGAGAAGAACACAATGGTTGTTGATCGTTCATGCCAAATCAAATATATGGTCCAAATTCAAAATTAAGCAAATAGATAGTTGCAAAGACTTTATTTGCTCATATTCACCATTACTGCGATGAATGAAATTTTTTTACCATGACCATAAAGGATTTAGATTAAATATAATTCAATTCATTGTTTCAAACATCCAGTTGAGCATTACATGGAGGAAATTTAGGAATTCAAGGCATTTTTAAGAGCTTGTATCAACAAATTAAGGTTTGGAGCAATTGGTAGCAAATAAGTAAAAAAATTCATTGAAAATTATATTCAAATTGTAGAGTAAATTTTTGGGCTGAAGAGTCATTTTTTGAATTTTTTTAAATTAAAAACCCTAGAATATCTTCAATTTTTTAAAACCCTAGTTTTCATAGAGAAATCCTAAAATGGGTGAATCCTCTTCCCAATCTGGGAAAGTGAAGTGAGGCCTACAGGAAGACATGCTATCCCAATTCCCAGGCTCATCCAAGAGGGAAAATCATGCCCAAGGCTCTAGTATATTATAAGATAGGGTAATTAACACAGATGATGATTTAAGGGATACAACACTTCCCATGCAAGGTTGGGAATTACTTGAATATTTTTATAGGAGAAGCAAATTTGTCTAGCCTATCTCCAACATATGGACCTTAGATTTGGGAAGGCATTCCAAATATTTTTCTCAATGTGCATTTATTTAGAGTTGTGGTCAAGAGGTACGATGAGAAGTTAAGGATAGTTCTGACTGGGACAAGAAGTTTTTTTATGAGCTTGGAGAGACTATATATCTTTGAAGTGTTTGGTTTGAATATAGTTGCCAATATCCAAATTGATTTTAACTCATTATGCAAAGAGTATGGGAGGAACAAGCATAGCTACAAATTTTTTGGCTCTCACATCATATAGTTAAGGGCCCAAACAAAATTCTAATAACATTCACTAGGGATGAGGTAGAGACTTTCGAAGTGGACTTGATTGAGGAGTATTTCATCAAGACATACTATGCTTTCTCTCAAGTATTAGGATCATATGTCAACACACAAATGCTAGTGCATTTGATGATGATGGAAAAAAATGTGCAAGAGTGGGACTTAAATAGAATTTTTCATTTTGCTTCATATATTTCATATGGCATTCACAAGGATTTGATGGCCACAAAGAAGGGAAAAATAATTTACTCCAAGTGGTATTCCCTACTATGTCATATCTTATTATATAGTGGACAAAGAATTTGGAATCAAGCAATGCAATTAAAATTCTATGATGCTCATGGAGTACCATTGTCAATCCAAGGGTGGACCCACATATGGGATATGCATTTCCAAACTACAATTATGTAGTATTTGAGGAGTGTATTTTCAAGTGGTCATGAGAAACTTGGGTTTCCAGATTGACATATTGTCAAATAAGGTAAGGAAATTTTTGAGACCCAAAGACTTGGATCCAGAAAAGGGAATTGATCACAACTGGAGTGATTGGTTTTTCCATACAAATACTATTGTCATCGGAGTTTATTGTGCCCCAGTACAGCCACATGTATTGCCTAAAAGTGTTCTAGAGAGGATTCCTTTCTTTGAGATTATGTGGTGGCTAAATGAGTTTGATAAGTGTCATTTGAGGGAACACAAGAAAGGACCCTTGCTACCATCTTCCCTTATATTCTCTGATTTTCAAATCACATCAAAATAAAGATTGGAATTTTTTATATATTTTATTGTAGTTATATAGAATGAAAGTATATGTTCATAGGGATTGTGATCCCCAACATTTTAATGAATAGGTAAGGCGTAGATCCGAGAGGCTAAATTTTTACCATAAGTTTGACAGAGTGGAAGATGTGATTAGAAATTGTGACACAAATGAGGATTTGAATATGAGAAAGAGTAATTGGTGTGAAATTTTGAAAGGGGAAGAACAAATAAAACATCTCAACCCCAATTACCAAGGGGAATTCAAGGAGATGCAAGATCATATTCTTAGGATACAAACTATTCTATAAAATGTTGCAACTACCTTTTGGAGGCCCTATTCCCAACAAGAAACAAATTAGAGAGGAATTTGCTCAATAAGAAGAAGTGGAGCATCTAGTGCCTCAAAATTACCTACCTAAAGTATCAAGTGCTCAAGAGATAGATCCTCCAATGGCTCCTCTAGATATTCTTCTAAAGAAACAAAGTGGTTTCCAACCCTTGGTTGATTATTCAATTAACTATGCAAAAAAAAAAAAAGTGGGGGAGAATGCACCAGACACTGAGGAGGTGAATCATTTTTTTCCTTCCCAACCTAGGGTTCACATTGAAGAGGCCCCATAGAGCAAAAAAATGATTAATCTCAAAACTAGGGGAAATGTAGTAAATGATATCAAAATCCTATCCTACACAAAATTTATGTTTGTTTACTATTTTTCAAGTAAAGAATTTAAGGACTTCTTAATGAAGATAAAATGGAGAAATTATTTAGCAAGATTAGTAATGTAAAAGTAATAATTTCACCTAAGGAAAAACAAGAGATGACTGAACAAATTATTGTAAATGTTGATTCCTACATCAACAAAATAACTCTTGAGGAGCCAAGAAAATTAGTTTAGGATAGTGGGTGTATGTTGCTACCAAATAGGGATATTGCCTCTACTATTACTTTAGACACAATAAGAAGGAAAGACACATACCAAGATGTGTTAACATCAAAAGATCAAGCAAAGGATATATATTTTGGATTAGGATTCAACACTAAACATCAAACATTGACAATATGGGCAATAGCTCCAAAAACTCAAAAGCCTCAAGTTGACAACAATGTTAGTGAGCTTATTAGGAGCCTTATTGCTAGAATAATTGTTGATACCACTGCACCACAAGCAGCATCCTTAGTGGTTAGTACAGCTATGTTCAGTGAAGCTATAGCAAAGAAGTTGCAAGCTAGCTACAATAAATTGGAGAAGGATCGTATTAAGCTTTTGTAGGAAGACAAAAATTTGTTGACACAACTACCTCTTCCACAAAGTGCAATTACACTCCCCACTCCACCCTAATCAAGATCGGATGATACATCAAGCCAAAACAAGGAGAGATTAACTTTAAGGATACAAGAGTTGAAAAAACAAATAACTCAAAGTAAAGAAGCAAAAAAAATAGCTCAGGAAATGGGATGGAAGAAGATAATTAGTGTGGTGGAAGGCTTGCTAGAGCATGGGATTTATTGTATATTGCAGAGGGTAAATGATACTTGGATAGGGTACAATAATCGAAGGAATGCATACATCAACTATATGAAGCAAGAGGCTAGTCTTAAGGAAATTTTGAAAGTATGGATTCCAAGAACAACAGTGATGACAAATATGCACAAGTTGACAAGGTTTGATTCTAATGCTCCTAAAGAGATAGCAAGTACATGTAATGTGTTGTAAGTACTCGGAGATATTTCAACTTGTCAATCAAAATTGAAATATAACTCAAGGGTAAGTTGAAATCCTTTGAGGCATTAGAGGATAAGCTAATGCCCAAAATTTTTGATATGAATGGAATCATAAAGCCTTTTGATCGATGAAAAGTGGAATTCAACACAATTTTTCCATCATTATGTTCCTTTATTTGTGTCAATGGTGAGTCAGATCTAGCTTTATTAAATAGCAATGTGGACAATATAATAAAATTAGAATTAAGCTTGGACAATTTCAATAAGGAGGCCAAAGCAGTTTTGGATGCAATGTATAATTCCCATATTAATAAAATTGCTAAGGTTCTTGATTTTAATTGGCCATCAAAAGAGACAATGCTTTATGGGTAGAGAAGTATAAGGAATGAGTTAGATTACAAGCTCATCAGGGTCATCATTTTTTCTTCATCAAAATTCTCTGAAGTTAAAAGCAGTTGCATAGGTGTCAAGCTACAAATTTTTCCTTCATTAGTTGTTCAGGGCATTTTTGTTCCTTCAACAACTTCAATACATTCTTTTTTTTCTCTGAGGTGTGGAAAAGGAATCTCTTTTGTTACTGAGTTGTTATAACTATCTTGTTGCAACAAAATTTTGAATGTCATATATAATATTCAAACAAGTGTCACTTATGCTCTGAAATCCTATGTTCTTATCCTTTTCTATAAAAGAGGAGCTTGTATCTTGTTGAAGGGTCTAGGAATTGTACATCTTGTAAAGTCTTTTAGCTTGTAAGGTGTAGTTATGGTTTCTAAGTGTCAAGGTCTATAATCATTTTCTCTATAACAGTGATGTATTTTTTATTGAAGAATATATGAATGCATGCTTACAATATGTCATCATCTCCAACTTTGTAAGATAGTATTATTCATGAATAAAATAAGAAACTATTATTGGATTCATCAATACAAATTCTTGTACTATGTATTTTGTTGATTACCTATGTTCAAATAACAGAATAATTTATTTCAAGGAAATGTAGAATATATTGTATTGATAAATGTATTATTAACTAGGATCGTACTGTAAGCCCTTAGTTTTTTATTAGGTAAGCATCATTTACAAGGTGTTGTACCCTTCACAAAGAGCCACAAGGGCCAATAGATTTCAATACCAAAAAAGCATCAAAAAACACAAAGCCAAAAAATAAACACCGTGAACCAACAGTAGACAGACAAACAACGAACCAGCAGCAGACTAACTGGCATCTTCCCAGTTATTTAGCAAGAGATTAACAACATCATCTCTGACCCATTCCTAATGGTCTTCAGCCTTTTTCATGTCCATCTCATCCTTCATAACTGCCGACAGGGTATTGGTGACACAGCGGACCAACTTAACCATGAAGCGGGTCAAACCACAAAAAAAAATTGTCCAATTTATCCAATCTTTCCTTCAGTACACAGACCTCCTCCCCTCCAACCACGGTATTTCCAGTATTAGCATGCTCAATATCCAGCGGTTCCGAAGACTGAGAGGCTGAAACCTCCTTCTGAACTTTTCCCATATCAGGAATGGAGCAAGGTCCTCTAGCATGCTCCTCCTCCTCACCCTCAAAATCCTCTTCAACCCTGCTATCTTTGTTTTCTGACTGCTCCTCTTCCGTATCCAAATCTTTAATGTACACTTTTTTCCTGTTCTTGGCCAACCTACCAGAGCGTCGAATGATGGCATCACAACCAATAAGCACCATCTCCACAACCACTATATCCCCCATAGAGTCCTTGCTCGCCACATTTTTTCCTTTTCCTGGAGGCTCCTTCAAGCTCTTACCTTCCTCCTTTCCTTTCTTTTTCAGGGTAGGCTTGTTGGTAGTCTTGGCGGGGGTTGATTTGAGTTCACAAAGACTAGTCGCCGCACTAGTCTGGGCTGCTCCCTCATTCCTCTTAAGCTTTTTAGCAACAAGATTGGGTTTATGCGTGTCAGCAGGGACCAAGTGGTTTTTCTTGACAAGGCCTTTGGATTTGGCCGGAGATAAATTGGTCACAGTGGGAGGCTCAATCTCTTCATTGTGGACAGTCAATATGGGTTTTGGTGGACATAAAGCAAGATGGAAGTGGTAGAGCCTCAAAATGAGGCCTTGGTGGAGCGGCAGGGGAGGAGGGTCATTAGGATTCAGACCAGCAACCTCAACACATTTTTCAACAAAACTTTCTAAGTCCATAAGCAGGAAAAAAGGAAAGCTTAACAAAACTTTATGCCTAAGGTGATTCAAAAGAGGGAAATGGTAGAAGTAATAGGTTTTGTATCTACCTTCTAGAGTCACATACTTCATCAAGGCAAGGCACACCTAGTTCCACGGTTGAGGGAGAGCCTCCTGGTCAAAACTCGACTGGTTGCGCATCGACGCCTCATTCCCCAAAAAAATTGCTCATACTTTCATTGTCTTGAGTTTTAGTGTGCTTCGGATGCTTCATACCAGTACACTGGAGCCATGTAGCTTGCACAATCACTTCCTCATCCACAGTAAAGGAATGCCTCCCAAAGTCACACGATAATCTTTCCACGAGTTGACAAACTAAGTAGACATATTAGGGTCATGGCCCACCAGTCTCTCCATTAGAGGAGCGAGACCACCTTCGACACAAATGTGCTAAACAAGCGGATCTTTCCGAAATTCATTACAGTTATCCAACTCAGTTCACACCCTATCACCACCCATAATGTCACTCTGCACACAAGATAACCAGGAACCCTGAGAAAATAAAAGGTTAGAGATAATAGAAAGGTGAAAAATACCCACACATTAAGGATTTTAAGCTAGAAACGGTAGTCTTTGATAATCAAGGCAAAGTATAGGTCACACGCATGAGTAAGTAATTTCCAAAAATCAATCTTAGTGGAATCATAAATGAGGATCTCCACACACAATTGGCTAAGTAGGACATGAAAGAAAGGATGGTTTTTCTTCCACGTAGAAGATGCACAGAAACCTAGGCAAGATGGCTATGGGGCCAAAATTAGAAGCACCTAAAAGGATCGCTTTCAGGAGCGGGCCAGATTTAGTAACACCAAAAAGGTTGGCTTTCAGATGTGGAGATAAAATGGCGGATAATATAGGGCCAATAAGGAGCTTGATCTCATAATTATTTGTCATATCAAAATCAAAATCAAAAAATTTGGAAATACGATAGCTTAACAAGATCCCCAAAAGGAGATTACGTAAAGTATGGTCCAACTTAGTTTTAATCAAGTACTTGTCGCAACATCTCATGATTTCCCTTTTCAAAATGGGCTCCATCCCATAATTTGAATTATGCCACTTGTTATCCATCTCATCAATAAAACTCTTCCACATAGCCCAACAAAGAAACATGTGGACCCCCCAGAAAATCCAGCAAGGTGCTTGATTAGTTATCATCATGGGTCAGGTAAGGGCTTTGTTCCTTCAATATTAAACCCTAAATTTCAGGAGGTAGGTTCCCTAAAGAATGCCAGCATTTGGATAATTTCCATTGTGTGCCAAAATTGGCTAAGGAATCAGCCACTTGGTTTCCCTCCTGGTAAATATGGGTGGCAACTTTTAATTTTAACTTTGACACGAAGAGCCCAATGTCTGAAAGAATGTCTTTAGTACTCCACCCCAGCAATCTATCAAAGTTAACAGCATCAATAATAGACTTAGAGTCTCCTTCAATATGAAGGTTCTCAATCCCCATGGAGACAGCCAACTGTAAGCCCTTCAATAGCGCTCTACCTTTCGCAATCATAGAAGAATGAACACCAATCCCCCCAGAGTAACCAGCCACATAATTTCCTTTGTAATCCCTTATCACACCTCCTATACTGGCTCTGCCCGGGTTGCCTTTAGCAACCCCATCAAAATTTAGTTTATACCAGCCCCTGTGAGGAGGTTTCCAAATAGTGACACTTTGAGCCAGGGATCTAGAGTTGTCATAAGAGTTAGCATCTAGGTTTTGGTGCCAAGCTTTGGCCATGCTTATTTCCACCTCATTTGGACCTTTGTCTAGGGTTTTCCCTTTGAAAAGTGAGATATTTTTCGCAATGAGCCGAGACCCAATACTAAACACCTCTTTCGGATTCATATCAATGTTCCTAAAGATCCTATTGTTTCTCTCTTTCCATAAACACCAGCATATAATAGGAGGGACCTAGTTCCAAATTTCACTAGGTAAAGGGTGGATAAAGGGTCCAGACCAACTCAAGATCAAGGATGTGATATCCCTACACATCATCCATTGAATCCCCAATCTTCCTAAAGCCATCTCGCACACCTCCATAGCAAACGGCAGTGTAACAACAAGTGATCCACCGATTCTTCATTGCACTTACATAAAAAACATTTTTTGGGGATCTGGAATCCCCTTTTCCTCAGATTGTCTTGAGTAAGAATCATGTTATGGCAGGCAGTCCACCAAAATAAATTAACTTTCAGGATCATGTGTTGATTCTAAACCTTCTTCCATAGATCGAGGACAACACCCTGGTTCGTCAGTAGATTGTAAGTTGATTTAACTAAAAGATCAATTTGTTTATCATGAGTCCAGAAGAATTCATCCCCCCTGCAAGTTGCAGGAAGCTTGGTGAGGGAGAGAAATTCCTACAAGTTCTTGGAAAGGAGACACAGATCAGGGGAAAAGGGGCAGCAAAGGCCTAAGTCATTCCATTTTCTAACACCCAGAGGCCCTAGGAGGTAATCACTAATATAAATACCAAAGAATCATTGATCCAATCTCACAAGATTCCTGAATTCAGATTTTTCCAGGGGAGTGTCAAGTAGCTAGGTGTCCTCCCAGAATCTAATTTTATTACCATTACCAATCTTCCATTTGAGCCCATTTCTCAGAAGATCCTGCAGACTACATATACACCTCCAAACCAAGGACCCTGAAGGGTGAGCCTCTGATAGGCAATCAATCAAAGGTTTTTTTTTAAGGTACTTAGCATTCACAATCTTACACCAATCCTTGTTATTACTCAAGTTATTACCAAGCCCTTAGTTGCTCAAGTTATTATTTATTAATAATATTCTATTGACTATCAAGATATATTGAATTGATGTGAAGATATGTTTATCTGATTCTAGGACTTTGTAACCCTAGATAAGCAACCGATCAAGTTAGGTTTTTCTTTTTAGCTCCCTGAACACCTTACAAAATTTTCAAATGTCAAATCTATTCATAAATTATCTATATGTATTTTAAGTTTCTCATACATAAGCTTAAAATCTTGAAGAATGATGTTCTATTGTATTTTGTAAACCTTTAATCATAATTTATATGAGATTTATCTACTTATCTAGTATCCATTAGAATTTATTGCAACCATCTTTTCATATTGTATGATATCATCTTTGTAATGGAATATATTGTAAAAAGATATCATAAGGGAAACCTGCCTAGGTTTTGCAAAACCTGAAGTGCAGAAGGAATTGATTTCCTTGTTCGTTAGCCAACTACCTAAAACTCTTAATCATAAAACATGGGGATATTTAACAGAATTTTTAGGCAATTAGTCGGAAACACCAACACATTGGCCAACATAAAAGAGGTATGGTTCCCAAACTCCATGGCCCAATTTCCAACACCCCAATTTGAATTCCAAACTATTTTTAGGATATTCCTTATAGCTATCATAACTTGTTAGAACTTATCATAGTCAACATTGCAACTTAGGATCCCCAATTTTTCATGTTCCTCCACTTTAAGATACTTTATGGAATTTATCATAAGATCATCATAGTATTGGTTAAGATTCTAATGTAACCCCCATAATCATTCTCTTATGTGTCATAGAATATGTCATAAGTAACTCTTACATCTTACCATGTTATAAGATGCTCTTGCGACTCCATACACATAATCCAAGATACAAATAATAAAAACACAACATTGGGAATGCAAGGTTGAGATACATTTCCCAAAAGATTTGTACTTATTTGTTCAAGATCCAACATCATGTCAATGGTTATGTGTGTTCATGTTCATGCTATGTGAAGGCTAACATTTTTGTAGGTCTCCAAGCATTCAAGCAAAGCAAGATCCAAGATCCTTGAAGAGATGTGTTTGTCTTTAGTCTTTCAAGGAAGCTATTGAAGGTGGTGAGTTGCAGCATTGTGTTCAATCATCATTTCCTTTCCATTCAAGGTTTTATCATTGACATTGCCTTGTGGGAGTGGAAACACTAACATGGAGCTTGACTGAGGTAAGCCCCTATATGGCACAACATTTCTCCTCTTTGTGAATGTGCAGGTTGTAGGTCTGAAGTGGGTTGATGAGAGCTTGAAGATCCATTTTGTATTATTGCATTTATTGTCACCATTCTTGTCAAGACACGGAAACTCACCTAAAGGACCTATTTATGATATTTCGGTTGTGGGACAAACATAAAATAGAAGGTCAAATCCAACATCAAAGGACCTCGAAAGTTGAGCAAGATACCCCTACAAAGACCCATTTGCCCAAGGGCAACTAAGTCCTTGTATGCGTAGCAGAACCAAATTTTTTGGGTAGGTACATAGTCCTCTACACCTTCCAAATATGTTGAAACTTTACTGTTTTTGTTTATTAGTTGTCAAATAATTGCATTTATTGTATTAGGTCATTTAGTTTAATTAGGTTAATCAATCACAATCGTTTCCAATTCATTCCTATCCTCAAAAGGATACAAATCTAGGTCTGATTGGCTCACCATTGAGGTTGATAGTCAATCTATACACCTTGTTGATTTGTATCCTAGTGAAACATATAGAAATGATGAAACGTGTACCCTAGGTAATGAGTATTAAACTTAGGGTACTCACATTTTTATGTTTCACACACATAAGAGTATGTAGGAAAAGAGTTACAAAGTGAACTCTTACTTTTGACTAACAAAACATGCTTTTGGCACATCATAAAACATCTTGTAGGTGGAGTGAATGACAAAATGGAGTGCCCAAGCTTGGTTGGTGAGGTTATGAGGCATGAAAGGAAGGATATATTATTATCACGTTGACTCATCATAGAGGGAGGTGTTGGCATTTGTGTCTTGGACTTGGGTGCCACTTGAGATCCTATGGTTTTCCGATCTTGGTTTGTTGTCTAGCTTCTATTTATACAATGTTTTGAATAGAGATATTATTGCATGTATTTGCTATTAGAGTGTCAAGATCAAAAAGTGTGAATTGATAACCTTCCACTAGTGAAACAATAAACACAATAGGATATATATCATATAATATGAAGAGTGTGTAAAAACAATGAGGAACCTTGCATATATAGGCAAGGTGGATGAGGTGAGAAAGTAGGAGGCAATGACTGACTATCCCTCCAAATATCCAACACTTGTGAGCTCACTTGATAAGTGTGTGATAAAGTGGCTATTGTGCATGCAATAGGTATCTCAAGTGATGAGAACACATGTCTTCATTCTATGAAGTGAGACAAAATCATAAGAAACATAAGTAAACTTAAGCTATGAGTGTGAATATGTTAATCCTAGAAAGGTGATTAGCTAAGTGAATAGTGACTCTATTTACACTAACACCCCCCCTTAAGTGTGACTTAGGGAGTAATGTATGCAAGATGATGAGTCTCAACTACTAGGCCATGTTAGGTACTCATGTAAAAAATTCTTATAAAGTGAAGAAAACGAGAAAACTCAATCGGAAATAACTCCTCTCCAAAAGAGAAATGATGCAAATGTAATGGAATGTACAAGTGAAAAAGTGATAGATAGATAACTCATTATGACCCCCCGAGGACTACTTCTAGCACATAAGTACATGAAATGTCCCCCCCATAGGAGAGAAAAAAGAGGTATATGTGACCCCCCTAGAAAGTGAAGTAATGAACTCCATGTGAGGAAATGCTTCCTCCCAAAACTGGTAGGAGAAGAGAAACCATGCAATCTCCCATCAAAATGAGATGCATGTAGTTTTGGTATATGCTCGACACTAGATGCTGAAGATGATCCATAATCGTTGAACATTTCCCCCCTGGGAAGAAACAACACCACAAATGTGTGCAGGATGACTTCCCATTCCATATAGGAATATGCAAGAAGTAAGATGAATGTCTCTAAATTTTGCACATGATCAAAAGACAAATATGATGCCCATGATGTCTTTGAAGGATGCTCAAATATCTCCAAGCCAATGCTAGATTGTGATGGATGTTGATAAGATGGATTAGGTACCATATGTGATTCAGGAAAAGGGACCATGGATGTATGGTGATAATCGGACCGATGAGAATCTGATACTACTACAAATGATGTCAACATAGATGATGATTGAGTCAGATATGTCAACTCATGAATATCTGCACAATTTATCATGATAGAAGCTAATGTGGGTGAGGCAAGAGCAATATCCACATATGGAAATGGTGATGCAACTTCGTTGAAGCGAAAATCATAGAGAAGATGAATATCCTCAATAGCGTCATCCAAATATGCAATGTGGGATTCTACCAACAAAGATGTGATATCTAATAAATATGCATCCCAATGTCATGGATCTGGAACGATAATAGCAATGTCTTGATGCAAAGAATCACTAGAACTCATGAATGACTCAACATCTTATTCAAATGCAGCAAAAAGTGATGTGGGAGATGAGATCTCAATGCAAGCCTTGCAACTACATTGTTCATCCCCAAATGATGATGTCTCAAAAGATGTCTGAGGAGATTGGATGATGTTTTTGCATGTGTTGGAACAAGATGATCAAGTAAGGAAATACCATGATCGAGAAGAAGTTTCTTCATTTTAGCACTTTGAGGTTGAAGACAATCTTCTATTGTATGCCTTTTCATCCCACAATATCCACATTTGATTTTCCATTTATTAAGAGGATTACGAAGAATACTCAAAAAATTTAGGGATTGAGTGTGAGAGACAAGATCACATGAACCTACAAAATCAAAAGCAAAACACCTAATTGACCCCTTTAATTTAGAAAGCCCCCCCAAGAATTATTAGTGATGATTGTAGCTTCCCAAAATAATGTGCAAGAGAATTACAATTTGTGTGAAGATTGGATGCCAAATCGATCGTTTATAGAACAAGATGATTTTTACAATTTATGAAAAATGGGCAATCCAAATCTTCAAATTACAAGAAAATTTGAATTCCTTACGAAATTCTAATAGAAATCAAAAAAAGTTTACAAAATTTCGATAAGTGGGGTGAAAGTTATGCCCTGTCAAAATTTGCTTATAATAGTGATTTTGGGGGATTAATAATGATATTAAACAACACCAAATCTAAAACATCTCAACGCTAAAATGTCGGCGACAAAACGAGCTTTCCATCGACTATTTACAATCAAAATTTTGACTTGTGGTTTGCATGTTATGTCAAATCGGAACCCCCCCGCCCCCCGCTCTCCCTCACCCCGTCCCATTGCAAGCACTTGAAATGACCAAGAAATTAATCCTAACCCCTAGTGGTGAGCATTAAATGCTAACAATTAGAAACACAGTTAAAAGTTACAATAAAGGACACTATAAATGCTAGTTTTAATTGCCTATTAAAAAAACAACCGAGTCTTTGGGACACGCATGGGGGTTAAGCCCAAGTCTAGGGCGGTTGAGAATAAGCAAACCACAATTTGTATAAAAGCTTGCCGAAGTCAATGACAAGAGGGAGATGGAAGCCTAAGTCAAATGGCATGATGGATGGAGTCGTTGCACTTTGACCAGATCTTGGGGGTGCACAAGAGGAGATTGGATTTAATGTCTGGCAACACCTTATGCATGGAGATCTTGGCACCACCCAAGGGTGTTAAGACCGTTGAAGGAGGTTGATTGCTTGCAGATCGGGTGGGAGTGGGACGCAACGGATGTTGCATAGGATTACACCAAAACACTTCCGCCAAGGCCTTTAAATGATGATCCCATGATCTGTTTTATTGAGTTGTGGGCTTGGCCTCTACGTTTCCTAAGGTCACGTAGAAGTGGCATGAGGATGTTTCACGCTTTTCACTACAAAATCAAAGAAAACAATGTAAACTTTGGAAGTCATGTGGGAGCTGGTGAAGCCTACGCTGGCCATAGTCAAGATAAAATCTTCAACCGCAGTCCCAAATGCCACGAATAGATTTAAGCCTGCCTGATGTGGTGTGGCGTTAAAGAATTTAAGCCGCTTGGAGAGCGTGAGTTGCAGGTTCGAAGTGGAAATTTGTTGGAGAGAGGACGTGGTCGAGTAGGTGTTTAGGCGTCATACTTGCCTTTTGTTGATCAGGCGCGTCTCAATGGCTTGGTCGATGCCTTTAGAAAGGGCAAAAAATGACAGGTCATGAACTGGTGTTGAATTGATTATTTCAACAAAAGGCAAGGAGTGTGCATAGCAAAATAAAAGAACCAGAGATTCAGAAAACAAGACACAACACAAATTTACAGTGGTTCACCATAAAGGCTACATCCACTTTCAAGTAAGGCAATATATTATTCACAATCTCAGATACACTTACATATCACAGCAACATGCTCTTTTATAAGCAAACATTTCCAAAATGCAAAGAGCCAAAAGTTATTGGAGGGAAAAAATAAAGTGACTGTTGGTTTTCAAATTCAACAATCTCCCACTTGAAACCCAACATCTGTTGCTACGAACAATGGTATCCCCTCCATGTCCATTCTTAACGTCACTTTGAAAACAAGCCCAGAGAACCATTGCAAGACTTTAACCTCTGCAAACTCTGTTCAAGGACACTTAGTATAAGTCTTCTCCAAGCTATCTCGAAGTTTACAAAATCTGACAGTTCTACTTTAGATTGTAAAACAGTTCCATCTCTGAGAGCCTGGGCCTTAATAATTCTTTCCATGTTGACAATCCTTATGTCAAAGATATTCTGTGTGTTTCTTGAATTACTAAGTCCATGGCAACTGTAAATGACCAGGAACTTCTTCCCCATTGATACATTTGCTTTAGCAACATGTGCATCTAAAACAATCTCATCTTCATAATATTTTGAAAAATCACAATTTACCTCAGTATACCTCGCTGTTACAACAGCCTTTTGCGTCATTTTTACTGATGTCCTTTCATCCTCTTCCAAGTGTTCATACTTGAACAACTTTCCAATCTGCTCTATCTCTTCATCAAACAAATCATGCTCATCACTAGCCACCGAATCTACAGCCTTCTCATATAAATCCGCATGGAAATTGAAACTTTCCATGTGTCCATCTTCATTTTGTACACTATCCTCTCACACTTTTTAATTCAAACAAATTTGATTCAAAATATTCACAATTTACCTTATTTGCTATTGTTGTCCCAATTTCTTTGTCATCATTTATCGCTGCACCATTCATGTCTTCATGTTCCTCTACCAAGCCTCCTTCAAGCAAATTGTTTATTTTCTCCATCTCCTCTTTCCATAGGAGATCTTTCTCCTCTTCACCTACTAGCACGTCAAACCAAGGCTCTTCACACTTTATCATCTCTATGTCTTCATCCACTGCAAATTCTTGTTTTTCATCCTCCAAAGGATATGTTATTGCTGCTGCAACCTCCAAGGTATTCACTCTTTCATGAGTGATCTCTTCTTCATATCGCTGCCCTAAACTTTCAATGCCCTCCAAAGGATCAATCACTACTGCAATTTCACATTCTGCCTCTTCAAAAAGGCATGCTACAACTATACTTTCTTCTCTCTTCCATTCTTTTTCATTTGCCCCAGGTTCTTCGGCATCATCTAACTGATCCCCAAAACTTTCACTGTCAAATTCCAACATACTAAGGAATTCATTAATAACAGAATCAGTTTCAGCATCTAATTGATCCAAAAACCTTTTTTGAGCAGTCCAAAATTCAACCAACGAAGGAGTTGGCTTGGAGTGAACAACTCCCACTTCAACACCACTCAAAACTATATACAAGGTGCCTAATTTGCTGCCTCGAGCAATTACCAAGGTCCCTTTTGTTACTTTCCACCTGTTGGATTCACAAGTAACTTTACATCCTTGAGAAGCTAATTGTCCAGCTGAAACCAAATTTTGTTTAAGCTGAGGGATATATCTAACATCCCATGGTAACCAACTATTTCCATTCATTAACTTTAATAGAACATCTCCTTTAACAATAACATCACAAGATTCATTATTTCCAAGAAAAATCTTACAAGTCGCCACTTTGCAAATTTGTGAAGTACTCCTTACATAGAGTGGCATGAAACGATGCTCCCAAATCAAGCACCCAAACATTTGTTGTTGTTTCTTCTGAGGTCAAAATAAGAACACCGAATTCCTCACATACAACATTTGCTTCATCTTCTTTTGGCTGATTTTCAGCCTTCTTGAAAGACCAACAATTCTTTTTTATGTGGCCTTGTTTGCCACAATACCAACAACCAGTCTCTCTCCCTTTGGATTTCGACCTTGTGATTTCTTACAACCACTTGGATTTTTCTCTCTTTCTTTGATATGGCCCTATCATTTGCACTCAAACTATTACCCGATGTTGGAGTCTCACCAGTGCTCTTCCCTCACATTTCCTCGCTTAGAATTACACCAACATCATCAAATTTTAATGTATTTGAGCCAGAAACCCAGTTACTTACTGCCATAACCAAGTTATTCCAACTTTCTGGCAGAGAACTCAAAATTAAAAGAGCGTGAATCTCATCATCAAAAACTACTTTTAGAGAAGATAATTGACTTGTAACAGTATTAAAATCATTCAAGTGATTCACAATAGAACTACCTTCAGCCATTTTCATGTTAAACAATTGTTTCATCAAAAATACCTTGTTCAATGTTGAGGGATTTTCATACAACTTATCCAACATACTCATCAAATCAACAAATGTTGTTGCTTTGGATATATTAAACGCTATTGTTGGAGATAAACACAACCGGATAGCTCCCAACACTTTTCTGTCAAGAATGTGCCAATCTTCGTCTACCATACTTGACGGTTTCTTTGATTTACCATGTAATGGTCGCCACAAATCTTTCTGACATAAAAAATCTTCCATCTACATTTTCCACAGTGGATAGTTGTGGCCATTGAACCTTTCAATCTTTACTTCATCAAATGACATTGCTCCCACTCAAATTTGAAACTCTCATGCCCAAAAAATCAAACACCATAGTGATCTAATACCAATTGTTAAACAATAAATGAGCAGCAAAATAAAAGAACCAAAGATTCAGAAAACACAACACAAATTTACAATGGTTCACCATAAAGGCTACATCCACTCTCAAGTAGGGCAATATATTATTCACAATCTTAGATACAATTACATATCACAACAACATGCTCTTTTATAAGCAAACATTTCCAGAATGCAAAAACCCAAAAGTTATTGGAGGAAAAAAAACAAATGACTGTTGGGTTTCACATTCAACAAGATTGTGTTGTCATTGACCTCATTTCTCTCGAGCTCTTCAATGGAAAGGGCAATGGCAGCCTTCCTTTTTATCTCCACCCTTGATGTCCCCAGTACTTGGTCAGTTCACCAAGAACTTTGGATTATGCAAAAAAAAGAGATGCAACGCCACAAAAAAACTCCAAATAGGCTAAAAAGTTGCCAAATTTGACGAAACGATGATTGAAACCCTGCAAATTGTAACCATGAAATCACAAAAAAATCCCACAAACCAAACGGGTATAACCCTTCAAATGGCCAAATAGGCCGAATTATGCTTGCTAATAATTCAAATTATGATTAAACGAGTAGATGGGCAAAGGGTGATTTTGGACCTCTACTAAAAAAAACAATTTCCTACAACTTTTTTGTACCAAGATTTGTACGGTATAATATGTTTAAGAAAAATAAAAATTGTAAAAAAATGAAAATTATCGAAATTTACGAAACAAGGTATTTTTTCATTTCTAGAGTCTTTTGAACGCAATGGTGATGCCAATTTGGCTCCACGATGCTCCAATAATAAGGCTATGTGCGGGAGTAGCTTTGATGCAGGAAAGAATGTGCTCTCGTGGCTCTATATCATGTTGGAGAATACCAAGATCAAAAAGTGTGAATTAATAACCTTCCACAAGTGAAACGATAAACACAATAGGATATCTATCATATAATATGAAGAGTGTAAATACAATGAGAAACCTTGCATATATAGGCAAGGTGGATGAGGAGAGAAGGTAGGAGACAATGACTAAATACCCATCCAAATGTATAATACTTGTGAGCTCACTTGACAAGTGTGTGAGCAAGTGGGTAGGGTGCATGCAATAGGTTCTCAAGTGATGAGGACACATGTCTCAATGCTATGAAGTAAAACAAAAGCATAAGAAACCTAAGTAAACTTAAGCTATGAGTGTGAATAGGTCAATCCTAGAAAGGTGATTAGCTAACTAAGTGAATAATGACTCTATATACACTAACATTTGCAAGTATTGTTATGCTTGAGCCTGTGACTGTATTGTGACCATTGTTGTGAATATAATTGTTTCAACATTTTGGAAGCTAGGTCTTTTTCCTCCCAAGATAAAATTTATGTAATTTGTGTGTTTTATCTCTTTCTATAAACTATTCAAAGTTTTGGAGGTTGGGTTTTTTCTTAAAGTCTTCACAAGATAAATATCATGTAATTTGTTATTTTTTTTATTTCTTTCTACAAACTGTGTAAATCTTTAATCTAATATTGTTTAATTAGATCCATGAGTAGGTTTGTTCTTTAGGTTGCCTTTTGCCGTATTGTTATAAAATGAATGTTTCAAGACAAGATTAGCCCCTTAGAGCTAAGACGATCTAGTGGTTTATGCAATTAGACCTTGGTGCCTCTAATTAGAATAGCATTTTCCAATTACAACTTTGCTAGCTTCTTAATTCCAAATTATTTATATTCATTGTGAGGCCACATGGGACTTTTGGTTATAGAGAGCCCTAAAAGACAAGAACTACAATAACTAACCAACGAACCACACAAGATATTGGAAGCCTATTTCATTCATTTTCAATTGCCATTCTTTGACCCTAGAAAGTCGTGTGTAAGTCAAACATGTAGTTTTCCTTGCATACAATAGCATGGCACAAGTAGAGATGTATCCAAAATCATAGTATTATTGAATATATGGCGTTTGGTATTGTGGTATGGACACACATTCTAGCTGAGAAGAAAAAGAAAAATCTATTTGTAATGGTTGATTCAAAGAGAGATTGTCTTTAATGATAGTTGTTGTTTGAGGTGTTAAAGTATCAATGTGGTAACTCTCCAAACATTCTAGAGATTCCTACTATATTTACCCAAGATGAGGCGTCTATCATTGGTAAATATATCAATTGCAAATATGGAGGGGATTGATCTTGATGATGACGTTATCTTAGTGAGAGATGCATTGGAAGCTTTAGCCACTCTGGTCCAAGTTCAATTTGTAAGGTTCAATGAAGGATATACATGCAAAAGATGTGCCAATAAAGGTTGTTCCAACTTATGAGGATTTTAGCTCTATTTGAAGGTTAACCATCCTAAGTGGGCTGTTATTATCCTTGAAGATGCTTAAGAAATATAGCCAATGAGAATACTAGTTGAAGGAGTCAAAGTGGAAAACATGCACTCCTAACAAGGGCCATGGACAAGTGAAACACGATCTTATAAAGACAAAAAGGAAAAAGAGTGAGAAAAGGAAATGGAAGAATAGAACAATTCATTGAGGAAGAATAAAACTTCAAAGTTAGTTTTATATCAACAATGCATTGTTAAATATTATTAAATTTATACAACACAATTCTCTTTAGGTGTTTTTGTTATGATATAGAAAGCAAGGTTAGTTGTTCACATGTTCTCTCAAAGGAAGGACAATGACTATTGGGAAACGTATGCCCTTGTTGCAAAAAAAATATATTGGTACTCTATTCTTGCTCTTAAACAAGATTTGAATGGGAAGTGCACTAAATAGATGTGTACATTTCTCAAAGGGGGTCTTAAGAAAGGAAAGTACATATAGAAACCAAAAGGTTTTTCAGTAGAATGGAGATAATAAACTTGTGTGATGGATTATGATTGAAGCAAAGGCTCCCTAAGCATGGTATAAATAGACAAATAAGTTATTTTGTTCTTGTGGAATCACCAAATGCACATTTGTGTCATGCCCCCATCCAAGTAGGAAATAGATCAAAGTAATTGATCAAGATCGCACCACCTAAGGGACAATGATTTGATAAAGGGAGTGATTATAACAAGGGCAACAATCCCTTGGAATTAAGGGAATAGTTGTGATTTCCAATAAGGCATTAATCATGAAGAGGTACGACTCCCAAGGAATTGAAGATATAAGAGGGAGAGTTTTTTATTTGAGGACATCCATAACATCATTCAATAATTCAATTGAGAATAGAACTTTAGGTGACTTTGCAAGTAAATTAAATTATGTTCTCAAGAGTACGGATGACGTGAGAAAGGATGTCTCTTAATGTTAAAGGATGTGACTCTTAATGTGAAAGGTTGTGACTCTTTAAATAATAAGACATAAAAGGGAGATCATTTCCTTATGGAGAAATCATCAATTTGGGAATGAATGAATGAATGAATTTGGAAATAAATTATTATTCTCAAAAGGCAACAATGAAGGGTGGTGACTCCTTTATTGTTTAGGGTGGTGGCTCCTTCAAGAAATGGATATAGAGGGTAAATCAATTAATTGGTGACATCTCTTTGGAATAGTGATTGAAAAAGGTCATTGGTGATATTCTTAAATATAATTGGTGGCAACCATTTAAGAGTAAATTTATCATCTCCTTAAGGGATATTTATTTAGAAATATTCTAGCAAATTCCTTTAGCAATCTATTTTGAATTTATAGAAGTGTCTCACAAATAAGGAGGTTGTTCATCCTTCCGAGTCACAAGAGCTAAAGAACTAGAGATTCTTTGTATCAAGCACGCCACCCCAAGATGGATGACGTGGAGGTTCTACAATATTTGTAGGTCAAGAGGCCGAATGGACCCAAAATCCATTTTCGTGCTCTTGGGCTTGGTTGAAGAAGACAGCCTTCATGTGAATTATCAAGCACGCCACCTCGAGATGGATGAACTAAGGTTCTGCCATACTCATGGTTCAGGAGGCCGAATGGACCAAAAATCCACTTTCGAGCTCTTTAGCTTGATCGATGAGGTCAATCAGCCTCCAAGGCAAATTAAGGGATGGAATGGATCTAGAATCCTTCCATACTCTTGCAATATAAGGGCAACCACCCTTGAGATTGCAATTTGGAAGCATTTCCAATGAATTCTTAATATGGTTGACTATAGGAATATGCCTTGAGATAATTATTAATGATATTAAGGTCTTTTGATATGAATGGTGCTTAGATGGACTTAAATATTATCATAAATTTGTTACTTGTTTTTTACTAATATCAGTTTTAGTGATTGATATTGTTTTGCAGACCTAAAATTAGAAATTTCCCAAAGGGGACATTACACTTTGACCATAACGTGTATGAGAAGCATATCGATGGTCATATGTTGATTGTTGTTCTTTGTGTTCTTGATTTAATTATTACTAGAGATAATGCTTCTTTGGTATTCAATATTGAGGATGAACTAGAGATACTTGAACAACAAAAAAGTAATTAGAGCTTTCAAACAAAGAATTGTTTAATTTAGGAGATTTTCACTTTATTAAGTGATTTTAATATTAGAGTCATCACCATAGCATTGGCTACTTTTCATTAGTAGTAATTTCTTTTGTGGCCTTTCTCGCATGTGCACTGTTGATAATCATAAGGCAAGGGACTCCATACAAACAAGCAAATAAGGGGCAGTTTAACAGGATGAAATGTTCCTTAATCACTCTCTCAAGTATGGTTAACCCTAAGAATAGCATTAAAACTTCAAATAAAGATGCCGCAGTTGCTTATTGTACAATTTGCAGTCGAGGCAAAGCAAAGGGGTAATTAAGCAACTGTGCTAAATTTGAACGTTAGAGCTGCACAATACATCCAAGGAAAAGAGCAATGTTGAGGGAAATTCGTGGTAATAGATCCATTTTTAGCGAGTCCTAAAGTGCAATCCAAAGCGAATTGTTTCGATATATGAATATGCAGCCACTGATATTTGAGTCTCCAACATATCTTATTTGGACACATGTCCAATACAAGTTGATGACCTTACATCAGTCCTACATGACCAATATGAATGTATCTTATTCCACCCCACACTGTTGCAAAATATGTGTACCTAAATATAGAATATAAAGTAATAAACTCCAATTGTATTAAAATGAAAACAAGAGACATATTATAGAAAGCCAAAAAGAATAGCATCTTATCTTAAGAAAAGTGTGGTTGGAGACCCATTTTTACTAATCTTCACTAAAGAGTGGAGTTTTTAAGTTTGTATTCAATTTCAGTCTCTATATGTACTAAGTTTGTTTAGAAATCTTTTGCCCCCTGAGTCTATTCTAATTTTAGTTTTCATATAAAATATTTTTTCTAATGCTTATCCATTTTAGTAGCACGACTTCTTCAATTATCTTGATTACTTTTTTGCTTTCTTCTCTTTTTATCATCTTTTGCTTTGTAAAGTATATTTTCAACTGCACGGTTTAGATATTCCTGCATTCCTAACATATTTTTAACTTCTTGCACATTCTAAGTCCAAGATTCGCCATATTCAAGGATAGCAATATAATTTGATTTCAATTATTTGTCCAAATTGGTAGATATATCTTTTAAGCTAATCTAGCAGGGTTCCTATAGGACCTCCACCCTTGATCAGTAAATAACAGGTATTGCAAGATTGAGCATAAATTGAAAGCAGAATACTATAGGTCCTTACTACCAAACTGAAACAAAATTACTGGCATTACCACAAATTGCACAAAATAGCTCCATACAGTCAAACATGATAAAATGATGCCTATAGATAAGGCATTCCAATGCCTGGCATCAAAATAGAGCTAACAACATCAATGTAAAACGTGGGAAGAACCCTGCCGAACCAAAATCAATATCTGCAAGAACACAACCCTTGATCCACCAGACAATGCCATCCACCATCAGAAATGAATTACTTGTCACTGGCATGCAACTCAAACTTACGTGCACCACAATTTCTACAAGATTTTCCCTTTAGCTCTCCACAACACAAATACCTCACTGGGTAACTTTAGCCCTTTTAGTTGGAAGAGGGGATCATGATGATTGCCCTCCAAGGGAACTGTTAGGGTCCAAAGAATTCAATTGATTTATGACATGCACCATATCTTCTCACATACACTGCCACACCCATTTCCACCTCAATTTGCATTTCCCTTGCCTTCCATAGGCCAATTGAATCACCAACAAACAAAGGAGCAGGATTATTGTCAAACTGCAACAGAAAAATCCTACAGAACAAATCAAATGTGGAGCTGTACTTGACCCTATCATTTGAGATGTCATTCAAGGAGTAACTGAAGAGCCTCTTTCAAACTGGCAGTATTATTTATGTATAATATAGATTACAAATGGTTTTATGACAAGACGCTTGTCGGTCAACTTCACCTCCCATCACTGATGTGTTTAGGGTGGGCTTGGTTAGAGCAAGCATGCTGTACTAATCATAAGCATCTTCTTCCTGTCTTAGATCTCTCCTTTGCCACTTAGACACTTTAACATCTGGTGTTTACCCTTCACTTCCCACATTTAGCCTCCCTCGGCATCCTCCCATTCATTTTGAGCTCTTGGGTCATTTTTTACCATGGTCAAAATCAACTGACTATTAGGATCACTGACAAAAAGTCCCTTTTGATGCTTTTGCCATAAGACAAGGCATCTAATTTGACCACAGTTGAAAACATCATCCTGTTTAGAATTCGAACCTAGATACTAGACATAAATAAAGATTCCATAAAACTGTTTCTAAAGTCAGATAACAAAAGAATTTGCATTCATCTTTTAACATATTACAACAGATCTCCCGTGGCTCATCAATCCACCTTAAGAGGACAAATAGCTTTTCCCAAAGGAATCTTTTGTTTGTGACACAGTTCTGAAGTCGCATCATAATCTTTTGCACAAGCCCCTATCTGATATGTCAGGTTTCTCTATCCTTACTTACCTTACAGTCATCAAACCTCTACATCAGTCAAAGTACACTAATGCACATTTATATCACTTTATTTTCATTTTGTGTTACTTTATATATGGCCTGCCTATTGCCCATATACTGGATTTGAGTGTCTATACCTAGCATGGGTTCTGCACCAGTCAAAGGATGTATCTCTAAGCCAAGGGGCACATCTTTGCCCTTCTTAAACTCTTTGATTGCTTTATAGAACATGTATATTGCATTATTTTATTTCCTTCTTACTTTACATATGGCCAACATAAGGTCTACATACCATATTTGAGTGTCTAAACAGCAAGGGCAACTCACATAATTATCTTGGGATCAATATGGTGCACTAATGGTTGAACGCAGCTTCAACAAGAAAACTTATCCAGTTGCTTTCTATTAATTTTTCAACAGGCCTCAAAACAGAATTTACTCTAAATTTCTTAAATCAACCCTGCCATCTTCCAAACTATTACATTTGTACACAATGATGACTAAATGAAAGCATTGGTCCACATTAGCAACCAACATGATCCAATGGCATTATTCACATTCCATATAATATAAATCATATTTTGCATACTCGGCGAGTCACCGAGAACTCACCATTTTTTTTGCTCCATGACTTTCGGTGAGATTTACTTGCCGGGCTTTTTTGCAGAGTTGTTTTTAAAAACTTGCCAAATTTTTCGTGAGTACTCACCAAGACTCGCCAAAAAACAAGCAAGTTTTTTCATTTAACTTAGTTCCAGGAACATTTAAAATTTTAGGAAAAAAAACGTGGGCGAGACACTACAAAAACTATGTTTTTTTGGCTTTATAAGCATTGTTTTTGGCCTTCTACGAAATTGTGAAAATGGTGTACACCATGAAGGTTTGTGTGGTTTTGAAGGTCTTCATTTGGGCTAAATGGCAGGGTCTCCACCCGTTGACCCCACCCTATATCGCGGCAGGAGACCCACTAGGGGCACTGCCCCCAAACTCCTACCAAACTCATTTGACATATTTGATATTTCATAGCTATATTTTGCTTAAAATTTTTATTTTTTCAAAAATTTAAGTGTTTTCTAAGGTGCAGAGTTTTTCTCGACGACTCTCCAAGCCAAAAAAAATTGTCTTCCTGAGTACTCCCCTAGTCCAAGTTTGCGAACTATGAGATAAATGACCAATATGCATCCATGGAATTGGAATGATAATTGCATCCATCCAGTGCCAAACGCAAGCACCCTCCCACATGTCAACTGCAAGGGCTGCTATCTATTATAAGAAATTCTCCACACTAGATATCCCTTAATACAGAATCCTCTGGGAATTTAAAATTTGTCCAGTTCATTTTTTCATCATACAAGGATTCTGCTGTTCTTAATGGATACTATTCCTTTACCAAAGGCTTGCAGCAGGAAAAAACGCTTTGTCTAATCAAAAATCAAATTGAATTAGCACAAAAAGTTAATCACATTAAAAAACTTTAAACATAAGAAAGTTTGGAAACAACTGCAATCATAACAGTATCAGTAGTTGTGTATGGATCTGATGCACAAGTCTCCTACTGTACTTATAAAATTCAAAACCTTGATGAGTTAAAATCACAAGGATACAACATCAAATATAGCCAACTCCAACACTCAAGGTTGTAAATTATTATAGAATTCAAAACCTTAAATAGGTTATAATCACAAAGATACAACATCAAATATAGCCAACTCCAACACTCGTAGGTTGTGAATAACATGATACTGGGATGAAATACTTTTGAGTATTATAATCATGTTTCACTTCGAAAACATAGAATAGATGATGTAAAGGCCCTCTAAACTTTCATGCCTTCAGTAATAAGGCCTGTATCGCATGGGCCGCCTGAATCTAGGCATTTTCCTAAAAATGTAGGAGATTAAGTCAGAAAAATGAAGTAACCATTCAAGTCAGTCAAAACTATTGCAGCAAGTGCAATCATATGTCCCTTCAAAGCAAAACAGATAAATATATGTAACATACCCATAACCAAAAGGAGAGTAAAAATATGGTGGAATATAAGGTCTTCGTGGACGGAAACCAAAATAGGGATTGAACCTTCGTCCTCGAAACTGCTTCATTCCTGGAACATTTGTTCTTTTAGCCGTAACCTGTAGGATCCAAAGCATGTATAAGCAATCAGAAACTACACAAAAGTAATGTTACGATATAATGTCTATACATATTGCCAGCACAAGCAAAATACTACCTAGGACAAAAAGAAAAGGATCTCACACTTTGATTTATTTTTAGACAAAAAACACATTTATCAGAAGCACCTGAGTGCATTCATGCAAACATGCATGAATTAACAAGCTTAAAGAACTAACAATTTGAAATTAGCAACCATGCAGAAATTCCTAAACAACATAAAAATACAAAATATGTATTTACTAGCTAAAGAAAAAAATTCTCCATGAAACCTACCATCAGATAATGCCACAACTAAAAGTAAAACCATGCAGAATCAGAATCAGATCCTCTTTGAATCTTAGGGGTGTTGGAGAATGCTGGGATCAAAGAGAGCATGGAACAACTTTCACAAGTGAATAAAATATGCACAATAGTATGTCTATCAAATATGAAATGAAGAGCGTTTGATACAAATACAATCATAGTTGGCAGACTCGCCAAAAACTGGAAAACCCGCGACTTTTTTTGCCCTGCGAGTCTTTATGACTTTAACTCGCCGAGTCTTTCCCGAAAACTCGCCGAGTTTTTGACGTGTTTTCGCCAAAAACTCAGCAAGTCTATACGAAAGACTTGCCAAATACATTAAAAAAAAAAAACACAAAAAAAAAAAAAGTCAAAAAACTCACGATTTTGCCCTATAAATGCATGAATGCACCTCACACTTTGTCACATAGCACTTGGAGAGCAAATATTTTTCATAAAAAAGTGTCAAATACCTGATTTCTCCCTTAGGTGATAAAATTGTGAGATGGCGTGTGACAAGAAGTTTTATGTGGTTTCAAAGGCCTTAATTTGGGTTGCCCCTGAACCCCACAAGGGGCACTGCCCCTCAACCCCGTTGGGGGTGTTGCCCCCAAACCCCCACAAGGGGCACTGCCCCTCAACCCCACTAGGGGCGTTGCCCCTAGACCCCCACGAGGGGCGCTGCCCCTCAATCCTGCTGGGAGCGTTGCCCCCTAACCCTCACGAGGGGCACTGCCCCTCGACCCTGTTGGGGGCATTGCCTCCAAGCACAAGCCCCTACAAGGGGTACCACCCCTCAACGTCATTGATATCTCCACTCCTAGACCCTCGGCAGTTATTGGGATCTCTTATCATATAAGAAAATTGATTACAATGAGGGGATTTGGGAGTGAAGACTGGAATCAACAACTTAGACTATCAGGCTTTCAGCCATCAGGATTACGCATAAGTGCAATTTTGTACTCAATTTGCACTAAAATCAATCAAATTTAATAGAAAACACTTTTGTACTCATTTATGGACTCGTTGGATTCATCTTGTCATTGAATTTTGCAAAAAAAAGTGTTTCTAATGAAATTTAAGCAATTTTTAAGTTGTCGAGTTTTCCCCGAGTTTTTGTTGACTCGTCAATTTTGGGCTTGGCGAGTTTTTTGTTGGGTTGAGTTTTCCAACTATGGATACAATGATCAAGCCTTGCATATATGGGCAAGGATGAAGAGGTAGGAAGGTTGGACTGAACTATTGACTACCCCTCTATAGGTGGGACACTTGTGAGCTCACTTGACAAGTGGGTGAGCAAGTGCCAATAGGTGTCTCAAGTCAGGAGGACACATATCTAAATGCTATGAAGTGAGACAAAAAGCAAAAGAAGCCTAAGTAAACTTAAGCTAGGTGTGAATAGGTCAATCCTAGATAGGTGATTAGCTAACTAAGCAGATAAAGACTCTATTTACAGTAACACCCCCCCTTAAGTGCAACTTAGGGAGTAATGTATGCACTGATGATGAGTCCCACTACTAGGCATTGTTAGGTACTCATGTACAAATATCTCATAAAGTGGAGTAAAGGAGAAAAACCCAATGGGAAATATAAAAAAACCCTCTCCAAAAGAGAAATGCAATGAAATGAAATTTACAAGTGAAAAATATAAGTGATAGATGGACGACTCCTAATGACTCCCCCAAGAACTACTTCTAGCACCTAAGTCACAAGGTTCGAATTCGAATTTGAGTTCGGCAACATTGAAATTTGGATGAAGTTCGGCAAGGAAAAATTTTGAAAAGTAAAAAATTCGGATTAAATTCGCCTTATACAATTTTGATTTTTTTTAAATATTAATAATAAATTTAAAATAAGTAAAAAATAATATTAATGTACAAATATGTTTAAATATATTAATAAAGCTAAACACAAAGCAAAATAAATAATAAATATGTTTAAGAATATAATTTAAATTTTAAATATTATTAATATATAAATAATAAATAAATTAAATTATATATTATAATAAAAGTTTAATTTATTTGTTTTGAAATATTAAATTTTAACATTATGAATAAAAAACAAAATTAAATAACAAATGAAAAACATAAAATATAAATAAATTAAAAATATTAAAATATAAATACATTTAATTGGCCTTATATAAATTTAAGAATATTGAAATATAAATACATTTAAATTTTTTAATTTTAATGATTCGAAGCCCTCAGGCAATAGCGCCAACACATTACTTTTCTTTGTTGGAGAAGTCTCACCTGTTGCCTCTAAGCCAAGTGCCATGGCAGAAATCTGGTCCTTGGATAGAAAATACTCACTGCCAAAAGATACATTACTCATCCACCGTCGTGTCATCTTTGCATCTATTGGGGAAAATCGCCAGCCATGCGATTTTATAAAAGGCATGTTAGCGGGACGAAAAATAGCAAAGGCAGAGTAGCAGTTTATACAATCCCATCTCTTTAACCCGCCCTTCGTTTCACCGCCCGTGGAGAGGACATCTCGCTCACCTCAAACTGATAAAAAAAACTGACCCATTTTTTTCGACGAATTTTAAGGCGAACATAAACGAATTTTTGGGGTTTTTTTTTAATTCGCCAAATTTTGAATCTCATGGATAATATTCGGCAAATGTTGTGACTTAGTCTAGCACAATGTACAATGAATGTTCCCTCCGTAGAGAGAAAAGAGAGAAGGTCATGTGATCCCCCAGAAAATGTGAAGTGATGAACTCAATGCGAGGAAATGCTTCCTCCCAAAACTGATAAGAGAAGAGAAACCATGCGGCCTCCCCTCAGAATGATGCATGTAGTGCTAGAAGATTCTCAACACTGGATGGTGAAGATGATCCATGAATGTTGAATAACATTTCTTCCCTTAGGAAGAAACAACACCACAAATGTGTGAAATATGAACTCCCATTCCGAATAGGAATATATAGGAAGTAAGATGTGTTGATGTTACAGCTTCAGTAGTATTCTTCCAACCGTTGATTATTCTTGATTGAATAAATTAAATAATAGCTCAAGCTATTTAATTTATATAGAGTCCTCTATTTATGAAGAGGTGCGATTTATTTAATTGGCACGAGTTCTTATGTGTGCCGACTTTCTTTTGATTGGTTGCGTCCAAATGAAGATGCATTTCTTTGATTATCATTGGAGGCTGACTTAAGACTTATGAAGAGGTACGTATTTCTAAGAGAGGCCAACCTCTTATTATTGTATGTTTTGTTATCTATATTGCAGCCAACTTTGGTTTTGAAGAGTTGCGTCTCTTCTATCATTTGATATATATATGACTTCATTTGTTCACCATTTATCATCATTTTCATTCGCACTTCAGCTCATTCTCATACAGTTCAAAGTTCATCATATGCGTATCAATTCAAGAGCGATCTGAGATTTATATAAAAGGCTGAGATAATCATTAGAGAGTTGTATTCATTCAGTCTGTATTCGCATCAGTCTGTGATGCTGTGTGCTGGCCTTTTGAGTGGCCTATTGTATATGTATCATTCATTTTGAATACTCAATAATATAAGAGATATTATTGGCTGGGTTTTTCTCCCTCAAGAGGATGGTTTTCCCAGGGTATCTACTGTGTTTTGTGTCAAGTTTTGAATTAATTTTTGTGCATGTTAATCTGATCACTAAAATTTAACATGGTATCAGAGTGGGTTTGAGAAGATCGTGATAAGATTTACAGCGATACTCTTTTCTCTTCGTCTTAATTCTTTGTCTATCTCTACATCAATCAAGATGGTGAACGGATTGAAGATCGAAAATAGACTTGAGGGAGCATCCAACTACACATCATGGAGGTTCAGAATCATGCTCACCTTGGAAGAGAATGACTTGGCTGAGTTTGTGGAAACCAAAGTTCCCGAACCAACGGAGGAAGAAGAGAAGTTGCAGTGGAGAAAGAAAGACATCAAGGCGAAGAAGATGTTGGTTGATTCCTTTAAGGATCATATTGTTCCGATTGTCTCCAAGTTGAAGACAGCAAGAGACATGTTCAAAACCTTGGAGGAGATGTACGAAATCAACAACACAAGTCGGGCACTTGCACTGAAGCAACAACTCCATCATGTGAAGATGGCGGAAGGAGAATCTATCATCGCTTACTTCATGAAGATTTCCGAATTGAGAGATCAGCGCTCTACCATTGGTCATATTGTTGATGTCAAGGACTTGACCATGTTGGCTCTTAATGGTCTTCCTTCATCTTGGGAGTCTTACATTCAAAGAATCTGTGCAAAATCGAAACTTCCCAAGTTTGATCGTTTGAGGGCAGATTGTATTCAAGAAGAGTCTAGGTTGGCCGCAAGAGGTATTGGTCGAAGCTCTAATGAAGACATTCATGTTCTTTCCACTCAATCCTCAAAGGAGAAAGGGAAAGGTGGAAAGAAAGGATATTTCAAAAGGAATAGAGATAAAGGAACCGATGGTGCTCCCGCATTCAAGAAGAAGTGGGACCTCTCCAAAGTCCAATGTTTTCGTTGTGACAAGTTTGGTCACTATGCAAAGAATTGCCCCACCAGGCCTAATCAGCATGCTTCATTTGCGGATGTGGATGAGATCTCTCCTCAGAAGGATTCTAGGGAATTTCTATTCTAAGCCATGGGCCTGTGTTCAAGCCGTGAAGGTTGTGTGTTGATATGAGCGCAAGAAGCAACGTATCATACTATGTCCAGTATGTGCTTCCATCAGAGTATTTAAAGAGATGAGTATTCTTTGTTTGAGTTATATCATTTTTAGTTGGATCTTGTAATTAGTAAAGAGAGATAGTGGTTTCTCTTGAATTGTGTTCACGAGCATAAGATTTTTTGAGGATTTCATTTATTGCATGTTGGTTGTGAAGATTTTTGAGTGACTCTGAAATAAAAAGAGAATTGTAATTTCGATGGTATCATTCTCTAATGCATGAACTGTGATAGAGCCTTGAACTCTTGGAGAGAGTTGGTCCTACATGCTAACTGCATATTGCATTCAAGAAATCTGTAGTTGTGCAGATTGTTCTTTTGTTGTGTTGAGTTTGGCACTCTCGAGAGGAGTAAAAGATGGAAGAAAGAGTTATATCAAAATTAAATAAAGATAAGTTTCTTTATCCCTTCATTCTGATCTTTTGATATATTTCTCTTATAGGTTGATTCATTTATGTTTAAATATTGCTCATAAATTATTATGTATTTATGTTATAACCAGAGATAGTAAACCTTGTATGATTCTAGTTTTGGTATTTCTTTGGATAGTTATAAACTGTTAGTAATCTCTCTCCAAAATGCTTTCAGGACATTTCTAGGAGCAAGAAGGTGATGAGAGATTGCTTAGTGATGAAAAGCTTGAGGCATCTTGTGAGGAAGTCGTGCCGACCAAAGAAATGATCAAGCGTGAAATCACAACTTGCAGCCATGAGACTGAGTTGGTGGCTAAAGGGAGTTCACTTCCAGAAGTCTTCTTTGCAATCTCTGAAGCAAGGATCAAGAGGGAGTTATGTGACTCACTGAGAAGAAGTGAAGGTTGCAGTGTTGCAAGGCCAAGTGTTAAATCCTTGAAAGACCTCTTCAGCTGCTGAGATCAGAATTGCACAAGACAGTTGTCTGGATTTGATATTGGTAGCTCCACAAACCTATTCAGAATAGAGTAATCTACTATGAGATCGAGGAGGTCTACCCTGAACTCTCTACTATACCAGAGGTGTGCACTGAGGCAAGTGTTGCAGGCAATCTTGGACGAAGAGTCAGAAGGTTGATGCAAGTGCTTGAAGATTCAAAGAGAGCCTACTGAACCTGAAGAAGATGTCAGTTGATTGGATCATTGATGTATCTATACTAGACCAGATTGCAGTAAGTGCATTTTGTCAAGTTCATGTGTGAACCAAGGCAAATACTTCTAGTTGCAGCAAAGCATATCCTGAGATACTTGTGTGGCACAGTTGGATATGGATTGAGATATTCTATAGGTGTGGATCTGGAGTTGCATGGCTATACTGATTTTGATTGGGCAAGTGTGTCTTAGATCAGAAGAGCACCTCTGGTTGTTGCTTCAGTTTGGGTTTTGCTATGATATCCTGGTGCAACAAGAAGCAGTCATTTGTAGCGTTGAGTACAGCAGAGGCAGAGTATATTGCAGCTTGTATGGCAGCTCGAGAAGCAGTGTAGCTTCGTAAGCCCCTTGCAAGATTGTTTAGACAATCAATGGAGCCTACTATCATTCATTGTGATAACCAGAGTTGCGTGAAGCTTTCTGTCAATCCTGTGTTTCATGATAGAACCAAGCATGTTGAGATCAAGTACCACTATATTAGAGATATGGTACTGAGGAAGGCTATACAGTTGAGGTATATCAGCACTGATGAGCAGACGGCAGACATTCTCACCAAGCCTCTCTCCAGGATAAAGTTTGTGTACTTTCGAGATAAGCTTGGTATGGTGGAGAATCCAGCCTTGACTGAGAAAAAGTCTCAATATCAGTGAGCCTTGTTTAATGAGTTCTTCTCTGTGAGAGAAATTCGAGGTGAAATCCCTTGTTAATATATTTTCCTCTGAGACGGAGGAATTTGAGGTGCAAGCCCTTGTTAATGCATTTCTCTTTGAGATTTGAGGTGAAAGCCCTTGTTTCCACCCTCTGAGAGAGTCATGGTGGATGTCATGTGTGTGACTCCATGACATTTGTACTTTACTTCAATTCCTCCGAGAGCCATGGTGAAAGTCATGTTGAGGTGACAACATCACGCAAGTGATGAACACTTGTACACACCATAGTATGGTTGTAGCCATTATGGTTGATATCGTGTTGAGGCGATATCTAATATCACAATGAGGTGATATTCTTCTTTTCACTTATGGTTGTAGCCATAGTGATAGACATCACGATGAGGTGATTTGTCTTGTGCAGCTGAAAGTATCCTCCCTAGCTGAGAGGGAGTGTTGATGTTACAGCTTTGGTAGTATTCTTCCAGCCGTTGATTATTCTTGATTGAATAAATTAAATAATAGCTCAAGCTATTTAATTTATATAGAGTCTTCTATTTATGAAGAGGTGCGATTTATTTAATTGGCACGAGTTCTTATGTGTGCCGACTTTCTTCTGATTGGTTGCGTCCAAATGAAGATGCATCTCTTTGATTATCATTGGAGGCCGACTTAAGACTTATGAAGAGGCACGTATTTCTAAGAGAGGCCAACCTCTTGTTATTGTATGTTTTGTTATCTATATTGCAGCCAACTTCGGTTTTGAAGAGTTGCGTCTCTTCTATCATTTGATATATATATATGACTTCATTTGTTCACCATTTATCATCATTTTCATTCGCACTTCAGTTCATTCTCATACAGTTCAAAGTTCATCATATGCGTATCAATTCAAGAGCAGTCTGAGATTTATATAGAAGGCTGAGATAATCATTAGAGAGTTGTATTCATTCAGTCTGTATTCGCATCAGTCTGTGATGCTGTGTGCTGGCCTTTTGAGTGGCCTATTGTATATGTATCATTCATTTTGAATACTCAATAATATAAGAGATATTATTGGCTGGGTTTTTCTCCCTCAAGAGGAGGGTTTTCCCAGAGTATCTGCTGTGTTTTGTGTCAAGTTTTCAATTAATTTCTGTGCATGTTAATCTGATCACTAAAATTTAACAAGATGAATGTCTCTGAGTGTTCCACATAATCCAAAGACTGAAATGATGCCAATGATGCCTTTGAATGATGCTCAAAGATATCCAAGCCACTGCTAATGTGTAACGGATGCTGATATGATGGATCAAGTAACATAGAAGATTCTAGAACAGGGACCATAACTGTATGGTGATAACTGGACCGATGTGAATCTGATACTACTACAGATGATGATAACTCATGAATGTCCAAACATATGATGTCCGGTAGACATGCATCCCTATGTGGCAGATCTAGAATGATGAAAGCAAAGTCCTAATGCAAGAAACCACTTGAACTCATGAATGAGTCAACACCAGATTAAGATGTAGCAACAGGTGATATGGGAGATGAGATATCAATGCAAGTCATCGAACTACATTGTTCATCCCCAAATGATGATGTCTCACAAGATGTCTAAGTCAGATTGGATGATGTTTTTACATGCGTTGGAACTAATGGATCAAGTAAGGCAATACCATGACTAAGAAGAATTTGTTTGAGTTCCTTAGTTCGACGAAACTGACATTCTTTTTTTGTATGCCTTTTCTTTCCACAATATCCACATTTGATTTCCCATTTGTTAGGAGAATTACAAAGAATACTCAAATGGAAGGGATTTAATGTGAAAGACATGATAACATGAACCAACAAACTGAAAAATAGAAACACCTTGATTGCCCCCTTGATTCAGAGAACCCCCCCAAGAAACATTAGTGTTGATTGTAGCCCCCCTAGAACAATGTCCAAGAAAAATTTACAAGTTTTGAATATCGGATGCCAAAATCTTTCGTTTATAACTCAGAGATTTTTACAATTTTGTGAAAAAATGGCACAACCCACATCTTATTTTACAAACAAAATCAGATTCCTTGCAAAATTTTGATAGAAATCAAAAAAAAGTGCAAAATTTCAATAAATGGAGTGAAAGTTATACCCTGTCAAAATTTGCTTACAATGTTTAACTCAAAGGTTAAAATTTGCAATTAAACAGTAGTCAATCAAAAACGTCTTCACACTACTTTCTCAAGCTCAGAAAGAGCTTTCCAACAACTATTCACGCTTCAATTTTCGACGCTCCGTTTGCAAGTTATGGAAAAACGAAAAAAGGTTGTTTTCCAAGTCATGGCAAAAAAACGACTCCCCTTTGACAAGCAATTAAAAACCCTGATAGTCAAATGAACAGTAAATTAACTGCTCATGGTCAACAAAAAATGCTAACAATTATAATGTCTGCTAACTGTTACAATATTGGTTAGCACTAAATGCATACATCAAGTGGTTTGAAAAAAAAAAAATTGTTGACTGGTTTGCAAATGCCAAGTGAGAGTAAATGGCAAGTGGGCCGCCGAAGGATATTGGTATAATTATTGTGAACTGTAGCTTTTTCAATCCCACTCCTTCCTTATATGCAATGATAATGAATCACTACAAATTGAGGGAGAATATTTTAAGTTTCAATCTAGGAGAAATGGGTTGTAGTGTAGGACTGATAAGAGATGATGGGTCGAGTCATCTGACTAACAGGCATTGAAAAACTCCAAATGAATCTGCAAAGTAATAGAATGTGGCACAAGAGTGTAGTGGTGTCAAGAGTGAACTTTTTGAACAAAAATCACGCCTCTTTATGTGGAGGCTTTTGATGGTTTTGTAACAAATTTTCCATGCACAACACGAAACACTTAATGGAGGCCACGAATGGGGTTATGGAGGAAGATCATATTGTTGGAAAGAGAAATACTTGAGGGCGCAGCAAGAGGAAGGAGTCAAATGCCTCTTTTAAAAAAACGTCTGGCATATGCAATGCCAGTGGCAGCTTTTGGAAAGAAAATGGCATGCATATAATATTAGCAACGTGATATTTATAATTCCTACACCCAACATCCATCATAGACAACTGAGAAAATAAGGAATGAACAGTCGTGGGACTCCATCTCTATTTTGAGGGCGTTGGAAGATGTTAGAGACCAACACCACCATAAGACTAAAATGTCTCTGTAAATGGCCACATGAGTCTCTTAATAGAGGTAGATAACTGCCCAAGCAAAGTTCAAAGCCAATGTGTCCTCTAAATGTCGCTGCAAATGTTTATCTACAACATGCAAACGCCTTTGATGCCAATATGGAGGCAAACACAAATCTGAAACTCACGAAACTTGCCAAGAATAAATTTTAGATGAAGGGGAATTTCCAAGAACACAATGCCAATGCCACCAATGATTACAAATGGAATGTCATGAGGAGAAACTTGCCTGCAAAACACAATTTAAACCCCTCCAAATAGGCCAAATAGACCAATAATTCCTGCAAGTTTACAAAGAGGCCAAAATGGCCAAAATCTTGCAAGGAGCAAATTTTCTACCCTAACGAGCAGATTGGTAGAGGGCAAACTTGCCTCTACTAAAACAAAATCATTTTTTTATAACTTTTCGATACAATGTGCACAGTGACCAAAAAATTGAAAAAATAAAAATTTATCGAAATTGATGAAATAAAAGGTATTTTTTCGTTTCTCAAGCCTTTTGAACGTGATGGTGCTATCTGTTTGGCTCTCTGACACTCCATTGATAGGGCTATGTGTAGGAGTCACCTTGATGCAAGAAGGAGCATGCTCTCGTGGCTTTGATACCATGTTGGAGAATGCCAAGATCAAAGAGAGCATGAAACAACTTCCACAAGTGAATAAAATTTGCACAATAGAATGTCTATCAAATATGAAATGAAGAGTGTATGATACAATGATCAAGTCTTGCATATATAGGCAAGGATGAGGAGGTAGGAAGGTAGGATTCAACTACTGATTACCCCTCTATAGGTGGGCCACTTGTGAGCTCACTTAACAAGTGGGTGAGCAAGTGTCAATAGGTGTCTCAAGTCATGAGAACACATTTCTCAATGTTATGAAGTGAGACAAAAAGCAAAAGAAGCCTATGTAAACTTAAGCTAGGTATGAATAGGTCAATCCTAGATAGGTGATTAGCTAACTAGGTAGATAAAAACTCTATTTATACTAACAAGGGGCAACTAACAAACGATGCATAGTCAAGTGTCACCTAGAGTTAAGTTCATACTTAATTCTATGGCAAGAAACCAAAGTGAATAAATATGAAGCATCTATGCTTCTAAGGGCATGGCAAAGATGGAACGGAGAATTTGTTGGGGCCTTTAGTGCATTTAGTTGGTCTCTAAACTCTATGGTCCCTTTCTTTTGTCAAAATTCAAATGCTACATGACCATCAGAATTGGCAAGCATAAAAAATCGGAAATCTCTTCCAATCTCTTGTTCTTCTTTAAATTTTTATCAATTTTTATGGCCATGTTGGTCATCTTCAAAAATCTTAGATTGGGATCAAATTTCTAGAGCTTTGTTTTCATTTCATGGGGAAAGGATCATTCTGGGAGAAGATAGTAATTCTATTTTATCCTCTATAGACAAAAAAGGTGGCTTCCCTAAACTAACACAATCACAAATTGACTTCTCTACTCTTGTGGAGCATTTGAGCTTGATGGATATCATAGCCAATAATGGTACCTGCACTATGACAAATCTAAGGTTGGGCATCAGTTACCCACCAAAAAGATTAGATAGATTTCTATGTAGCCCCAATTGGTTGAATTCTCCATGAATTCTGGTAAATTATAAACTTCTTATTTCAAGCTTGCATCACTATCCAATTCAAAAGACCATCCTTATTAGGAAATTTCATATGGAACAAGGATGGGACAACAACCTCAAAAAAATTAGAAATATAAAAAAAAAATTATCCACAAGATCTTAAAGTTGTTCAAAACTTTTGGAAAAAAAAAAATCTCCAATTTTATTACATTAAAACAACACAATCTCCTACTTTGCCCCAGCATCATACTAAGCTTACTCATGAAGTATTTTTTTCTATTGTTTGTCTTTTGTTGTTTGATGTTAGATGTCTTCACAATGATCTAAAACATCTTATTCAACAACCTCATCCATCAACATTCACTAGCATGGTCAGTATGGTGTGCACTCCCCAAGCACCTCAGGTTGGATTAGTTCTTGAACCCACCATCTCCTTCACTTCTACCAATGTGCCTACTAGCATATATGATGGCCCTATCTACATTCCTATTCGGGTTAATCTGAAAACTGTTCATAGTGCCCTAGTTTACCCAGTTAGCATGGTCAATGTAGTGACCCAAGAATTGCTATATGTCAACTAGTTGCATAGAGATGTATATGATCCTTTTGACATTTCTATGTGCATGCATGACAGCCTCTATCCCACCCATGGGTTCCATCACCCTATCTATCCAAGTGGGGCTAAAATCCCTAGATATCTCCTTCAACACTATTCCTACCTCAAATCGCTTTTGCTTCCTCTTGGGCCATTCATGGCTCACTACAATGCAAGTTGTTACATCTGTCGTTCACAAATGCTTGAAGTTTCCTCATAATGGCACAGTGCATACTGTTGTTCATAGTGGATACTAGCCAGTCACCATTCATGATAACTTCTCACTTGACTACTTTTGGCCTACCCCTTCTTGCCCCTTCCAACCTTGCATTGATATTCTATTTAGACTCTATCAAAAATACAAGGCAAGTCAAATTCCTTCCCTTGTTCCTTCCTCAATTCCATCTACACCTCCCACAATCACTTAACCCTCAATGGTTGTCTATGTTCTTCCCCCTACCCCTAAGTCACAAAGAGGAAAGCAACCCATGTTGGATGACCCTTCCTCTTTTTCTACATCTCATGTGGTCACTCAACCTCCAAAAGTTGTTCCAATTCCACAACATGTCCTAGGACAAATAGCAAAAAGCAACCCAACTAGAATAATCCTACCCCACTCCTAACTCCAAAGCATGCACTGAACATAATCAATCGCCTTGACTACACAACCATCATTGCCATGCCACAACTCATACCATCCCTAATCCACCCCTACCACAACCCTCTAGCCCTATACACTTTATTCCACCTCCCCTTTTTAAACCTAACACTTCTCATCAGTCTAAGCAGCTTGCTAACCCAAGACCTCAACGAATTCAAGTGGTCTTGGCTCCTTCTCTCAACTCTCCCATTCTTCTTGGCATTCCTAATTACCCACCATTCAGCACTCCATTAGACTTGTCATATCCAACACTACCCTTTTCTCCTTTGTACCTTTTAACATGTGCCCGCCATCAAGCATTTCCAAAGCTCTTCCCATCCACCTTAGACATTGACATAACCCACCCACCGCCTAAGCAAAAACCTAAACATTAGCCCACTCCAACTTTTTAGCAACCCATGCCTAACCCTATCTCACTACCTCTAAACCCTTCGACATTAATTTCCCCTAGTGTGGAGAAACTTCCTCCACCCCCACCCCAACCTATTGACACTTTCGCTCACAGGCTTGTTAGCAATGAGCCATAGATGTTGGTGTCCTATCCAAACACTAATTCACACACTCCTTCAAATGAGTGCATGTTTGAATTCGTAATGGACACACCAAAATTGTTCTCAATCTTTACCTAATCCTTGACACTTGCCCCTCTAAGATCCCACGAAAGACATTGCTCCTCTTTTGTTAATGATATTCTTGTGGTGTCCCCATCACTTAGTGGCCCTACTTCCACCTATGATTTAGAACAGGAGCACGACAACTTACTTGATTGATGACCCCAAGATTAAAATCCTCATCCCATATGTTTATATGTTTAGCTAGTGTTGCTTGATTTGTTTGGTTTTATGTTTTTGTAAGTGTATTGTTGATTGTTTGTTAGTTCCCCTAGACAACCTTGCTACCATTGTAAGTACATAGATATAGGAAGAACGGCGTGTTGTGGCATTCTTCTATATGTATCTTGCTTCTATATATTTGTTGTTTGCTTTACTTTCCTAGAATTTTGTGGACGATGCAAAGCGTCGAGACATTTAGGTCTCTCTATGCTGACCCAAAAAAATATATTTTTATTTGATTGCTATGTATAATTCTTATTTATACTTGTAGTTCTACAGGTTTGGGGGATGATGACAATTCATTCACTATCCCATGATTGTCATCCTTATATAGACATACTAACCCTAAACCTATAGATCCCTTTGTGTGCCTTCGTGAAATGTTGTTTGTTTCTATGCGACATCCTTATTCTTGCAATGGCATTTCAATCACAATTTCAAAAATTTAATGCTTGCAACATCCTCTTTTCTACCTCTCCTTGGGGGAATTTCTTTCTCTCGTTGGTGACTTTAGGAACATATGCATATACTTCTTAAAGGTTCTTCACCTTCTTGCCCTCTTCCAACTAAAAATAAATCACATATCCTTTATTTATGCAATTATTCTAAGGGGGAGGGAGAGGGGGGTTATCCATTTGCACCTTTATGTGTGCATAACATATATGCACACACCCACATTGTTGGCATGTTCTCTACAACATTAGTAGCTTATGAGCCACCCAGCAATAGTGTTTGCTAGCCTATGTGCTTCATATGGCCTACCTTTATACCTCTCATGGGTCAAGTTGCAATGCAGTTTGCCAATGCCTATGATCCACGAAGGTATTGTATGATTCCTAGCTACAAAGCATGCTAGACCTTAAACCATACCTTGCATTTTCCTAACAAAGCACATTGGGACCATGCCTCTTTTCACCTTTCTCTCTTTTCTTGTGTGTTTGTCTTGTATGTTTGTATGCTAGACCTCAAACCATACACATTGGGACCATGCCTCTCTTCATCTTTCTCTCTTTTCTTGTGTGTTTGTCTTGTATGTTTGTATGCTAGACCTAAACCCATACACATTGGGACCATGCCTCTCTTCATCTTTCTCTCTTTTCTTGTGTGTTTGTCTTGTATGTTTGTATGCTAGACCTCAAACCATACACATTGGGACCATGCCTCTCTTCATCTTTCTTTCTCTTCATCTTTCTCACTTGTATGCTAGGCCTCAAACCATACCTTGCATTTTCCTAACAAAGCACATTGGGACCATACCTAATTTTATGCATGATATGATCCATTAATATTCTTGTTTAGTAGGTTATAATGGTCTAACTCCTTTTTGCAAGTTTTATAAGTTATTCAACATTGCTTATCAAGCAGTTTTTTGTTGATTAACATATTTGTTTTGCAAGCTCTCAATCTAAGGGCATAATTACCCCACTTGAAGAAATATTTGCATCCTCCACAATATCATTTTGGGTGTTTTATAATGATATTTACTTTTAGTACTTTATTTCTATACTTTAGCATAACGTATCACCTAGTGTCATAAGCCCACTAAAGTGGAAGTAAAATGTAACATTGAAAATTGCATACCCTTGCAATACATTACGTTTTGGACCAAATTTGGTGTTTGTATCTCCTAGCATGTTTTTAGGCCCATTTGGTCCTTGCCTTAGCCTTTTTCTACCCATGATGTCAAGTTCATGCCCTCCTATGGTCTCTTTTGTGTAAAATTATATTCTAGATGTATTAACCTTGATATTTCTTAGTGCTTTGCCTTTTCCAAGAGCTATAACTGTCCTAACACTAGCATGATATGCAAACATTCATGCAACAAACTAGCATCCTGCGCTAGACTATTGTTGAACAACTATTTCCAAGCAAATCACCACCTACTATGTATCCAAGTCAGTGGTAACTATTCTGCAATGAATCCAAACAGCTCTTTGGACCTTGGCCTCACCTATATTTCCCTCCCAACCTCACATTGAATGGATCTATTACTCAATTTATCAATCTCTCATTTGTTCAACTATCTCAATCTCTCGATCTCTCATTTTTTCAACTCTCTCAATCTCTCGATTTCTCATTTTTTCAACTCTCTCAATCTCTCAACTCTCAAGAAATCTTTGAAGCATTTTTTTCCAACAATTTATCTCTTTGAGCATAGCAAATCTCTATGTGAACTACCCCAACATATTCAACACTCCATTGAAGGTCTTTGCAACACTCTACAACCAACTTGGTCCCCCTTGGCTTCTCAAGCAAGTTGAGTTGACTTTGTTCTTGTTGTTTTTGTACTTAGTGCTCTACCTTCTCATTTGCTTACTTCCATTGTTGTAAATCCTTTGTTGTCTACTTGGCACCATTGGGTTTTCACTCCCTTTTTGTTATACACACACAGACACTAGTTTGTCACTCTTTGTAGACCTAAGAGTGGCATCCATAGCTTTGGTCATTGTTTTTAACTCCTAGACACAAATAGGAAAAGAGCACACATTTATTCATTTTCTTGGTTGCCTGTGGAGGTCGAAAAACCAAAATAGTGGCTTGACCATTTGTGGCAATCTCCTAAGCAAGCACAAAATCTCCTCTCATTTCAACTAAAGGCTTCATTTAGAGTTCATCACACAAGGGTTTGCACTTCCTTTTCTTTCTTTCATCATTTTCATTTGTCAAATACATAAATTAAATATATTTTTTACCATTTTCTATACCACCTAGAGTTGTATCTATTTTCCTATGTTCAAATGTACATGAATTTCAAGGTGAAAAATGAGTTTACTAGCATACTATGTTGCAACAACCATATAGATGACAACACATTGCACAAATGTCAACATGTTGTGCAAGCATCCTAAACAAAGAACTTTAGCTTTCGGCTCTAGGTTCCTTTTCAACTTTCATTTATTGTTATTACTCAATTTGTCAAAAATTTATTTCAATTTGCAATAAATTAGTATATTTCCATTTTTTGCATTGTTGTAGCTTAGTGAAATATATTTTTCCAAGTTCAAAACATTTCTAGATTTACTTTGGTTGCTTTTTGCTCTTTCATATTGAAATTGCAACAAAAACACCACATTCCAATCAAAGAACCAGACTCACCCTAGAGTAGTGTAGGAAAACTATAAATATTGAAAAACCAGGAAACATTCTAGACTAGATCAATTTTCATAGATTACAAAGATAAGGCCACAATGAGCCATTTCCATTCTATTTGTTTATTTTTGTTCACACTTATTTATGTTAATGTTTAATAACTTGTTCCCCTTTGAGTTGTTAATGGAGAGAAGACCACAATGAGCTATATGTATGCGGACATGGATAGGACCAAGGAGGCTATTACATCCATTTATGATGGAGTTGAGGATAAATATTGTCCCATATGGGAGATCATTGATCAACAATGGCACTATTAACTTCCAAACCCTCACATGCAAATGCCTATTTCTTGAATTCTACATTCCAATTCTGCCTAGATTTTAAGGTTGATTTGGAGGTTCTAAGTGGGTTCCACACAATCATAGAGCAGATGGTACTTAATCCTCAACTTGGAGCAAAAAGAATCTTCGAGATTGAGATCTATAGACTTGCACAAGGGGACCTCTTTGCAAGAAACATATGCAAGGCAACCGGGCGACATTGCAACTAGGTAAAAATTGATTAGAATGTAACTTAAGTTTAAAAATTAAAACTTTTCCTTCTTTTACATTAATGTTGAAACTCAAAGTTGAACAATGAGATTGAGTTCTTTTTTTCTCATTTCAAATGCACGGTATGAAAGGTTTGGTACTAAAGTGTCAAATCTTTAGAGGATTGTAGTTCCTGTCTTGAGCCAACCATACAACACTTCCAAGTGCAAACACAATTGGAATATGTTTGAGCAAATACACTCCAAAAAGCGCAACAAGCTATCATTGCAAAAGTGAAATGATCTTGATTATGTTCATTACAACCTTCACCTTCATCACAAACAACTCCTAGGCACAAACTTTTCTACCATCTCTCTAGAGAAAGTTGATCCACAATCAAATTGGACCACCAAGGTTGAGAATCTTATCTTCCACAAGGACCTTGTATTAATTGATCAAGTGGATCTAGAGACAAAGGCAGTCACCATGGTAAAGGAAGATGGTAGAGCATGAGTAGACCACTTGGATGTTGGTGTCAATGATGCAAAGACAAATATCATGACTACATCATCATTGAGGACCTTTCTTAAACACCCACACAAGTTTTAGCATATAGCTATGGATGTCGGGACAAGTAATGCAAACTCCTTCAAGCAATAAACTTATACTTTAAGTTGTGATATTTGTTTTGATGCCATGGATTTCATAATCTGTGAATTTTGTATACACTTGACAATATTTATATATTTAAAAATGTTGTTTCCTTTAACTAAAATCCACTTTTATACTAAAGTGATCAATGTATACTTAGGTATGTGATCAAATTAGCTTCTATTTGATTAGTTTAATCTCTTTAAAGTTTATTTATTGAAGGGTGCATGATAAAGTTTTATATCCTTAAAAATCTCTATATTTCATGGTTTTTTCAATTTGCTAAGTGTAGCCACTAAGTCTGCTCTAGGTCAAAAATCAGCTTACCAAGTTTGAGTCAAGTCCAAGTCTTGTAATATCTAACTTTGTAACTGTCAAATACATTAAAACTCCAACAATACTTTTGTATTTTCTTTCATCTACTTTTGGTAATCCATCCATCTTCTTTCATCAATTTTTCTCCAAGTGCAATTGGTGCATCAACTCCTTTACAACTTAGCATATTAAACTTCTTCAACATATCTTGCACATACTTAGTTTTAGAAATAAAAACCCTTCCATAAGATAAGTTACCTCCACGCCAAGAAAATATTGCATGAGTCCCTAATTGAGTCATTTCAAACACTTTCATCATTGCTCCTTTGAATTCTTTCTTCATTCTATTTGAGCTTTGTATATAGATTAAGTCATCAACACATAGACATATTTATTTCATTACCTTCTTTTTGAAATATAGCATAGGCTCATTCTTGCTTCTCACATATCCATTTGCTAAAAAACATGTATCAATTCTTGAATACCATGCTCTTGGTGCTTGTTTAAAACCATAGAGCATTGTATTCAACCTATAAACATATTCTTTGTTATTGTTTTCTTCAAATCTTTGTGGCTGATCCACATATACTTCCTCTTCAGTGTATCCATTTAAAAATGCAATCTTCGCATCTAATTGGTGTACTTTACATCCTTTCCATATTGCTATTGATAATATCAATCTTATAGTGTCATTCCTTGCAACAAGGTGCATAGGTCCCTTCAATCTATACCACACATTTAGCATATACTTTTGCTACAAATCTAGCTTTGTACCTTTAAACAATATTATCACTCTTGTATTTTGTCTTGCAAACACATTTAGTTTCTATCACTTCTTTGTCTTTTGGTAGCTTTAAAAGCTCCCAAGTTTTGCTTCTTTCAATACCATTAATATCTTCTTCCATTGCTTTAATCCATTCTTTCTTTTCAATTGTTTCTTCAAGCTTCGTAGGTTTCATCTCAATATGTGAATTGAATGCATAATTAATCAGTTCATCATTGCCATTGCTTTCTCTAACTTGACTTCTTGTTGACCCTTTCAAAATTCTGATCTAACATTAGATTTGGAGGATGAGTTTGAATTGACTTCTTATTTTGTGTAACATTGCTTGAACTTGATGGAGATCTTGACTTTCAACTTTTCTTCTTGATCACAAACGATTCCTCGACTTAACTTTTTTCTTTTTCTATCTTCAAATGATTTAAATAGATTCGTTCAATGTAGCATCTCTTGAAATAATGCTCTTCCTATCATGAGGGGAATAAAATTTGTAGGCTTAGCCTTTCTGCACTATACACTATAAATATGCATATTTTACTTTTTGCAACCAAGTTCTTTATTTTCTCTCATTTATGTGAACATAAGCTAAACAACCAAATACTTTCAAGTGTGTCATTGAAGGCTTTCTCCTATACCAAACTTCATATGGTATCCTATTTCTTACCACAATAGTTGAGCTCTTATTCATGATCTACATAACAGTGTTAAATATTTTAACCCAAAACATTTTGTCCATACTATTTGCTTCCAACATGCTTCTTGCTGATTCTATTATTGTCTTGTTCTTTCTTTCTGCCAGTCCATTTTGCTATGGTGCATAAAGTATTGTTAGTTGTCTCTTGATTCCACTTCTTGCACAAAATTCATTTTATTTTAAAAAATTAACCTCCTCTATTTGTTCTTAAACACTATCTATCTTCCACTTTTTTTTCTACCAAAGCTTTAAACATTTTGAATGCTTCAAAAGCATCAATCTTATTCTTCAAAAAACCCATATGTATCCAATAGTTTAGACCATAATTCGTAGACTCAGATGAGTACTAACATGTTTTTCCCTGCCACGAGTACTTGCAAAGTAAACTCAAGGGATTTTTTAAATGATCTAATGATGAAAACTCGCTGATTTTTTCCACGAATACCCACTAAACTCAACAAGTCCATGCAAAAAAACTCGATGTTAGGTGATGACATGCATCAAATGTGGTTTAAAAGCTCCATTTGCCCTTTCACACCACAACAGCAAGCAAGCATTCTAGAGCGAATTGAGAAGATTTTCTAGGGGATTTGAAGAAGAAATTTCTAGAATTTTGGATTTGCACAAGGTTAATTCAATTTTGATTTTCCTTTTTTTTTCAAGAGTTTAAATTTGTAAATCATTTCTATTTTTTTCACCATGTCAATTTTACATATTTTATTGGATTGAAATGATTCAATTTGTTAAATTTGTGGATTGATTAAATTTATTTGTTTTAACTAATTTTAATCTTTTTTTTTCTTTTTTTCAACTTTTTTTTATTTATTCTAAATATTGGGTTTGCATTTTTGGGTTAAAAAACGATTTTTTTTATTAAATTTGTTAATTCAATTACCATATTACATTTAATTTTTTTAAATGTATTTAAAATTTACACAATTTTTAAAAATCATGTTCAAGTTGCTATGTTTTTTTAATCACTTATTTTTTGTCCTTATCAATATTGCAAGCTAATATATAACCATAATGACATCCAGCTCTACATCTTCTTCGGACTCAGCAAGCGGATGTCATCCCATTTGGAATTAGACCTCCTAGAAGTCATGATCCCGCTTGGAAACATGTCATAATGGGTCCAATATTGGGGTCCACAATTCATAAATAGTGCACAAAGAAGCTTAGTAGAGGCATCAATCGCCTCGAATACCATCTTGCATGCATTCCTAATCACGATTCCAAATCGTGTCCAACAACCCAAAACAAGTGAAAACAAAGATGATGGCCCTTCTTGCATCACTAAATGAAAAGAAATAGAAGAGAGGCAAGCACAAGCAACCATTGCTCCTAATTTGGCAACAAAATCTGATGTAGATAGTCTCACAGATGCCAATGGGGAGGTTATGAAGGGCCTATTCACATGCATTGGGAGGATGACACTTGAGCTTGAGGTGGGAGACCTCATCATTTCTAAGTTGCAAAATTATAAGCAAACTAGGAGACCTTTTTCTTCACCGTTTGCTATATGAGGAAGATCCATTCAAACACCAAGTAAGAAGAAAAAGTTAGGTCTTATGTCTTACAAATTAAAAATTACAATTATTAGTAGAATATTGTTTATATAGAAACTATAATATCCTTTTTGCATGTTTTTGATGGGAAGATTGGGATGGAAATACCCCAATTTTACAAAAGCTAGCCCTCTAAATTGTCTCAACCTTGTAGTGCTTTTGGCTGTGAGCACAACTAAGTTTGTTTGACACTATTGACACAAAGAAGCAAAATATACTGACTCAACGATGCCTCAACAATTTAGTCTTTATGCAATACAACCTTCGGCTTCACACAAAATCAAAGCACCCTATTGATTTGGATGAGATTGATCACTATAGTGACTGAACTGTGCAAGATGATGAGCCCTCCTTGTTTATAGATGATGGGATTGTTGATTTCAAGAGGCAAGCTATGGAGGATGTGGCTGCATCAAAACAAGGGAGATTGAATTATCATTGGATGACATTATGTGGCAGAGAAGGAGGCATTGCCATATAACAGCAAGGTGGAGCCATAGCATGGTCTTCTAGGTCAAGCAAGGAGCCACATGCACAATCTTCTAGGCCAAGCAAGGAGCCACCACTAAGTGTGAGGACCATACCCTCTACCATCAAATTTTTCACTAAAACAAGTAAGAGGAAATTGTAAAACTTGTAATATGTTCTTGCCTAGATATGCAATTTATGATGATAATTTTCAAAGACAATCATCATAAATTTGTAATATTAATCAATTAGTAGCTAGCCAATGTATCCAGCTTCGCATGATGATGAGATTTTGTTATCCATATTTGAATTCAAGAATCAAATCTAATAGAAAACACTTCCTCGTGGTTTTCTAGACTCATTTGATACATTTTATAACTGAATTTTGCATAAAAAATGTGTATTTACAGAAATTTAAGTAATTTTTTAAATTGTCGAGTTTTATTGAGTTTTTGTCAAATTTTTGCCAAGTCGGAAATTTTGAGCTTGCCAAGTGCTCACGGAGTCCAATTCTGCAAAATTTAGTTCATACCTATGCTTGCTTTGAACAGAGAACTACACAAATCTAAATGAATAAGCTCCAATGGCTGATTGTCTCTCCATGCAATTTTGAGAAACATGTCCTTGTGATGTTTTCCAAGTGCACAACCCTTGCACACACACACCTCTTACTTGAATCTTTGGTAACTCGTATACAATATGTCTATCATACAACATATGCAATCCCTGAAAATTAAGATGTCCATACCTTTGGTCTCATAATCAACTTGCATCTTCTATAGTCACATATTAAAAAAATTGATTCACTTGCTTTAATTCTCAATGGGAAAATTTGGTTTTTTATCATCTCTGCAATAGCAATCGTCACTCCTCCTTGTCTCTTATCATATAGATAGTACAAACTTTATCATCAAATACAAGTTTACGTCCTTGTCCAATGTCTATTCAAATTTACTTTTCCACAAACTTCAAATACTTAATTATCACCCAATCTTACTTCACTTCTTAAATTTTCACCAATCTTTAAAAATGCTTCTCTACAACCTATCATATCGCTAGAACAACCTAAATTTAGAAAGAGAGTAGAGTAGGGTGGTGGATTTTCATCTCTAACTTTCTTTGGACCTTCATTTGTATTTGTGTATTCTTAAGCATAATTTGTTTTTCTTCCTTCACTTGAATTCTTGAATCTGTTGTCTCTCTATGTGACCAAATCTTTTGCTTGCTAACGCTGCACTAGTGGCCTGCCTTCATCAAATGTCTCTACCTCTTAAGAGACCATGGCCTCTACTTTGTCCTCTTCCTTTGAAGTTAGAACCAAACCCTTGATATGAGTTCTCCCCCTTATTGACTTTAAGAAAACTAGTACTTGCTCCTTGATTATTATTGATATTTTCCTTTGGCATAAACACTCCATCTAGACCACCTATACACTTTACCTTCACTTCATGAGTAAGTAATGATCCAATCAACTCTTCAACTTTTAAAGTATTTAAATATTTGCACTGAAAAGTAATAACAATATGCATCTACTGGGGAATAAAAGATCTCAAGATCTTTTTCACAACCAACCACATCATCTTTCACCACCTCACCATATGTTCTCATCTTATTCACTATGTTTGTTACTCTAACACAATAATCTTCAAACTTCTCATTAACTTTCATTCTTTAATTCTCAAAAGTCATTCTTAAGGTTTGAAGTTTTGCAACCATTACCTGATTTGTACCTCAATATGAACTTTTTAAAGCTGTCCATCCTTCCTTTGATGTCTTGCAATTCTTGGATAAATATTTGGATCTATTGCATTTTAAATTTGAGTGTCACTTTTCTCATCTTCTTTGTTCTCTATCTTATCTTTTGCATTCACTGTATTCCAATCTTGAAGATCAGCATACCCACTTGCTACTATATTCCAAACTCATTTCCAAATTAGTACTATTTTAAACTGATCTCTCCTATAATCGAAATTCTCACCTTCAGCTGTTGAACTGGCATTGCTAGCTGCCATTTTAGCAAACCAAATGAAGCTAAGATTTTCTCTCACAATATTGGCATCTTGAACTCTAGTGAAGAAGCTTCAGATCTGATCTTGTCGAATGTAATTCTCGCCTACACTAATAAACACTTGCATTGATAAAAATGGCTCTAATAAACACAGCTCCGATACCACTGTTACGAAATTTCATATGGAACAGGGGCAAGACAGTAACCTCAAAGCAATAAAAATCAGAAATAAAAAATAAATTTCATACGCAAAATTTTAAAGCCGTTCAAAACTTTTGGAACAAATTCTATCTAATTTTTTAAATCAAAACAAAACAATTATAATACTCAATCTCCTACTTTGCTTCAGCATCATACTTGAGCTTACTCTCACGAAAATTTCTCTCTGCTGTCTGTTGTTTGTTGTCTTTACAATGATCTAAAACATCCTGTTTAACAATGAACTAACGCCTGAACATAGGCTGATTTAAAACACAAAAAACAATCTTATTTTTAACTCCCTATTTTTATCCTTTTATTTCTTTAACTGTATACTGCTGATCCTATTTTTATCAATCAGTAAATAAGGTTGCTGCTTTTAAATCTTTCTATATTTTTCACCAGTCAAGATTGCTGGTCACATTTAATGTTCTGCTGTATGTTGCATTCTGCTGCAGCATATAGACTGAGCCTGTATACAACAGAATTTCCAAAAGTACTCTTAGATGTCCCTTCAAATTTGAAAGAATGTGGTTCAGAGAACCTAGTATCATGTCCCTGAGCTGAAGGGCTCTACGATGTACATTGTAGCAAGGAAACAAGTTTATTTAAAAAGCTGTCTTGTACAATGGAACTCTGTCTCCTTTAAAAGCCTTTTTGAAGAAAAAGAAGAAATAGAATAAGAACTAGTGGCTTTGAACAGTGCTGTACAAAATTTGGGCATGGATCAAGAAGTTTATCTCCAAGGATATCTCTACTGGAAAAAAATTTGGAGATTTTAGCAAGGAAAGATATCTTCTGTAAACAAAAACCCAGAGAAACTTGGTTGAAGAGCAGTGATGGGTATATCAAAAAAAAAATCACAATTCTACTAAGGCAAGGAGAATTCACAACAAAATATCATAAATTTCACCTAGAGACAACAGAGTTTTGGTTGACACCTGGATATTAATCTGGAAGCAGCAGGCCTTTTTGAGATCTATTGTTTTGTGAGGAAGCTTTAGATTTGCTCAACAATCATCTCTCCTCTGAAACATTTTGCACCTTGTCTCCAATGAACACAATCAAGTTCTCATGGCTCCCTTCACAGAGGTTGAGATTAAAGCAGGTCTTCATCAGCTCCACCCAAATAAAGCCCCTGCACTCGGTGGTTTCCCAGCTGCCTTCTTTGAAAAAAATTGGGGTATTGTGGGGAAGGATGTATGATCAGTTGGCAAAGAGTCAAGAAAGTCCAAGAAGATATTAAAGGATTTCAATAAACTTTTATAGCACTAATTCCAATAAAGCAGATCCTTCTTCATTTGTAGACTACTGCCCTGTTTCAATTTTGTAACAGAATATACAAAATCATATCCAAAGCCATGGCCGATAAATTGAAACTGATACTTCCCAAACTGATCTCAAAAGAACGGAACCACTTTGTTCCTCAAATAACTGCAACAGCTGGTATTCTTATCTCACATGACGTCAACTACTTGGTCATCTCTATTAAAATAATATTTATTATTTAATTATTTAATGCTCAATAATGTATTATATTCAATTATTCTTGTTAAGATCAATTTTTCAATCTTCTGAAGTTTCTTCTAAAAACTTTCTTATTTTGTATATCTTTGTAACTTATTTATTGGGCGCCAATATTGGCATGGTGTGGTGGTTTAAAGGTGGCATTGCTGTTCTCGCCACCAAGGTTCAAACCCCGTTGGGGTGGTATTGTTGAGTGGTCGTATTCTGGTTCATAGCTCCAGTTCAAAAAGCGTTTACCCCTTGAATTAAAAAATAATAATAATTTTTTAAAAAAAACTTATTTATTGAGCGTTTTTGCTCATTGTAAATACATCAAATTTTTTACCAATTACTTGCATAATATGGTATCAAAGCACAAGTATTGGTTTTAAAATTTTTGAAAGAAAATTTTTCTGTTTTTTTGAAAATTTTCAAAGGTTTCAAAATTTTCTAGAGGTTGTTTAAGATCTGGGGTTTTACTGTTTGAACTCCCGGTGACTCTTGGGGCTGTGATTTTCTTCTTCTTGTGTCTGGTTTTGTTCATAGTTTTAGACAAGAAGAAAAAATAAAACGCGTCATCTCTTCTGCGCGCATTTTTTCTTTGAGGTTTTTTGTCCGCATTTGTTCACGTTCTGCAAACCCGACGGGCGTGTTTACCTGTACACTCCCGTGTGTCGTGTGTGCCCGCATTGCCACCAACGACGTGTTTCGTTTTCATGTGCGGGTTTCATGATCTTTTTTTTGGGCAACGGTTTTTGAGCTACGCGTGATCTACTTCGAGTTTTTGTTTTTAGTGTGTGTGCTCTTCACCTATTCAACAACGGATGTGTCTCTACGACCTGCAACCTGCGTAAAGCCATTTTTTTGCTTTTTTTTTCTGAAGAAAATTTGAGCTGACTAGGGCTTTGGCGATAAATCCTCTGTTTCCAGCCATATTTTTATTTAGATTGCAGATTCTTTGTGAGTTTTTCGAGATATTTTCTGGGTTGCATCTATTTTTACTGGGTACTTCAAAATTCATACCTTGGGATTCGTGCCAACAAATTTACATTGAAATTTGTACTTGCACCTGCCTCAACACATTGGAATTCGTGCTTTGAGTTTTGTGCATTCAACCTCTTTTGTCCCTTGTTTTTCATGCCTCGAAAAGTGTGCAAGATGTCGAGTTTGACCAACATTATGTTGGAAGGCAGTCAGCGATTCAATGGCAAAAAATTATAATGCCTGGAAGCAGCGAATGATGACCATATTTGAATATCGTTGCCTTGATCAAATTGTTCTAGCCAATGTTATTCGTCCCACCACGGCGAATAAAACCTAGGAAAAGTTTGATGAGCAAAATTGTGAAGCCATGATGCTCATTAAGCTTTCAGTCACTGATGATCAGCTTCCACAAGTACCATCCGGCAAATTAGCTGCCTATTGGCGTAAAAACTAACACCTCTGGAGTGCAGGTTTGTACGAACAGCTATGCACACTGCTTAATGAGTGCTCTTCAAATTAGGAGGGGAAGCTCCCTCGTAGTGCTGGAATGCGTGAAAAAGAAAAGTAATCTAAGTCCTATCTTTTGTTCTCACCTGGAAGGGCACAAGGTTAAGAAAATCCAAGAACGTTGCAACTAAGGATTTTCTGGTTTCGCAAATCATTAACTACAACTAAGCTAACTACTTTAATCTATCCAGTTTCCCAAGAAAACAGAGCATGAGGAAATGGAGCAGGAATGATTATCTGACGATAAGGGTACGGACTCACAACGGAAGGCAAGGTGGCACAACTATCCGCTTGTCCGAATAGGCTTATTGGAAACAATATATGATAAACTAAGTACAGATTCTCAACTTGAAGGCAAGGTGGCACAACTATCGGCTCAATCTGAATAAGTTTATTCACACACATCATACGATAACCAAGAACAGATTCTCAACTTGAAGGCAAGGTGGCACATCTATCAGCTCAATCTGAACGAGTTTATTGAACACATAACATAAAGGATAGCCAACTAGGATAATAAATTGCATTGGCGAGACACGCATACAATCTATGATCAACTAGCCACTATATCTAACTAAAGCAAGAATTCACCATCATAATTGCATGAAACCCTATGTGGCATAACAATTCATCATAATAGTAAAACGCATGAACAATACAGAATGAGCAATATTGAGGCAAGGTAGGCACAGCATATATTTCTCTCTCATGCAAAAGTTATGTACAAATGAGCAAAAGCTCTTATTTATAGACATCGAAAGGTGTAGGGAACCCTAAAATCACCTTGAGTCAACTACAATCTTGCAATGCATGCAAGATTTATTGCTAAGCCCTAATAAAGCAAACTATACAGCTTAATGGAAAACTACCATCAGTTAATCGAAACATCTAATCTAAAAATGGACAATTGTGCAAGCATGCACGTCCTTATTGAAAGCGAGTTAACTGGAAGACTATCATCAGTTAACGAAAACCCTAAATGAAACTCCAAGTAAATAAAGCTAATCTCAGAATAGATATGCATGTGATGAAACAATGAATTAACTTGAAAGGGTAACGCCAAGTTAACTCCTGTGTATAAAGTCTATTCTGAGAGGTAGGAACTGAAGTCTACTGATCGTGATCTCAAGCAAGCAATCCCTCAACGAGATTGTTAACTGCATCAGCATCTGAATGTCAGCAACTTGAGCAATCTTTGCACACTCAAACTAGCATTTCACTGACTCATAACTTTGGCGGCTCCGTAACTGAAGTGATGGCGACTATCTCCTCTACACCTTGATGCTTCTGACACTTTCGCATGACGAAACTGCGAGATTTGACTGCGCACACTCTGTTTGTGAGAAATGCAAATGAACTTGCTACACACGCAAAATTCCAACGGTATCAACCCTCTGAAAGCACTTGATACAAATCAGTCTCAACTTTTCTGATGAAATCGTGAATTAAGACCAATTTGGTCTTAAATTCAGTCTACGTGAATTGCACTCTAAAAAACTCGCCTATTGAGTGTGAACACGGCTGTATTTTGACAAGATTTCTGGAAAGCTAAAAATAGCCTTTTGAAAAGTTATTTTCGGCGAAAAATCTGAGATATGGGTTTTGTCCAAAAAAAGATTCTAAGACAACCCAGAACGTCAAAAATGCGAAAATCTAACTTCTACTCGACCATGCAAAGAGTTTTCAGTTGAGAAAATTAGAAACTCGAGAATGAATGCTCTGGAGTTAAAAAATTCTTGAAAAATCAAACGCACGATTTTAATTCGAGGAAGCTATATAGAAATGATCCAGATGCTGAGACTTGTCGAATTTTGCCAATTTCAAGAACATGCGAATTGAAATCTGAGAGAAATTTGAGAACCAAGGAGGAAAAAGACGTTTTTTGTATGCTCTTCTTCAATGAAAATCGCCCTTGAATTCTTCAAATTGCTGAAAAAGTGAACTTTTAACCTGCAAAAGAATGTGATTGGAGAAATCGCCTTTACAAATAGATAAAGAATTCGCCTTTGCTTGCTAAAATTTGCCTTTACTTGAGAATTACGAATTTGCCTTGAAGATACGTCTTTGCTTTGAAGAAATATGAATTTTTCTTGAAAAACACGCCTTTGCCTTGAAGAAAAACGAATTTTGTTTGAAAATATGGATTTCTCTTTAAAAATACGAATTTCTCTTGAAGCTTGGTGAATAATAAATGAAGATGGCGAATTTACTTAAATAAAGAAAATTCGCACCATCTTATGAACTGCAAGATCAAAAACCCTGACTGAAATAGACGCCTTCTAATTGGACCCCTTTCAGTTTCACTGCCACTGACTCGAAGTTTGAATAATAAAATATTCATTATGCAATTTGCAAAGGCGCCAATTATAGAAATTCGCCATTTAATGCAAAATAAATATTAAAAATTATCTAACTTCAGTTGACAATTCAAACGAAGCTTTAGGATTCACCGTTAGACTTCACTGATTCCAAAAAGTCATCATCTGAGCTCATAGGCGTCCATTTGCTCAAGATATTGCACTTTTTATTAACTTCCTATTTTATAGCTGACGACAAAGTTACGACTGGCCATCTTCGACACTGATTTCCGGGTGACCGGATGATGCTGAGACTGAGCTGACGAATTGAATGCGAAGCCTGCTGAGCAAAGAAGAAATGTCTGTTGGGAGTCATCACTGCAAAATCCATCATTTAACACCTCAAAAAATTAGGCGCCCTTGATTAAATTCATTTACAGGTGCCAGACTTAACCATTTTCCAAACTGCCATCTGATACTTCAAACAGCTGCTGACGGCGAACCCTGCTGACAGGAAACCAAGTTCACTGCGTGACTAGAAGCATTCTGCATCCAACGGATATACGCACGACATCTGAAAAATGCATTAAGGGCCTCAAAAGTAAAAGCGCCCCTGAGCTACAGTTGCACGACACCATTTTGACGAAAGTTGAACTTTCATCCAAGTACCCTACTTTGGCCTCCAATACCGAGAGCTGGAATGCCCCGATTCGAGCACTGTCTGTCTCAACGCGTAGCCAGAAGGACTTACAAGAGACATCTCTAGAGGTGACGAAGCAAGAAAACTACTTCTAAGACCTCAAAAATGCAAGTGCGTATTTTATTTAAAATATACGCTCCATACTTGGCCATTTTCCGGATGTCTTCACTTTTCAACACTTCGTCAAAGACTTCGCACGTACGAGCGTTTGCCAAATCCCAAAGGCTGACGGCTAGGCTCATTGGAAAGCTAGAGAAATTACGCTCAAGTCTCGTGAAGACTTCGAAAGTGAATAACCTCATCTGACATGCCTGAAGACTAGGCGCCTCTAGCCTACAGAAATACAATGAAATTGATATGCCAATCTGCCCGTGAAATTACATGCTTGGTAGAACCTCTGCCACGATCACCTGGAACGTCGGATTAACAGGCAACTTGGTGCAATGCGAAGCTGGACTAGAATAGTACTGATGTCAGGAAGACCTCGTCAGCAAACTGGACCATCTTAAGGGTCATTTTGACAAGCACCCCTGAGCTATAGTTGCACTGGAAACGCAACGAAGAAGCTCAAAGATGTGAAATCTCCATTATAAGCTCATCTTCAAACGTTGGCTGCCGGAGCTATGGGACTCGGATGACTACGTTTGATAGCTCATCGGATAAGCAGACTAGTCATGAAGAGATTGACTACATCAGTCACCAGAAGTACCAAGATCCACCCCCCCTTTAAGAAGGGCGCCTTCAAGCTACAGGCGCGCTTTTGCTGAAAAAGGACAAGTTTCTACAATGTGAAACTTTGGAAATTTCAACTTTTGTCGCCAGTTGCCGAAGTTACGGGTCTCGAAAAGCCTCGCTGGATAGCTCATCAGATAGGTAGACCAATTCTGAAGAGATTGACTGTAGTTATGAGCACTTATCACAGAATTTAGGCCTTCAAAAAGAAGGGCGCCCCTGGGCTACAGGTGCGCTTTCTTGCTTTTCTCTGAGAAATCTTCATAATTTAATCACTAAAAACTCCGTCTTGACCACTGAAATGATCATGCGAAAGCATAGTTGTTGTCGTGAAATGCTTCTTCATCGTGAAATGTTCCATTATGAGCCTCCGATGTAGGTTATGATCAATAGAATTGCCTTTGACTGACAAAATACTGATAAAACTCCATGCTTGATATTGCCCAAAAACTGTACTTGACATCATTTTAGCAAGATTTAAACTCTTTTAAACAAAATGCCTTGATGAAGCAAAAATTTTGGTTTTGGGTACAACACTGCCGAGATCTAGGAGCACTTGAAAACTTTGCATGAGACCTTCGACAAGAGTCGTGTATTCTTTCTGAAAAACCAGCTATTCTCCATCATGATGGAAGAGAGAATGTCCTTACAGGAGCATCTGACAAAGATTCAGGACATCCGTGATCAGTTGGAAGCGATTGGTCGAAAGATGGAGGATGAAGACATGGTAGTAATCACTTTGAAAAGTCTACTAAAGTCATATGAGCACTTTGTTGAAACCCTAAACATTACATCTACTAATGTTGATCTGAAGTTTTCGGAGCTTTGTACCATCCTCTTGCAGCAGGAACGCTAGAAACAACAGTTTGGTAGTAGTGTCTCACTGTCCTCTACAGAACAGGCTTTTGCAGCTAAGTCTCAGCCTAAGAACAAAGGGAAAGGTCAATCTTCGCAACAAAAAGGCACAAGTCAACCTCCAGGCAACCCTAAGAAAAAGAACATTCAATGTAATTATTGCCACAAGTATGGTCATATGAAGAAGGATTGTCGTCAGCGTTTGGCTTCTGAACAGAAGAAGCAGGGAGGGTCTCAACAAAAAGCAAATGTTGTTGAGCACACTAAGCAGAAGGAATCTGCCTTTTACGCATTTATGGCTAAAAGACCTGCAGATCATGTAAAATATTCTGCCTAGTACATTGATTTAGGTGCTTCGCGACACTTCACACATTGGCTTGACTGGTTCACAAACTTCTCTCCTTTCACTGACTCAGTTATTTTTGGAGGAGGTGAAGAGTACATAGTTGTTGGTAAGGGCACTATTCAGATTCAATCTAGTGGGAGGAATCTCATATTCCTCAATGTCTACAACGTTCCTGGCATGGAACTGAACCTTCTCTCAGTTAGTCAGATTATGCGGCACTCTCCTCAGTTGGATGTGGTATTCAGTGCACACAAATCTTCCATTGTTGATCGGGAAACTCACACCACTATGGCTGTTGGTATTGAGGATCATGGCCTATACAGACTTGTGGATACAAGTGATTCTCAAGAGTTAGCCATGGCAGCCAAAAATTCTGCTATCACCAATCTTTGGCATCAGCGGCATGGGCACTTAAATGTGCACTATCTCTCTCAGCTAGCTCGGAAGGGACTTGTAGCTAGTTACCTGACATCCAGACTCAGCATCATGGCATTTGTGGAGCTTGCCAGGCTGGGAAGCAGCACAAGACACTGTTCACGGATGGTGACTCATGGCAAGCCTCTAAGGTACTATAGTTGGTTAACGCTAATGTATGTGGGCCAATGAATACACCTTCTATTACTGGTTGCAAGTATTTCTTGTTTTTTGTTGATGATTTCAGTCGTAAAATGTGGGTGTACTTTCTTAGACAGAAATCAGATGTGTTTACTGTATTTCAAAAGTTTAAGGCCTTAGTAGAAAAAGAGTCTAGTTGTTGCATAATCACTCTTAGGTCAAATAATGGGGGGGAATTTTGTTCTACTACTTTCTCCACCTTCTGTGATACACATGGAATCAAACGCCAGTTAACCACACACTACACTCCTCAGCAAAACGGTGTCGTAGAGCGACGCAATCGTACAATTGTTGAGATGGCTCACTCCATGTTACAACACAGGAGTGTTCCTAACAAATACTGGGCAAAAGCAGTCTACACTGCTGTCTATGTCCTTAATCGGTCTCCTACCCACATTGTTAAGGGGAAGACTCCTGAGGAAGCTTGGACTGGTCGCAAACCTAGGATCAATCATCTAAAAATCTTTGGCTCTTTAACATATGTATAGATTCCAGATGCCAAGCGTTCAAAGTTGGATTCCAAGAGTCAAAAGCTTATGTTCACAGGATATAGTGACAACCATAAGGCTTACCAGTTGATTGATGTAGACACTGATCGTCTCATCTTCAATCGGGATGTTGTCTTTGATGAAGAACGAGGACCGTTTCAACTTTCCTCGTCTGTGCAGCATTCTGAGGATCGGCCTTTGAAGGCTTCTAATTTGGGTGTCTGTCTTCCGTTAGGTTCACCTGATGGGAGGGATGATGAAGATTCTATATTTGATGATGCTCAACCTGATTTTCCTCTGGATGATATTGATCTTCCACCTAATGAACCTGTTCCAGATCCACAATCAGTTCCAGCTCCTCCTATTACCTTTGATGTTGGCACTTCTACTCTCCAGCCTAAATGATGGGCTAAGACTATTGGTGATCTTCATGATGATGAGCTCATTGAGGGTAGATCGTCCAAAAATAAGAGTAAACAGAAGCATACAGTCAATTTTGCTCTCATGGCCAACATTCACAGTGTCTATGAGCCCCAAACATATTTAGAGGCTAAAGGAATTCCTGAGTGGGAAAAGGCTATGTAGGATGAATATCATAGTCTTCAAAAATATCACACTTAGGTCCTTTTTGATCTTCCTCCAGGGAAGAAGCCCATTAGCTGCAAATAGGTGTATAAGGTTAGATACAAAGTTGACGGAACCCTTGACAAGTACAAAGCTCGTCTAGTTGCTAGGGGGCTCTCATAGAAGGAAGGCATTGACTATGAGGAGACTTTTGCTCCTACCGCCAAGATGAGTACCATTCGGCTCGTCCTTGCCTTAGTAGCCCAATTTGGTCGGAAAGTCCATCAAATGGACGTTAAAAGTGCTTTCCTCAACGATGAGTTGAAGAAAGAAGTCTACATGACGCAACCTCTAGGATTCAAGGTTGTTGGTAAAGAACACAAGGTGTGCAGATTGGTAAAAGCACTCTATGGCTTGAAACAAGCTCCTCAGGCTTGGTACATCAAGATTTACAGATCATGGCTTTCAAAGGAGTCCATCTAACTCGAATCTGTATGTCAAACATACTAGTAGTGATATTCTTATTCTTGTTGTCTATGTGGATGACCTGATCATTACTGGCAGCTTGGCACATTTGATCGCTGAGATCAAACAGGATTTGTGCAACACATTTGACATGACAGATTTGGGACTTTTGCATTACTGTTTAGGTGTTGAGGTTTGGCACACCAAGAGCAGTATCTTCATCTCCCAGTCCAAATATGCTCGAAGTCTACTGGATCAGTTCCGAATGCAGGATTACATACCTGCCTCCACAACCATAGAAAAAGGGCTCAAGTTGTCAGCTAGGTCAGACTCACCGGTAGTAGATGAATTATTGTTCAAACAACTAGTGGGCAGCCTCATCTATCTCACTACCACTAGACCTGATCTTAGTTTTGCAGTGAGCTACATTTCACGCTTCATGACAACCCCCAAGGCTGATCATTGGGTAGCAGCGAAGCATGTGCTACATTATGTGAGGGCACTTCTGATTATGGACTTCTTTACACTAGGAGTCATGATCCTAGACTCTCTGGTTTCACAAACTTAGATTGGGTAGGTTTGGTTGATGACAAGAAATCAACATCTGGGTATGTGTTCAATTTGGGATCTAGTGCAGTCACATGGACTAGTAAGAAGCACCAGGTAGTGGCTCTCTCCTCGACAGAAGTAGAGTATCGGGGAGCAATTAAGGCAGCTTGTGAGGCAGTTTGCGGGTATGCAAATATCTCAAGCAAGTCCAACTCCCTTGTTCTGTGATAATCAGCAAGTTCTCAAACTTGCCAAGAATCCAATCTTCCATGAAAGAACCAAGCATGTGGAAACTCATTGTCACTTCATTCGGAAGCTTGTTGAAGACGAATCAGTTCAGTTGCTGTATGTTCCAACAGACGAGCAGACAGCAAATATTCTCACCAAGTCGCTCAATCCAGATAAGTTTGTAAAATTCAAGGGGCATCTTGGTGTAGTTGACAGATTGAGCATTAAGGGAGGGTATTAAAATAATATTTATTATTTAATTATTTAATGCTCAATAATGTATTATATTCAATTATTCTTGATAAGATCGATTTTTCGACCTTTTGAAGTTTCTTTTAGAAACTTTCTTATTTTGTAAATCTTTGTAACTTATTTATTGAGCGTTTTTGCTCATTGTAAATTCATCAAATTTTTTACCAATTACTTGCGTAATAATCTCTTCCAAAGCTAAATGTATGATTTTGACTTTGATATATGTAAAGCATATGAAAACTTTTGATGAAAATTTTAGAAAGCTTTGGTTTTTCTTGCCCTGGAGAGAATTTCAAGCCCCGGGTTCTTAGTTTTGCTAAATGGTAGTGTAGTCTAAGGTCTTCAGCAAGGGGATCCCCCCATCCCCCTCTCTCTTCATTTTAATGGCAGAGGCTCTAGGGAGGTCAATTCAAAAAGCTTGCAAGTCTAGTTTGTGGCATGGTATTTGGGTAGCTACTTGACCAAGTAATGTCTTGTCAGCAATTTGTCTATGATATCTTGTGAAGAAGTAGGGTCTATTAAATGTATATATACAGCCACCTCTGGCCAACTGATAAATACAGAAAAATCAGAGAACCACAAATATCTTGGGGTTCCGAATCAGTTCCCTCCCAAGCAAATATCTGGAGGTTTCCCTCTTTAAAGGTGCAGGCACACCAACTCTCTGGGAAAATGTAATCAACTCATGCCACTCAAGACATCCCTCCTAGAAAGGGAAATGGCTTTCATTTGCAGGCAGAATTCTGATGATAGAAACAGTCCTCTCAGCATTCCCAATTTATTTGATATCCTGCATGAGAATGCCATCCAAAATGTTGGACTCTCCAGAACATATTATGCATAGGTTTCTTTGGCAAAGTTCAGATGATAATAAGATGATTCCCCTCATAGCCTGGAAGTGCTAGATTGCAGCACACTGACATGCAAAACAAAGCTCTAGAAGCAAAACTAGTATGGGGGATGTTGGAAGAACCAGATCTTAAGAGGAGAAAAATTCTACAAAAACAAATATTTTGATTCCAAAGATCCATCAAGGATCCTTACTATCATCGACCCTCCTAAAGGCTCTCGCATGTGAAATTTCATGTTGCATAGCATACCTCTTGTGGGTTGCGACTAATCATTTAACCTATCAAGTTCAAAACAGTCTCAAGGCCAATTTTTGGGAAGATTCATGGATTGCTTACCACACTTTCGCAGGTTGCCAAGAACTAAGCAAAACTCAAGAACTTCTTTCTACTTCCTGGTGGGGCATCATAAGAGATTATGTTTCAGTCACACAATCAATGGCCTGGAGAATTCTTTTAAAAGGAATTCCCCTTAAATCTGAATTATCAAAGAGAATAGATTCAATTGGGGAAGAGGAAGATACAAGCAGATTGGCACCAAGTCACCTCTGTCCCTCCCGCCAATATAGACTAGCCAACGGCTAAATGTTGGGTAAATTGTGTCCCTAAAGTTGGAGCCTTTGAGTGGTCTGCCCTCCACAAAAAAATCCCCACACCACATTGGCTAACAAAATTTGGCATTGAAGGTCCTTCGCAGTGTGTACTATGTCTGAAGAATGAATATCTATGGATCACCTCTTTCAAATGCATACATTTGCTGGTAAATGCTGGACTTGGATGTGTGCTAAATTTGGTTGATCTGGAGATCTTCTGGACAATCTTCTTGGTTTTTTCAAGAACTGGCCAATCCTTCAAAAGAATTCAGTTTTCTCCTGTCTACGGAATATCATCCCTTCTTTGACTATCAGGCTCATTTGGAAGGAGGACAGATTTCCTGGATGAATCACTTTCTATCAAAATTATAATTGTAGAAACACTCATGACCAAAGCTATTGAACAACAGAATAAGATGAAATTTTTCCCTTGGAACAGGGATATGGCTTAGAATTGGTCACAATTGAAATGACCCCTCAATGAAGGGGCTATAGCAGATAAATCCAAGTTTGATAAGAAGAAGAAAAATAAAGTGGTCTCCTCCTGCAGTTGGACACTTCAAACTGAACTTTGACAGGACTGCACAAGGAAACTCAGGGCTCTTTGGAACTGGGTGTATTGTAAGGAATAATGCAAGAAACATGATTTATGAAGCCTCTAAGAAATTATAATCCAGTACCAACAATGATGCAGAGGCGCATGCCCTCATACTTGGTCTTCAGATTTGTATCAAGATCAGAATTTCTCCATAATAATTAATTGCAATTAGAAAAAGATTCACATCTAATTGGAATTCACCCAACATCCTTCTGAAGATTTGGTCTCTCTTGGATAATCAAAGATTTTTACCATAAATCATTGCTTTCAAGAGGCTAATGCAGAAGCTGCTTTTCTTGCCAATTATGTGATTAATCCAGATGATGAAGTCATTATTAATATCCCCTCAAGGCATGGGACAGTATGATAAGTAAATTCAATCTCATTACACCTCACAGAGGAAATAACAACTAATGATGACCAGCCACATCAGAAAGACAACAGAAACAACCAGGCATAAGATTTGGCAGATGAAAGGTTGCCATTCCAAATTCTTGCAGTCATTTGAGCTGGCAAACACAGGATTATTGAACAAAAATTCCATTTGTAAATAGTTTAGCTCCCCTGTAATGGGTTGAAGCTTTTTTGTTAAAACTTGTAGCACATCAAATCAAGGGTCTGATGCAGAAACTTGTAAATTTTTTGAAGCTCAATATATATAGGAGTGGGCAACAAGTCCACAATTAACAAACCAAAAAAAAAAGAAAAAAGAAAATTTTCAAAGCAAAAAGAATCTAAATCAAATATAGAAACTTTATAAACTAAAGAGCAAAGGCAAACTACAAGCATTGGTATGAAAGCTAGAACTGCATCTCACCTTCAACTGGCGACTATGCAGTTCAGACTCGTTGAGAAGAAGAGCATTCTGAACCGCCTCAAGCTCCACAAACTCAACATAAGCATACCTGTGCCACTAATTTATAACTACCCTGCATATAGCAAAAATGTGCAAGCAATATAGCTTGTAGGGCAGAGAAATAAGCAACATGATGAAATACCCTTTTGGCTGACCAAACTTGTCTGTCAAAATTGTAACTCTATTAACTGTGCCACAAGATTGAAAATGCTGCTGTACTTCCTCTGGAGTGCATGAGTAATCAACCTGAAATTGTTAGGAATGCATTTAATATAATTTCCACCAAATAGCGTGTGAAAATTTACTAAACAAAGAAACTTCAAACTCTCTTGATACTGAACTTTTGAAATCACTGCAAATTTAGCCTCTGAAAAAATTAAAACAGATAATGATGACAGTTCAAACAATATAATGAAAAGCCAATATAACACCTACAGTGGCTATGGACATATGCCCTATACTGTCATCTATCAATTCTTGGAAGAAAAAGATGCATTAAATTGGTAGTGGCCATGTTATCATGTAAGACAACCTAGATATATTATAGTTTCTTGAATGTCAAAATTTAATAGTGTCTGGCAATTCAACAAGCTTTTCATCTTGCAGCCTTCACAACCAGGGCAAGCTGTGATTACTTTTGGTGATAATAAAAACATAAACCTCAAAGTGTCATATCTTTATGCCGCCTGCTATAACAATAGAGATGATATAACCTACAAAATTAAATTAGATCATTGATACTTGAGCTAACTAAACTAAATTGAACTTAAATAATTGCTACGATTCTCCAAAGCTGCCAAAATGGCACCGACCATTGAAAAGTTAAATCCTAATAGTTTGAAATGATTTTTGAGAAGGTAAATTTTAAGTTCACTTTCTCTCAAACTATTCAATCAAAAGGCAGTTCATGAGTAAACAAGAAGATAAGTATTAATTGCAAGTGCCAATTTTGAAAATTCTTGGAATCCTATGGCTAAGGAGGATATCTTCATAACCACAATTTTATTAATGAACATTAAATGCACCACAGATATAACTTCAGTTTAAATACAATAACTTATATGAAAAAATAAACCAATTTTCTCAAGGCAACAATTTAGTCAAAAAAATCCACAAGTATTTGATTATGCAACAGTTAGAGTGGAGAATCCAATGCACAGACAATCTAAAACAAGACTCACATGAGGATATAAATCAGAAGCAACAAAAAAGAAGATCAGGCTCAATTCTAAATTCAAATAGCTGTACTCCCAGAACTTAATATTGGTTACACAAGGTTCAAGAGAAGGTGCCTTAACTGTAACTCATGAATAGCTGCATAGACAAAAGTATTCTAATAAACATTGCCAGTATAATGGAAAAACTGATTTGCGTTAGTTCCAAATTTTGTTAAGTACATAGGATTGTAAAGATCTTAAGACTATGTCACATGTTGTAATTTAGTATAGAAATGTTTCTGGCATTACACTACATCTGAAATACACTTTTAATCTGTGAAATACATAGGTTCAACAGCAAACATTTCATTGCATCCTGGAGACATTTATTCATACATTTCATATCTCCTGAAAGAATTTTTAAATTTGGCTTTGGTAAAAATCGGTTTTGGTTTATAATTAAGAGAATTATGTACACAAATAACGACAGCAAAGATTTCTCACCAGTACACTTGGAGTCTTCTCAACACCTTCCACTTTGAATTATGATTTTTTTTAAACACGGTTGCTTACATACTTCTATCTCCAATCATGAGCTTAGCATGCATCCTAGAAAGACCAGCTTTCTCATGTGATGCCATGCAGAGCCTTCCTGGCATAATCAGCAGAAGCATACAATGCTTTTGTGCAGTAAATCACATAGCTTCTCAATTCCTTCAGCATTGTGCTTTTTATTGAATTCTATTTTAGAGAACTCACAATATCTTTAACCACTTTTTTCAGACTTACACATCTGTTCACATCAACTGCTTCTACCTTCATATTTTCATGCTTACAAGTCTACTTTTTCTTTTCATTGTTTTTTCCATTCACTCGAGATTTTCATTATTCATTATTTCTCTTTTGCTTGCATTTACTTTTTTTTGTATTCCCTCTTTTTTTTCTGTGGGGACATTATTTCATTTTTTTCTTTACTTTTCTCATTTTTTCATCTATAAATGCAATCTCATTCATTCTATTGCCCTCCACATTTCCCCATTTCCCTACTTAATCTACTATCTTCTGCTTTGCAGTCAGTAAAGCACTTCATTCCCATCATTGAAGCAAAGATTCCTGCCAAAATTGCCATGCATGTGTCACAAATAGGCTCCTAGAACAAAAAACCCTAGAAAAACAAATAATAAACAATAGGTAGCTTTTTTAAAATGCCATTTCAAATAAATCAGAACAAATTAACACAAAGTAGTCAGTTTTCAATTAATATCAATTTCCTTAATACACTATTTGTGCTACTTCAGAGAAAATAAAGATGAGTAAACATAGCTCAAAATTTTAGACAACATTAAACAGCCACTTTATAAATGACAGCAAAAACTCAAGGACTTTCAAATTACCTTGCAACTAAAGGCAAAGTGCAACGGAATATGGATACTATGAAAATTTACACAAGTATCTGGAGAAGAGCATCAATATTATTCGGAAGGATTAGGCTGCCAAATATGGGAAGGGCTAGCACTCTTCTCTCAAATCTTGAATTTCACTTCTAATAAGGTGAAGCATCTTTCTTTTCAGAAGATGTTACACATGCCTATTCACATACTAAATAAAAGCATAAGTTACACAAAAATTCAAGGGCTGCTTCCTGCCACTAAATAGCTAAGTTTTATTAACAACATCGATCTCAAGCAAAAACATCCATACGAGTTTGAATTTTAACAACTAAAATATTGAACTGTAGAAGCTGATATGACAACTATAAATGTTTCAGCACATAAAGATAAACAAGCAAAGATCAATCCAAAATCATTCAATCATTGACTTAGTATGTTGCAAGATGATTTCCATCAATGATGCACAATAATTTGGCGAATTATAGAAAGGCCATCGTCTCTGTGTTCTTTCATCCTCCAAAATCAACCAGCAGCAAACAATAGTGATTATTATTTCAAAAGCAGCAACTCCACATCAGGCAGCAATGAAAACTGGTATAACTGTTAATCTAACAGATTGACTTCTAAATTTTCAAGAATTTCCAGCACAATGCAGAGGGGGGATAAAGTTTGCATCCAGAAAAATGTAAACAAGTTGTGAATCAGCAAGCTGTAAAAAAGAAAAAACTAACTGTAACCACATTTCAGAATCAATAATCAAACTCTAATTTGACTGTGGTACAAAGTAACTCTTTTAAATCTTACCAATAGATTATTTCAACTTCTTGACATAAATTGTCTGCTATTAGATAAACAACAGTTCCATAACAAGGTTTAGAATCTTGGAGAGAAATGAAAACATGCCCAAAACTCTTACAACAATCCCATTTTCTGTCACATTTCCAATTAGAAGCAGAAACCACTAATCTGATCTATGCCTAGAGGGTTTCACTGTATACTTAGCTCTATTGAGTCAATAGAAATCAACCAAATGCACTATATTTTGGCATTTCTTCATTTAGTATTCCTTAATATCTGAGATCTCTGATTATAATTTGAAAACAAAATGTGTTGCAACAAAGACTGTATGAGAAATATTCTGGCAGGAGAAAGTACGCATATGAACACTCTACACATTTCTTAGCATCAATATTTATAACTTCACATCAGAGGCCCTCTCGTTCTGTAGAATCTACTGTTACTCTACTCTTAGTAATAACATTTTCCTTTAACAAGTTTATGAGAAGAAAATTGATAATTACATCAGATCAAATATGGTCAAAATGGTAGCAAAGAACATAAGAATTACTTTGTTTCACAGCAATGAGGCAAACTGAAAAATGTGTTGAGTAGAACCCACATGAAGTAAAATAATTTATGAGTAAAGTAAAAATTCAAAAAGAAAGAGGATAGACAATTATTACTTGAAACATTCAATTCATCATTAGACAAACATTACATGAAACCTCCAATTCATCATTGCATAAAAGAAACAAATAACACATTACATGTCTAGGAGGAAGCTGCTTTCCACATTTCACTAGACGATTTACATCTGTCTGAAGAAACTTATGTACAACTGCATAATCACTTCTGTCCTTGTTTCAACTGTCAGCTTACATGCCTCTTAACATAATCAGGAAGATCAAAGTTATTAGATTTCCACAATCCATAAGAGTTATGAATAGCTGTTTCTGGATTTGATTGTGTAAGCTTTTTTGAATCAACGTTTCGAATCACACTCCGTGATCCATCATTAGGATAGAGAGCTCAAGGATAATCAGGAAGGACCTACAAGATCAAACCTCCATTTTCTAAGCTTGCCTTAACATCCAACATTTCCCAAATCCCAATTATATGCCATATATTGACAGGATTCCAGTATTTGGGCAAAATTTTGTTATGTTTAAATTGAAAATAAAAAATAATATTTGTCCAAGTTGTCTTGACTTTAATTGGTATACAATGACATAATAAGAATTGACTTTGCAGACATCTTTGAAGGAACAGAGGGTGTTTCAATTTTGAGAACTTCTACATTTTCAGTTTGAGGGTTCTTTATCGGAATTGGATCCTGGATAAATGTTGTCCTTGAGTTTCATTCAGATAAACAGACCGATCCAGCACACGGGTGCACAGAGGACAATACACTCAAGCAGATTAAAATGTGTTATAAAAGGAAGCGAATAATAAATGAATGAAGAGTACAGATTGAAATGATGAATCAGAGTGTTTAATTTAAGAGAATACAAGAGCAATAAGACAGTACGCTAGAACTGTTATTGTGTAATATCCCAGATGGAATATTTTGTATTATTTGATTTACATATAATGATCAGCACAAAATTGCTGATTATACAGTTCTGTTGGGGTTGAACGTATGTCTTTTGAGTTGCTAGATTCTGAAATAAATCTATGTGGGATGATTTCTATGAGGTGAACCTTGGGAAGACAAATATGATGTTGGGTGTGCAGTGGTTGCATTCCCTTGGGGAATTTTCTCACAATTACTAGTCTATGGAACTCAAATTCAAATCAAAAGGAAAGGAGGTGGTACTTGGAGGGCTTTCCAATGGAGCACCCAAGATAGTCGCAACTAAGAGTATGGAGAGATCCTTTTGTACAGGTCAAGTCGCATGGGTCATCGATTGCCTCATCACCTCAACAAACTCCTTCTCCAAGAGAGATTCCTATCATCTGGATGTTCAAAAAACTTTGGAGACGCATAGCAAAGTATTCAATGGCATACCTCTAAGACTAACACCTAATAGAGGCTTCCAACATATCATAGAGTTGGAGACAAGAGCCAAGCCTATCATCACCACACCTTATAGACATACTTGGATGCATAAGGAAGATATAAAAAAGGCAATTAAAAATTTATTAGCAGTAAGCCACATCAGGCCAAGTTCTAGCCCTTTTGCCTTTTCAATAGTCTTAGTCAAAAAGAAAGATAGCAACTTGAGGAAGTGCATAGAATACAGAGCATTGAACAAAAAACTATCAAGAACAGATACCCAATTCCTTGGATTGATAAACTACACAAAGCTATATATTTCTCCAAGATTCATTTGAGATCCAACTATCACCAAATTCAAGTTCAAGATGAAGATGTATCTAAAACAACTTTCTAATGCCACTTTGGACATTTTGAGTTACTAGTCATGCCATTCAGCCTAACTAATTGCTCCAGCCACTTTTCAATCCTACATGAATCAAGTATTCAACAAACAACTCAAGAAATTTGTCCTAATTTTCTTTTATGACATTCTAATATACAATAGGACATGGGAAGAGCACTTAAGGCACTTGGATGAGCTGTCTAGAATATTAGAACAGCAATCTTTGTTTTCCAAAGAGACCATATGTGAATTTGGATTAACAAAGATTCTATAACTTGATCATATCATTAGTGTTGAAGAGATTCAATTGGATCAGCAAAAGATCCAAGCCATCATTGATTGGCCAACACCTAAGACTTTGACTCAATTGAGGGGATTTCTTGGTCATTGCAATTACTACATGAGAATTGTAAGTGGATTTTCTCAATTGGTTGCACCCATAACCAATTTGACAAATAAGGGAGCATTCATTGGAGTGGCAAAGCACAAAAAAAATTTGAAAGGCTCAAGGAGGTAATGAGCTCTTCCCATACTTGCAATGCCTAATTTTTCACTCCTTTTTGTTCTTAAATGTGATGCTTCAAGGGAAGAGATAGGAGCAGCATTAATGCAAAACAGCCACCCAATAGATTTTAAGAGTTGAAAGCTAAGAGAACCAAAGAAGGGCTCTCCATCTATGACAAGGAGATGTTGGCTATTAGGCACGCCTTGGAAAAACGCAAACAATATTTGGAATATGGAAGGCTTGTGGTGAAAATGAACCATAACAACCTAAAATTCTCCTTGAATCAAAGAGGCCTCAATGATCAGCAACACAAATGGGTAAGTAAGCTCCAAGCTTACAATTTTGATATTGAATATGTCAAAGGCAACAATAATGTTGCAGCTAATGCACTTTCCAAAATGCCTACCTTGCATTCCATTCAGATATTTCTAATGATTGCAAGGCACTCATCATAGCTGAATATGTTAAGAATGATTTTGCTACTAACACCTTTGAAAGAAAAAAAATAAAATTAAAATGATAAGTTTAAGTTGGTTGATGGTCTCAACATGTACAAAGAAAGGATTTTCTTAACACCAAAATCAAAAATGAAGATCTTAGAGGCAATGCATGACTCCCCATTGGCATGACATCCAAGACATTACAAAACTTACAAGCAGATCAAAGAAAGGTTCTCCTGGAAGGGCATAAAAGAAAATTTACTCAAACATGTGCAACAATGCATCACTTATCAACAAAACAAATATTTCCAGCAAGTTTGTTTGAGTTGTTACCCATTCCAAAACAAAAGTGGGAACACGTATCCATGGACTTCATCACAACCCTTCCAGAGTTACAAGGTAAGGATTGCATTTATGCAGTTATCAATAGGCTAACCAAATATGCCCATTTCTTTGCCACCTCATCTGATTTCAAGCCACCTCAAATAACTAAGTTAATTCTTCTAAGAAAACTTCAAGCTCCATGGATTGCCCAAGACAATTGTAAGTGATTCTGATCACAAATTTCTCAATCTTTTCTAGCAAGAATTGTTCTGACTAATTGGCAGTACACTCACTTTGAGCATGTAAGCTATCATCCTCAAACAAATGGTCAAACAAAAATTGTAAGCAAGTGGGTAGAAGGGTACTTAAGCAATTGTGTTTCTAGCACAAAAAAGATTAGATGAAATTCCTCTACTTGGAAGTATACTATTACAATACTAAATGCCATGTGTCCATTGGTATGTCTTCTTTCAAAGCTTTAAATGGTTATGAAGCATCAACTTTTGTTGATTTGGTGACTATTGATAGCAAGGTGCCGAGGGCTAAGGGCTTGGTTCAAGCAAACCAAGAATTGTTGAAGGTACTCAAAAATCACTTAGAACAAGCTCAAAACCAACATAAATTATATGTGGGGTGGAGGGCCTAGCTCGATTGGCTAAAGCATCCTATTGCAGGCAAGAGGTCACGAGGTCTAGTCTCCCCTTCGTCCCCATGGTACTGGAGGACGTGTCGCACCAACGTCACCGGTCACGTGAAAAGTTTACTAGGCACATTGTAGTTTATAGGGGGGGTTACCCAATTCCTGCAATCTAAAATTTAAAAAAAAAACATAAATTATATGTAGATGAGCACAAGACTGAGAGGTCATTTGAGATGGGAGACATGGTCTAATCTTCCTAAAATTGTAGCCATATAAGCAATCATCCCTCAAAAGAATTGGAGCTGAAAAGCTCAAACCATGCTTCTATGAACCATACAAGATCATAAGGAAGGTTGGAGAAGGTTCCTATGAGCTAGAATTGTTGAGGAATGCAAAATCCATAATGTTTTCCATGTTTCATGTCTCAAGCAGGTGACTGAGCAACATATTACACCTTTTGTAATATTGCCACCTTTGGATGATGAGGGGTAATTGATCCTAGAACCAAAAGTCATCATCAACACAAAGAAGAAGAAACTGACAAGCAAAAGCATCATTGAGTACCTAGTAAGGTGGAAAAGTCTACCCATAGAGGATGCCACTTGGGAGGGAGTTGAAATCCTTGGACATCCAAATTTGCATTGCTTGAAGGCACGCAATTTTGGGAAGGGTGGATTGTCACTTCTCTCCTCCCAAAATTAATTAAGGGGAACCCGAAAGCCCATTCCTTTATTCTCGTGGGCTAAGGAGAATAAAATTAAGGAAATAATCTCATAATAATGTTTTCAGTTTGCTCAATTGAAATGTTTTAATTATTTCACTTTGTAAAAAGGAACAACTTGAACATTAAAATAAAATATGTCACCTAAATGGGGCACATAAAGCCTTTTGTAACGCCCAAGGATAACAAGACCTAATATTAGACTATTGGGAGATGGGCGCCCAAGTGTGTGAGGAAAATATATATAAGCAATTGAAAAAAGAAGCAAATGATCATCCAATTTTCATATTATAAAACCTTCTTTTCCCAAGCAAGTAACATTTCAATTTGATATCTAATGGTTGAGTAGTACTCTACAAATAGTGAATCAGTTTGATCTTAAAAATTCTAATTTGATATCTTCAGCTCTAAGCATTAAGAATATTGCTTATGGTTGAGCGGCCTAGTACCAACAAATAGTATTTAAGTGACATAAGCAATCTTTCATTTAATCACCATATGCTCTCACCCTACCTGATCTCGAAATCTTGGAAATTGAAAGTTGCTAAGTGCTTGCATTCGATTTAAAATTTGTCAAATGTAAGTAATTCTCAAAAGGGTACATGACACGCTTGAGCATTTATTGTAAATCTTTATCATATTATTGTGCATCCGTAGTTTACTTTTCTTGATGTTCACAATCACTACTAATTCCAACAAACACAATGCAATCATGTAGTAATGTTTTTAATGGCTTACCTTGAAAAATATAGAAAATATAAAAGAGAATCTAATCAGTGTTTGTAACAATAGCCATAATATAGGCATCAATATATTATGTAACACTCTCGTATTAATGACCTGCAATTAAAAATGAATGAAACTCTCCAAGAAATAAGAGAGGAGGGAAATAGGCTGAAGAATCAAAATGGAGCATACATCATGCAGCCTAAGGTGCTAGAGGTCAAGGTACCATGGACCAAGGTACACTGCAAGATATAACTGAATCCAAATATGCATGTCTAGGACACAATTCACCATAGAATAGAATAAAACAACTTTTAACATCCACAAAGACTAAAAATACCCTATGGGACAGCCATCCTTGCCATTTTTGACTTCTGCATTTCAATCATTTTCCTATTCAAGGCGATGTTGAGCTCCCCCAACTTCGCAGCAATCCCCTCACTGAATAAACTGTGCCAAGAACCAGCCGTCAAGATATTGATATGTTTGTCCCTGAAGGCCTACACATATTTTGTGAGGTCCTACATACAAATTTACCCTAAAGGATATAATTCATCTCCTCATGCCTACATCATCCCGTATCATTTTAAAAGTGACAAGCATAAAAAGAGAAATGCATTGCTTATCCGCTCTGGGAAGTTTAAATTTTCCATTCAGGAGTTACCTTTGCTTCTTGAGACACTAACTCGTGTTGACTTAGGCTTATAAGATAACTTTTACTGTCTATTTAGGTCGAGATTTTCTTGGTAAACCGTGTTAGGTTTGATGTAATTATTTGTCCATGAAGTAATCTACGGCGCATTTGTAAAACAAGGGCAGAGGAGTAGGAGAAGAAACAAGAGAATGGGCTAGTTTCTTTGACGTACATTGCCAACAAAAACGGAACGCACATCAGCTTCTTCTCTGCTTGCCTGAGCTGCGGCTGCTCCAGCGGGATCTGCATATTTTCCACCATAAGTTACAGGAGGACTTAAAGAGGCAAACCAACCCTAAATTTGCAAATTAGAGGTACAGAAATGCAAAACCGGGTCATAGTGCAAGTAAGTGTAGGGGTTTCATTGCGGGAGGATAGAATTGAAACCTTGAACAGCTCCCATTTCTTTTTCGACCTTGGCCTGCATATCTCGTAGGGCAGCTGCTTCTTCTTCCATCTCCTTAAGCCTCTTCTTCATCTCTTCCAGCTCCTGAACAGTAAGTAGATTATGAAACGAATGAATTTTAAAAACATGTAGGCCTGCATAATAGCATTTGATATTGGGTGATGAAAAACCTTGGCAGCAGCATCAGTGTCTTCATCGGCCTTGGCCATGTCCACGTCGTGGGGAAGAATATGGTTATCCATGTCACCGTCCATGTCGCCTTCCACTTCTTCAGGAATATCGCCTCCATACACTTCATGCTCCTCCTCCATTCTTCTCCTTCCTTCCCTCGCTCTTTCACATCTGCTCAAAACCCCGCTCCTTTTCGGTTTCCTCTTCTCCTGTGTACATATGTGGTTTTTTCTTATATTTTATTTCTTGCCCCGCACTTGTTTATTTAGTATTTTTTGTTCTGAAGAATGATAATGCCACGGATTTTCTTTAGCAATGATACTCATTCGGCGCCTTTTTGTTATAGGTATAGAACCAATGTAAAGTGAGCTTTTTAAAACTAGATGTTCTCGATTGTCTGGCTTTTTTTTAACATGAACAAATCTTCATTACTTTTTAAAAATTAAAAAGATAAAGTTAGATCTTAAATTTTTATATTTTTATTTAGGAGGTTAGTTATTGGGAAGGACAATTTTTATTAATTAAAATACCTTTCATATGTATTTAAAAAAATTAAAAAGACTATTTATGAATATGAAGAATGTTAGTATTAATAATTTGCAATACAAAGTATAATGTTAAAAAATAAAATAATCCTTCTCTAGAGTTAATCTAGGTTAATTAAAAAATGTATGTAATCGCATACAAGTTAGTCTAGATTAAACAAGTGGATGTTGGGAATAATCAATCAAAATAATTGAAATTATTTAGCTCTTAATTTGTTGAGAGGGTGTGAATGCTCATATGTTTTTTAATCAATTTACCTCAATGTAGAAAAATAATAACCTTGAAGTACGATCTACCCTTGAGTTTTACATAGACCTACAAATTTATGTGGGTTGATCCTACATTTGTAAGCCAATTTCACGTTGTATAGATATGATTTGGAAAAATATATGGTTTTCTCTTTAATGTGTTATATTCTCTACTTTGTGTTAATCTATAAGGACCGGTTATATGTAAAAATACCTTGGAGAGATTGTCAAATCACTAGAATCAAGTTCTCCTCAATCAACCGCCTTGGAAGATTGACTTTATAATCATGAAATGAGTGGTTGTTAGTAAGCAAGCATGCAAGTGATCTATATGATGATTCTAGTACAATTATTAATTCCTTTCAAAGCTCTTGGGTGAAATATTCCCAGTGAATGCTCTATGTGTGCTCTAAGATTTCAAATTATTGACTAATGCTCAAATGAATGTATTTAAATACAAGAAGACAACAATTCCTCACACAAATGTATACCATGTCAACTTCCAAAAACTAAGAAAAGGGTAGGAGTTAGTCATTTAAATTTAAATTTTTTATTTTTATGTTTGATGTGTCACACATAATATTCTCATGAGCTAAGAAAATGACTTGGGATAAAGGATATGAAATATGGGAATCAAGGATAAATATATGGAAATGTGGGCCAATAAATAGTGTAAATACATACGAATAAGTGTATATAGGGTAGAGATAAGAATGGATTTATGAGAATGTGTGTAAGGAAGAGTAAACAGGGGTAGTTGATAATCAAAAAAAGAGACAATCTTAATACAAAAGTGTGTCATGTGTCATTATTCAATTGTATCAAGACAATATCTCAAAATGAGCCCGAAATTAAATGGGGATTATCGTGTTATATAAGTTTCACTAATACAATTTACCCTCACTTTTAGGTGCATGTGAATCCTAAATGAATGTGCATTTCAAAGTAAATGAGCACCCAAACTAGATTAAAAGTCTTCTAAATAAAAACTATGATGCAAAAAAACTACGCATTACTTTTCTTTAGAAGATATTTAATTCATTACATGGACTGTCAAAATGTCATGTCTTTAAATTGCAAGCATGTATAAAATTAAATACTCAATCATCAAAAAAGGGATATTGAGGTCCATGTAAACTAATGGACCCCATTAGATGCCATCGTGTGTGTTCATCCTCAACATGTGTGCTCCATAAGAACTTACAATATAGATATATTAAATACATTTATCTAAAAGACACTGAGAGATATTGGTCTCAAGGTGCCTATGTTGAAAATTTTATTGAGAATAGATAGATGCCTCAAGACTAATATCTCTTGGCATCTTTTAGATAGATGTATTTAAGATGTATATGTTAGTAGAATTTATCTAGTGTGGCATGTAAAATGTTAATTTAGCTTCTTTTTCTTGTGTCTATATAAGCTATTATTATCCTCTACAAATAAAGAACCTTATCATATTTATTGAAATGTATAATATTAATTATATTTCCATTTATTGAACATTATTGAAGCATTTCATATTTTTTTAAATGTCAATGTTATTTAAGGAGTAATAAAAGTTTAATAGACCCCACGATTGGATCCTCCTTCTGCTTCAAATACCAAGGTGGATGCTAGGTGGGTTCTCCCTTTGCTTGGCCGCCACAAGCTCAACTTTGATAGCACTTTGAAAGGTAATCCAGGGCAATCCAGTATAGGCTGCTTAATCAAAAATTGTTTAGGTGAGTGTGTTATGGCACTAGCAAAAAATATTGGGTTGGCTACCAATAATGAGGCGAAATTGGAAGCTCTCACCCATGGCTTGTCTCTATGTATCGAAAAAGGTTTTACTGAAGTCGATATCAAAGGGGACTCAATGATTTGTATAAACACCATTAGAAAACACTCAATTCAAAATTGGAAACTTAAGTGTTGGGTGGAGAAAATCGGTTGTTTCCTATGAAAATTGGATGGTTACTCTATCGACCATGTCTATAGGGAGGCTAACTTGGTAGCATATTTCTTAGCAAATATGGGTGTTTCTTTGTGAGCGTCATAGGATGTGGTGGTCTTTGACTCTAGCTTGTTGTCAGAAGGTTTGCACAAGTTTCTAAAAAAGGAACTGATTGTGGCATGCCCTGCCCCCTAAGTTTCTATTGGTGGCATGCATGTTCCTTGCTCTATGAGAAAGTTCCTCCCCAACGTTGTGTTGGAGCCCATCTCCATCACTTATTTTCTAGCCTGAAGTCTTGGAACGATTAAAGATTGTCATATTCTTCAAATCTCTCTGTCGAAGGATTTGGATGGGAAAATGTGTTATAGAATTGGTATTTGATGGTTCTTTTTCCCTCCTATTGACTTGGCCTCCCACTTTGGTTTAGTCAGTTGATGCTACATGGCTGCCACTTAGGCTGATTGATATGTCGATCACCCTATGAATGCTTTGTACATAATTTTTTAGAAATTAATGAAGGGAGTCACCCCATTAAGTAACACTTACCCACAAAAAAAAAAGTTTAATAGAATAATTATATATATGCATTACATTAATTTATTATATTTCTAAATATTTGAGTCTTTATTCTTTATCTTTCTTGTTGGAGAGTCGCTTCCCTAATTTCATTTTTTCATATTGATTATATAAAAATGGTGGCAATATTTTGATTCTATTAAGGAAATAACATGTGATATAGCAACAAATGTTAAGCATGCTCTTTGTCTCAATCCTATATTAATTATTGCCTTGAAAAGAGTCAATCCTTGTGATTTGTGGATTATTAGTGCCCAAGCTAATTGTAATGGAAATTGACATGTGTCCCCTTTGTATTGGTGAAATTGGAATTAAATTTACAAATGCATCTTTAAATAGAATTCTAAACTAATTTTCAAATTTGACCGTAACATGTGTTGGTGGATATTGTGGGTACTTCTAAGTTTTTATATATGATATTTCAAATGTATCCTAAAGCATCATTTATAAGACATGCTTCTATCCATATATTAGAGGTTAGCATAACTCTTGCATCCTTAGCAATTAATAATTCAACATCCAATTCATCATTTTGACCTCCTATTAGATTTGTACTCCCTTCTTTGGTTGTAATGCTATGAATTATCGATCTTCTCAATTAATGTAATTCTCTTACATTATGATTATGTATATTATCACTTGTTGCAAATAGATAAATCTTCTTATCAAGCTCTTCCCTAGCTACTGGACATAATGCAATATTTGTTCTTATCTTCAATAAATAGTTAGCAATTGTGGATGTGTGTCTCTAATATTTGTGAGTAGTTGGTGAAACCTTTTGTGGTCCTCACTTTCACCTTCCTATCTAATTACCTAATCCAAAGTAATAACTATCTCAAATTCTTCCATGGTAATTTTTCATGTGCATTACTAGCATATGGTGTTTTTCACTAACAAGAGGTAGTTGTCTCAAATCTCTTACCAAAATGATTTATCTTCCTCCAAATCTCAATGCAATCTTGAATTAAAATTTTGTAGCAAATTTTATCCAATAAAGGTCATTTCATCAACCAATATGTATTTTATACGTTATATTTATTCTTAGAAACTTACGAGTCTGGTCTCTTCTAACTCAACAAAATAAGTAAGTGAAATTCTTAATGTTGAATTGATTGTTGGTGCACCCAAGTTAAACGCTATAACTCTAGTCGGTGCTAGTAATAATAGGGAACAACATTGTGGTGTTGACGCATCTTGAAGAGCTTGATGGATTGTGTGAATTAGATGTTAGATTTGGTTGTGAAGCCACCCAAGATTGAGTGACTAAAGGAAATCAAGACTAGAAACCAAAGATGAACAAACTTAGCACTTCCTTAGCACTGAACTAGCACTCGTGAATAATTGATCTAGTGAACCTGCCATGGGAGAGGCGAGGGTTGTTTATATAGCAAAATAGAGGCAAATAATTCCAAGAGGAGTAATAACTCCCAACTGCCCATAATAGTTGGGAGTTTTACCTACTTGGTAAATGCTAGATCACATGGTTGTACCTACTTAGTAAAGACAAATAAATGGTTATGAGAGGTGGCAAATAAATCTAAAAGAGGGTGTGAAGCTCAACTACGCAAAGGTGGGTGAGAGTGACACATGTAACTGATGGATTATGCCACATGTCCTCATATTAACCATGTATTACATAACCTAAGCAAATAATATGTATACCTAAAAAATAAATATTCCCTAACATAAGTAAAATAAAACCTACACTAACACCCCCCTTAAGCATAGCTTAGGTGGGTGAAAAGATGAAAATATGCAAATATGGGTCTTGACTACTAGACCATGTTAGGTACCCATGTACAAATGCAATCTCTCACAACCGAAGAAAAGGAGAAAACCCAATGGGACAAAACTTCTTCCCAAAAGAGAGAAAAGGAAATAAGTTCCTCCACATAAGAAAAAATCCCATGCAAGGAAAAAGTCCCCTCCAAAAAGAGAGAAGAAGAAAGACTAAGTGGCCTCCTCCCAAGTAGTCAGTTGTGTCAATGATTAATGCTCAATATTAGATGTAGAAGATGGTCCATGATCGTTGAACAACATTCCTCCCCTTAGGAAGAAACAAAACCAAAGGTATACATGATGTCTTCCCATTCTTAAGAGGAATATGAGGGAAGAAAGCTCAAAATGTAAGGAGTCTATGAAAATTGCTCATGTGTCTCCATGTCTATGTTGAAAGCTCCCACCATCAAAACAAGCATTCTAAGCCACACTGCTAAAAATGACAATTCATAATCTAGTAGAGATGAATATAGATTAGGATCCAAAGATGAAAATATATCCTTTGAAGACAAAGATGCCTTCGCCAAATGTTGCTCAAAATTCTCCACAGTCATGTCAAATTATGATAAATGATCACGTGGAGAAAGAACAAAAGGGTTTGGAAGATCTCCCATAACATCTAAAGAAGAGTCAACTCCATCAAAAAGAAGATGAATGTAATCAATACTGTCTCCTAAATCTAAAATTTGGGACTCTGCAAATAGAGATGAAATGTCTAGTAGGAATATATCCCAAGAAATTGAATCAGGAAGACCAATACAAACCTCCTACACTGTTGTAATGTTGAGATCAGAAGAAGCAGAAGGAGGAGAAGAAATACAGGGCTCAAGAACTAGATCTGATGTGAGAATACCCAAGTTCAAGTAACCAAAATTCTCCTCAAAATCAAAGTTCACACTAGAAGTGTGATCAACAACCAAAGGATCAGAGTCATCATCAGGTAAAGTCTAAAAAGGTGTATAATTGAGATGCATGTTCAACTACCCCAGTAGCAATTATCTCTCTGCTTTCTAAGTTTTTAATGATAACTGAATCAAGTGTGAATTCAACAGTCTTCTCTGTACCACCATGAGTGATCTGATAGATGAAAAGAAGATTATTTGTCAAATGAGGTACACACAAAACATCATTGAAGGTGTCATCCCTAATATCAATAGATCCCCTCCCACTTACATTCATGTAACTATTGTTGCCCATCACAATAAGTGGCATAACACAAGGCTCAAAAGAAGAAAACGTAGACTGTGTAGAAGCCATATGATGAGAAGATCCATAATTGAGAAGTCATTTCCTTAATTCAAGACTTGTAGAAGCACAAAGAGCTTTACCTTTGTTTTTCTTTGACTCAGAAGCAGAACCCGCATGACCTTTACTCTTATTAGATCTTGATTATTTGGAATGTGAAGAAGAAGTTGACTCGAACATTCTATAAGGTAGATCAATGTTCTTCTTAAGATGTTTCAGTTCATCAATATCCTTCTTTTAACAAGAATGTTCTTCATGTCCAGTCCTCTTGCAATATGAACAAGTAGACTTCTCCTTCTTAGATGGTTCCTCCCTTGAAGATGATTTATTTTGTGCTTGTTACACCCCGAGTAATATTATTTATTTACTATTACCTTGTTTGGTTAAATTGCTTGAATATGTGAATGAGTTTATGAATCTTTGCATGAATGTGTTTTATTAATCTTAAATGAAATATGATGAATGTATGATTGATGCAATTTGATATTTTATAATGATTCTAACTATGAAATGTGTGATGCATATGATTATGTTGTGATCAACTAACTATCGTTATGATGTGCTAAGTTGAGTGCGGGAACAGGTTCAAACCTCTGAAAGAGAGGGGAAGTATCACTTAGGAAAATAACTTGGTCCAGTAACCCTTAATGAGCCTAACTGAGCATTCACACACTCACATCCTAGTTGGTCTATGTCGAGTCAAGTCAGTTTTGGGAAAAGGTAAGTAATCTTTGGTTTGGATGTGGATGTTATATTGATCTTGTCATTTGAATGTTGTGATTGAGGAATGTGATTAAGTCCCAATATCGAGTGAAGAAGGTCCTTCTTTGAGTGTTTATATTTTGTCGATGAGATATATGCATAAAATATATATATATGTATATATGTATGTGTCTACAGTAGACTCATACATGTGAGTGAGTACGTACATGAGTATACATAGGTAGATGTACCTACACATGCTCATGGATGGATTACCCAATGGTTATGAGTATGAGTGTTTTTATAAAGATATTGAAATGATAATATGTATATGTATATATAGTGTGTGTATATATACGTAGTATTATTATTTATATATTTATATATGTTTGATAATCAACAATTAATGTATTTGATAACTTTATGAAATTAATATATATTATATAAGTTGAAATCATTTGTGATGAAGCTCTAAAATGAATAAAGGCACATATGATGATACATGGTGCAAATTGTTGCATAGTAAAGCAAGGCATAAAGTAATGCTAGACCAAGTCAACCAAAGTTTATAAGGCACGTGTGGATTTATAATTGTTGTGTATATGTTGCAATGAGTGGTAAATACAATCTTGAAATAATAAGAAAATAGTCTACCTACGCTATCCTTATGGGGTGCCAACTTATGAATGTGGCACCAATTTGGAAGTGTTTGGAATGCAAAAGAAGCCTACAAAATGCACATAAGTCTGATAATAGCCTTGAGACTCAGTCAAGAGTAACTTGGTTGAAGCATGAGAAGGATTTCGATTAAGGAAACTTTTTGTTGAGCTTGCTATTCATTTGACTCAGTAAAAGAGCCTTGTTGTCCCTTATAACAAGTTGATTCATTCATTTAAATGAAGAGGACTACTATGTGTTGCAAACCTGTAATTTAGTTGGATGAGTCATTGCACGAGGATAGAAAGGTGGCAGAAATATTAATTTGTTTGTATCCTTGGGTTGCTCACAATTTAGTATAAATAGAGGTGCTCATTCTACCAATGGCTACACTTTTTTAATTTGATTATCTTGTTGTTATTCTGTAGTGATTTTTGAGTTAGTGAGTTTGAGAGTTGTATTGTTATTTTGCATTGAGATTGTTGATAGAATTAGTGAGAGGTTAGAAGAGGAGATTAAGTTGATCTTGGAGGAAGTATCAAACAATCTTGAGGAATAGAGTTAAGAAGGAAGCTTAATCAATTGGAGCATTATATAGGCATGCTAGTTTCTATACTTTTGTCATTTATGTTGGAAAGGTTAAATAGTTTTGTTTACTTGGTTGGAAAAGAATGCTTTTGGATATGTTGTGATGCATGTACATGATTTCTTGTTTCTTGGCCTTGTTCTTTATGATGTGGAACCTATCTTATTAGTTATATTATATGTACCCTATATATGGGAGTTTATATGAATGCAATGTATTTATATACTATACGTAGTTGTCATCGCTATATGAAGGATGTCTATACTAGATATATGTAGAGTAACGTAAGAAGTTGCTAGGATCACTTTGGTAAGAAAGTCATTTTGTTTGTGATTTGTTGAGAGGGTTATTCTCGGGATTTATTTGATCCATGGGAAAGGGGGTAACTTAGATATAGAGTATGAATGGTCATAAAACCAAATCGAGCTAGGAAGATGGGTGAGCGTGAGACGTCCACTCTAAATTATGGGTGATGAATACTTTGGCCAAAGTAGTGTAAGCAACCACTATTTACACTATTAGTTCACTGTGATCTAGGTTTACATACTAGACAAGGATATTCATACATGTAGGTTGTAGCCACTGTATGTCAGTTCTAGATATGTAGGACACAACACCATGCTCAAAGAAGGATAGTATTATGAGGTTACCAAATCAATCTCTTCGTCGAAGGGTAGGGCCATCTTACCAATTAAGTAGATGTGCGGGGGACTATAGTAAGTCCGTGGTTGAAAAAAAAGCACTTGAGTGATGCTTCTCCTCATCAGTTGGTGCCCAATATTTGAGGGGACTACCTGGACCATTTGTACTTTCTATATTTAGTGAGCTTGTCAAAGTTATGTATGTAAACTTGTATCCATCTTTGTGGGAATTGTAAATATGAAATGTCATATGGAAATTATGTATCATCAATACTTGAATTAATGAAAGGAATTCTTTTGTATGCAATGGGAAAGTTTGAAATATGTTTCAAATGTGCATTTATTATTCAAATGAAAAAAAAATTATTGCTCTTAAAAGTTAGATGCATAAACTATTCACTTGTGGGTAAAACATAGGAAAATTACTATGTAGAAAAATGGGCATGTTACACGTGGTATCAGAGCTACCAGGTTCGACTTTGGAACCTATGTGCTCACTATGTTTCCAATCCAACATTAATGAGTTAATGTTTGGAAATTCTTGTGCCAGGATGGTACATCTCAAGATGACTACAAGAAAGTCAATGATCGAAAATGAGCGCTACCTATGGGCCAAGAAGGAAAAAGAAGCCCTTGTTCGAACCATTGAGGGAATCAATCATGACAACGCCATTTGGCTAAGTGATACTGAGACTATCAGTCATGCCCTTTCATGAATTAGTTAAGAGAAAGAAGGATGAGAAAGGCTACCAATTTCAACCTTCTACCTTTTGTTTCCGCGGCCAAGTCGAACTCTTTATCACTTTCTAAGGATATGCCCTCAGAATGTAGTGTTAGTCCAACAATGATATTTAGGGACCCTTATGTTATACCTATGGCTGAAACTATTGTAATAGCCTCAACTAGCGAATCGAAGGAGTATGTTCCCCAAAATTATATATCAAAGGATAGGTATGAGGGATATTTTCCTTTTGACAAAGGATATGAGCAAAAATTCGAGGGTTATATCCCACGTAGCTATGTATCAGAGAGTGAATCTAAGGGATACTCTCCCATAGACTATCCAAATAGTCATTTTATGTAAACTCGAGGATATTGAAATCCTTTTTAATCTTAATGAAAAACATGATTTTGGAAAAACTTGTGTATAAGTACTTTATGGAATTCCTTACATGAGTGATTGTTCTTTTAAATGCTTTCAAGATTTTAAGTAAACTTTCCGAGATATAATTAAATGAAACCTTCAGGTATAACTGTTCTTGGGAAAAATGGTTAGGACACGAACTAATGTTGGGGGAAGTCAAGGAGTAGGAAAAGGTATTGAGAATGTTGAAGCTAAGTTGGATCGCATCTTGTCAATAATGGATGAAACAAGAACAAGGATGGGAAACCTCAAACAGGAAGTAAGGAGGAAAGAAAGGGAGGAACGAGAAGTCTCAAATAATGATGAGGAAGTTCCTAACAATAAAGAAGAAGGGGAGAATTCTTGTAATCGCACCCATTCTAGTGAACATGAGGATGAGGAGTCATAGTCAAGGTCAAATGGAACTAAAAGGAAATGACTGGCCAATGAACTATCATGTGACATAAGAAAAATCATGCCTCCAAAGTTTGAAGGTAGTGCTACTGGGGATGCAGCTAAAGCATGGCTTATAGATTTGGAAAAGTAATTTGAGATTAGCAATTACTTTGAAGTCACTAAAGCTATATGGGGAGCTTTCTAGTTGGCAGGTGAAGCATCCAACTAGTGGATGAATAAGAAGACAGAGCTAGGGCTCAGTTCCTTGAGGCTGACATGGAGTGAATTCATAGAGATTTTTCAGAAACAATGGTTACCACAATTCTTCTACAATCAAAAGCTCATTGATTTTCAGAATTTGAAGCAAGGAGATTCTTTAGTGAATGAATATTGGGAAAAGTTCACTCATCTCATGAGGTATGTACCTATGTAGCAAAAGGATGAGCAATTTTGAATAAGGAAGTTTATTATGGGTCTCAATGCCCAAATAGGTGGTGAAGTAGACGTGCACAGTCCTGCAACCATGGACTTGGTGTATGAAAAAGCTATTAAGAAGGAACAAAAGCTTAAGTCTATTTCAAACTACCGGGAAAGGAATAGAAAGAAGTTTAATTTGGTGCAGGCTAATCAAACTTCAAGGAGGCCTAGTGAAGGGAAAAGTTTTTAGAAGCAATGGGACAAGGGACCCTAGCAAAATTGGAATGAACCAAGAAGAGACTGAAGAGGAAGCAATAACAAGTACAACAACTTCAACAACAGTGTTGGTAAAAATGTTAGTAATTCTAGAAGGCCTGTGAAAAGGAGGGGGACCAGTGAAAGGATGTTTTACATGTGGGGGGGATCACTTTGCTAATTGGTGTCCTAACAAGCTAATGAAATCACAACCACATGAGAATCATCTTCCCTCGCAACAAGTTGTATTCTAGAAAAGGATACATGCTATAGTAGACAACTGGCAAGTTGAGTATCAAATTACTCTAGTAGAAGTCTTAGGTACTTTTTTCTGGCATTCCTATCTCAATTTTAATAGATACTGGTTCCATGAAAAAAATTATTTCTCCTATAATAGCAAGTCAAATGTCTAGAAAGGTTGGTTTTATGAAAAAATCTTGGGTTGTTGAGTGTGCAAACCAAATAAGAGTTGAGGTGAGTCAATGTATATTCGAAGCAAGGGTTGAACTTCCAAGTTTATCTATGAAGGTGAATTTGTACTTAGCTCCCTTAGGTTCTTATGATGTCATCTTAGGGATGAATTGTCTATAGAGGCATAGGGCCAAAGTGGATTTCCATGCTAAAGCTATAGAATGCTTAGATAATCAGGTAACCAAGTGTCATTACAAGGAGCACCTAGAGAGGAAAAACTATGACAGATTTCAGCTATGTAAATGTATAGGGAGAAAAAGAAAGGTTGTTAACTCTTCGCAGTAAAGATGGAAAAACTTGATGAACACAAGGAATTCATTATTCAAGATGATGTTATGTATTATGAACCTCAAGATTCCCAAGAAGTTGAAGAAGGAGAAGTGGCGGAACTAGGGAAATCAGATATGGAGAAATATCTTGTCCCATGGAAATTTGCAAATGTATTTTCAGATGAACTACCTGGATTGCCTTCGAAGAGAGTGTTTGATTTCTCCATTGACACAGTCCTTGGGTCAGAACCTATATTGAAAGTACCATATATGATGACCACAATAGAATTGATGGAGTTAAAGGCACAATTAGAAGAATTGTTGTCTAAACGACTAATAAAACCTAATGTTTCACACTGGGGAGCGCCAGTGATATTCGTAAAGAAGAAATATGGTACACTGTGCTTGTGTATTGACTATCAGTCGCTTAACAAAGCAATGGTAAGAATAAGTATTTGTTGCCACGTATTGATAATCTCTTTGATTAGATGTAGGGAGTGACAACGTTCTCAAAGATTAATCTATGTTTTGGATATCATCAACTAAGAATCAAGGATGAAGAAATTTTCAAGATAGCTTTCGGGACTAGATACAGTCATTACGAGTTCACAATCCTACCTTTTGGACTCACGAATGTACCAACATCATTCATGAAACTAATGAACAATGTATTTAGGGACTGCTTGGATAAGTTTTTGTTGGTTTTCTTAAACGACATCTTAATCTACTCCATGAATGAAGAGGAACATCATAAGCATCTAGAGATTGTACTTCAACGATTGAGAGAGCATAAGTTGTATGGGAAACTCTCGAAGTGTACCTTCTTCCAAAAAGAGGTACAATATATGGGTCATGTAATTTTGGCTAATGGGATTGCAGTTAATTTAGCAAAGATAAAAGTAGTGCTTGAGTGGGTGGTGCCTAATAATGTGTCGAAAGTTAGAAGTTTTATAGGTTTTTGGGTATTAATGTAATGTTATTGCAAAATTTTCAAGAATATCTTTTCCCATCACTTCTTTGCAAAGGAATGGTAAAAAGTTTGAGTGGACAGAGAAATCTCAAATGACATTTGATATGCTCAAGGAAAAGTTGACCATGGCTTTGATACTAAAGGTACCAAATCTAAATGGTAACTTTATTGTTATCACTAATGCTTTAGGAGAAGGTTTGGGTGGAGTGTTAATGCAGGAGGGGCGAGTTATAGCTTATGATTCAAGGAAGCTAAAGCCTTATGAATAAAATATGCTTCACATGATTTTGAGTTACTAGTTGTTCATGCATTACGTATGTGGAGACACTATCTGTTAGGAAAACCATTTGAACTCAATACCGATCACCATGGTCTCAAGTATTTATTTACCCAACCTAATCTTAATGCAAGGCAAAGAAGGTGGTTGGAATTGATATCTTACTATGATTTCAACATCGGTTATATCAAGGGAAAGGAGAATTAGGTTGTCGATGCTCTAAGTCGTAGGAGGCGTATCTCCTCAATGGTATCAATCGATCTAAACTAACTTTAAAGGTCAAGTGTTGCAAGAATTCAAGGGTGATGAGTTCTATGAACAAGTCAAGCAAGAACTCTTAAAAAATCCACAAGATTGAAGGTACCAGGGGTATCACCTTGAACCTAATGGTTTATTAAGGTTTAAAGGAAGAATTTATATACCTAATTTTGGAGAATTGAGGAACTTGGTATGGAAAGAAATTCACAATGCACCATATTTCGAACATCCTAGTGTAATCAAGATGTTGGCTAATGGAAAGCCATTATATTTCTGGAAGGGCATGAAAGTGTTGGTGTGAATAAGTCTTGTACCTAGCTTATTCATTTAATAGGGACTTAGGGGACTTAATTCACATGTTAATTTTACTTAGGATATTAGTTGTATCTTTTAGAAGTCTTAGTTGTCTTATCTAGACTTTACACTTTCCTAGGTAGTTATGAGTTAGTTGTCTCATGTGATAGGATTAAGACACTTGTCGTGATCTTGTCTTATCCTATCTCTCATCCTTGCCTTTATAAGCAAGGCATCTCTAGCATATTTTGCATTGTATTGTATTGTATTACATTGATCATATTGTATCATATTGCAGTCCTTGTTTGGTGGAATAACATCTTCCATTGTTGCTTCTCTCTATCTCTTGTGAAGGTTATTGGTGTTGCAAATTGAAGATCTTGGGTTGATAACTCCAACATGGTATTAGAGCTTTGAATCTGGCAAGCCTCTTATATTTTTTCATTAGAGAGTTTTCATCAAGTTTTTATTGTGATTTGACTTTCTTGTATCCTATATTGTATGTATGCATTTTTAGTGAGATCTAGTCATTACAACACTTTTGGCTATAGTGGTAGTATTTTAGGTTGTCCCATTGCATCCAGGAGGCTCAAGAAAGTCATATTTGGCTTTTGTTTCACTCAATTTCATCACCATTTGCAACTTTGGCAAAGAAGGTTTTGGAGGTCAGATCTAGTGAACAACTTTTTACAAGAGCATTTTGGCAAAAAATAAGCCTGTCATTGCGTTCGGATGGCTATTTTTGAGTTTTTTGATATATAACTTGGCCATATTTGGTAAAAATTACTTTTGGGACAAAAATATTTTAGTTGGGAGTTGTACGCCCCCCCAGCCTGCGCATGTACAACAAAAATATTTTATTAAAAAAAATTATGAAAATTTTATTTTTTGAGTGGATTTTTTGTTGTTGATTTTTTTTTTAAATATATAATAAATAAAAAATTATTAAAAGCACTTTAAGCTCTGTATTCAAAGGGCCTGCGGACTTTAATAAAAGCAGGCCATAGACTTATAGTCTGTGGACCCCTGCTTTAACCACAGGTCCTTAGCCGTCGGGAGGGGGTGGTCAAGCAAACCGCTAGGCAGGCGGTTAAGTCTGCCATCGCCAGCATTCACCGTTAGCAACAACCGTGATCGTCGAAGGAAAACTGTGCATGTGCCCAAAATAGAAACAAGCTGCTAGTGGTTATTTAACCGCCCAATTTTATTTTATTTTACAACCCCTGGTCACATGGACGACTGCCTACTAGCCCCTGAGGGCTAAAGTTTTGAGCTCATTTAGTCTTCAAATTTTGCTCTTGTTTAGCATTGAAGGTGCCTAATACAGGCCTTTTTTTCAATTTTGCATAACTTTTCACCACGACATTGGATTTTCAAAAATGAGATATTGTCAAAAATCTAGTTCAACGAACTTCGCAGTGGTGCAGGTGATTTTTCTAGATTTTAACATTTTATGCCATTTTTTTAGCTTGAAGGTACAAGTGCATTTATTGCTTATCATTGGCATAACTTTTGCAAATAAAGTCAAAATTTGGCAAACTTTTTTTTGAAATTGCTCAGAAAATCGCAAGGAATTTGTTTGTAACCTCTATTTTCTTTTTTGGCAAGTTCTTTTTTCTAAAAATTATAAAAATCACTGTGTTATAAACAGTTGATTTGAGCTTGTCACTTGTACAAATTGCAAAATTTCTTCATTGTAATTTGTTGGGGGGTTGCAAATTGAGTTTTAATACATTTTGGGGGGTGAAAGGCACAATTTAAATGCCACATTGTCTTCTTTCATTTAGTGTTTATGGCGGATCTAAGGAAAATTGAACCACTCACTCCACACAATTATCATACATGGAAGGTAAAAATAACTCAATTGTTACAATCTAAGGGTCTATGGCCAATGTTAGATGCAGAACAACCTGAATTCACAAGGGATTATAAAAAAATTGTCTGTAGATGTAAAATGGATGAAGCAAAAGGGCTCATTAGCTTACATGTATTTAATAACTTGTTTCATATTTCAAAGTGCAAAACACCTAAGAATGTTTGGGATAAACTTGAAGAATTGTATGGTAAAACAAATAATTTCAGAACCTTGCAACTTCAAGCAAATCTACAATCACTCTCTCCAAATGCATTTCCTTCGATTCAAGATTTCCTTGCATAATTCAAGATGATTTTGTCATAGTTGAAAGGATGTGGACATGATGTATCTAGTGATGAATGTATCTTCTTGATTCTATCTAAGTTAAAGGGCCCTTATCAAGTGTTTTCTTCTACTTTCTATTCAACTATGGATGCAATGGGGAAATATTACAAAATTCCTACATTTGAGTTGTTTTGTGAGCATCTTACTAGGGAGGAGGCCAAGTTGATTCAGTTGGATGCCTTACTTAATTCTAAGAATCGTGCTCTAATGGATCAATCATCCAAGGGTAAAGGAAAGAACAAGAAGAAGCCCAAAGCAGAATCATCTTCAGGTAGTGAGAACCCCTCCAAACCGAAGCTGAAGAACAAAAGAAGTCCACTCCATCTCCTTCTTCTACCTTTGGAGATTCTTCTTCCAAGTCCAAGAAAAAGAAAGGAGAACCTTGTTCATTATGTGGAAAAATTGGGCATGATGCAACTCATTTTTTTAAGAGATTGGAAGCCTTGGAGGAAGCTATGAAGAAGCACAACATTTCAGTGGCTAAGCCTTCTTCCATGGGAAAAAGTCAAGCTCTTTCAGCACGAGCCATTCGTTCATCTTCAGATAGTTGGATTCTCGATTTAGGTGCTTCACATCACATGACCAATTCACGCGATCTTCTTGATTCCATTGTTCATACTTCTACTTCTCAGATTGCAGTTGGGAACTCTTCACAGATTCCAGTTTTGGGCACAAGCTTTGTTCAGATGCTAGATGGGTGCATTGAGGATGCTCTTCTTGTTCCTAATATTTCAGCGAATCTACTTTCCGTATATCAAATTTGTCATTTTAGAGATGGGAAGTCAGTTGATTTTACTCCATAAAATGTGACTATTAGACAATTGCAGGATCCTAAGAAGGTTGTTGATAGGGAGGTTGGATGAAACAATCATTGTTTCATGCTCTGGGTCTTGCTTGGAAGACTTCTAGGGTGTTGCACTCCACCACTTGAAACCTATAGGACCTCTTCCTTCTTAGGGTCCCCTAGTTTCTCCTTTCCAACCCAACTATCAACTTAGATCCTCCTACCAAGTCAAGTCTTGGTGCAATCTTGCAACTCTAACCTTAGCCCTTAATCCACCCTAAAGGCTATAATACTCCTAAATATTGAATTTAGCTTTGCAAGGGTGTGAAGGTGTTTCTAATGACTTCAATCCATCCTATTTTGGTTCTTGAGGGTCCACCTGACTCCATTTCTTAGTTGCTTCCACCAAACCCTCATTTAGGCCTAAAAAGGCTACTAGCCCTAGGAGCCCCAATTAGGCCTCCTCCGAGAAAACAAGGTTAGTTCTCAAAACTTTCCAAAGAACACCCAAATATTTTCTTGGGATTCCTGGTTCATATGCCCACCTCTCAAGGATTTTTGGGGTCTTGGGTCTTAGCTGTCCGTATAACGCCCTAACTTGAAAATGAGCCAAAACTAGGTCTTTTAAGCCCTTTCCTGGCTGCTCTCAAACTGTTAAGTATTCCTCACATCAGATGGATTGATGGAGCTTCCTCCTCCATGCTATATCTTGGAAAGACACTTATCTAACTTCTCCAAGTAGTAATTTGTCAAGGCATTGACACCCCTGCAAATCAAGTGCTTTGCACTAAGGTCTTCCCTACCCGAACTCTTCCTGGCTCGCCTAGGGCAAGACTTCCACAGTAGCTATTTTATTTTCAAAGGCCCTAAACTCTACCATATGTACATACATGGAGTCTAGTCACTTTTCCCAAAGGGCTGTACAATTTGTATGGTGGGAAAGTGAACTAACACTCCATTTTCACAAAACTGCCTATTTCAGACCAGCAACAGTGTGAAATCAAGACTATTTACAAACAATGCTTGAAATTGTATAAAGAAACTAACTAATGCCACACAATGCTTGAAGAAAAACTACACTACATCCTACACAAATTACAATGCCATGATTAATCCATTAAAACCTCACTTCAATGCAAAAATCAGAAAATGCACTGTCAAACACAATTGCTTTCCTTGAATTCACAAAACTTCAAAACATAACAAATGCTTCCAACCCCACTCCAATACTGAGGCATCCCATAAATAGAGTCTTCAATTTAGTTATCCTCTCCCTTGGGCTCTTCTTGGCTGCTTGTAGCTCCAATTGAGCAACAATTTCAAATATTTGTAAGAATTCCTCGAAATCCAAGACCTCATTTTGAGCTAGAACCTAATAACACCTATTCTATGGTCAACATGACCTTCATCAGATGATCAACACCCAATCAAAAATTCCACTAAGGCACAACCAAAAATGAACATGAATAGATGATAAGTTGGCCTAAACAAATTGCCAAAACATGACCTTCCAGACAATCTAAGGTATCCTATGGGTGCTCTTGCACCAATTGTTGCTACATGGATAGTTGATCATGAGAACCATTTGTATCGATTTGATGGCTTTGAGTATTCATTGGGTTCATGTTTTGTTGCTCATGTTGATTCGATGAGCAAGCTTTGGCATGAAAGATTTGGGCACTTGAACTACATATATCTTCAGTAGATGCAAGCACATAACTTAGTGGTTGGTCTTCCTAAGATCACTTGCATGAATGGTGTTTGTCAAGGTTGTGTTCTTGGCAAGTGAGATCTAGATCCTTTTCTTAAAGGTCAAGCTACACGTGCAACCACACCCCTTGAGTTGGTCCATAGTAATCTCATGTGATTCCCAAATCCTTCTTTTTCAGGGGCTAAGTATTGTTGATGTGTTTTTTATGCACTTCTCAACACAGGCAGTGCGTAGGTGCACTACCTATCTTGAAAGACAATCTTCCACAATAAGATTGCAAAACACTATCCCAAGGTCTCTAATGTTAGGTCTTGACAGTGCCTGGAATGTCTTAGTTGTTTGATATGATTTGCTGGAATCACAAGGTGGTCTTACGTAGGTACTACAAAGCATGGGAAGTTGGATCTTGAAATGGAGTTTTTAAGATAGGGAAGTTATTGTGCATTCTGCTGTAGGGTTCAAAGAGCATTCGTAAACTCCATGTTTATCATTAGATTTAGCCTTACAATGTGGAATGAACCTTAGCATAGGTTACTCATTAAATAAAATGAAAAAGGGCAGGGAAGAGAGGAGGTTCCTCGATCTACAACTAATTGTGAACAGTGATGATGGAGTTCCTGCAATGGACAACTTCTTGAAACAATATTCCACTTAACCATAAATCTCACAGTCTCATAGAATTTGTGCTATCTTCTAAGGTCTGCAAATGTTTCGTCTATCATTCACCATATGCATGTATGAACAAAGATGAAAGTGTGGAGCAACTTTGGATTTAAGTCCAAATTAACTTTACACAGCTATCTACCATCAGCAAACAATAAAAAGTATGGACTAAGAAGTCATCAACACGAAAAGAATTTTCATGATCACAGGACAGCAATCCTAAAATTTACCAAAGCAAGGAAACAATTAACTAGAACAGCAATAAAACCTTAGTTAAACATCTAACAATGGAGATTGAATCAAGCAACATGTGAGAAACTCAGAAAATGCACCAAGTCAATGTCTTTTCTTTATAAATTTCTGCAGCATGCCTTTACAACAACTCAACTCTCTTTGCAAATGAAAGGAGAGCTCTATTTATAGTGCCCAAAAGATCTAATGAATGGCCAAGATCAATTCTTATTGTGTGGCCAAGATTCATTACAAAAAAGGGTTTCACCTACCCCCCAATATATCACAATTTCAAATTGCATTTTGTTATTTTCCCTATTTTGTCTTCTCCTGATAGCATTGTAGCACTTTTGTCTTTTAGTCGATTGCTGTTTTACTATAGCTACTCTTTAAGGAGTTCTTTATCTTTGACGGGGCTGTCCTCCTGCCTCTTAGAAGCTGTGTATTCTATGAACTTGAGGATGACCGCCTGGAGCTTGTCTATTTCAATGATTTCATATCGCAACACCTAGTAGCTCCATTCTTTCGCGTTATCTTCCAGCTTTTTCCAATCCTCATCATACTTTGCGCCTTGGTCCCTGCATAGCTCTGATTGATCGAAGGCACGGGCAACAAAACTCATGAATTCCACTGTGATTTCACCAGACATCTCGTCCTTCATCTTTTTTCTAGAAGTAGGGCTTTATCTTCTCCGAATCCATTTATAATCGTGGGTGCGCCATCTTCGCTATCAGCTTTTTGAGATAATGAAAGTATTAATTTCCTCGCCTCTCGTATTTCCTTTAATCACCCACAACCGGATCCACCTTGTCGGCGATCTCCAGCCTCCTCTCACACAAAGTCCTCCGCCGCTTGCTACAATCCATCGTTTTAGTGACGCCTTTTCTTTAAATGCAAGCCTTTTCCCACGCGGCCTCGGCATTCGAATGATAGCCTCTAATCTCGGTAGGTGGAGTCGTGAGGGTCACAAGCCGCAGCTTCCGCACTCTCCAGACTCCGTAAATGTGTCTAAGAACTTGTTGCTGCTCTGGTGGCTACCGCTAATTCCTGTATATTTCTAACGATAAGACTTGCCGTGAACTAGTCCTCCGTGGTCTTTCCAAGTTCCTTCCCTCCTTTCCATCTTATCGATCTGCTCTTTGAATAGTAGCTGGGGTATGGCTGCAGATGTGGTAGGCAGGTCGTCTAGTGAAGACCATTGTTGTATGTAATCCATTAAGGCCGCGACCTGTGCCTTGAGCTCATCTTT
>VDFB02179234.1:55670851-55830337 GCA_007258455.2 Sequoia sempervirens
TGTATACCTTGATATTTTATGCTACTCTAAATGTGTGAATCTAACTAAGAAACATGAAAGACAAAACACCAAGGACACCTCAAGATTAGCCAAAAGAGAGTTAGAATAAGAAAGGAAATAGATAAACAAAATAGGACAATATCACCTTCCTTATTGTTGGTTGCTCCTTGATTAGCCTTCGATTTGAATAGCTTGTGTGCTCCTTAGATGGTAGATTGAATGACTAAAATGCAAGATTCTATAGGCAAGATGACTAGCAAAGATGATTAGTTGATTGCAAATGCTTGAGGATTCAAATGGACAGCATGTAGGTATGGAAGTGAAAAGTGTTGAGAATGCAAAATAACAGCATAAGGGTGCTCAAATCTAAAAGTGTTGTGTAAATGCCCTTGAGGAGGGGGTATTTATAGAGGAATTTGAATTCTCTAGAGAATTCAAGGGTCAAGATTGATCCAACAAGGCCAAGATGAAGGGCTATGGTGGGTTGAGAACCCACAAGCCCTCACATCTTGACATGTGGAGGGTGAAGTGGACAAGAGGATATGAGGTGGAGATGAGTTGTCAAAAAGGTACATGAGGTGGAAAAGGACATGCACCTTGGGGGATGAGAGGATTTCCACAAAAAGGGATTTCTTGTCCCCAAGTGGGAGTGAAAGGGACTTTTGAGGAATTTTAGAATTCCTCAAAAATCTACATGGGAAAAGGAAAGGTGGTTGGGAGGATAAATGTGAATTAAAAATTCACATTCATAGGATAATCTAGAGGATAAAAGGTGGGTTCCAAAAAGGTGGGACTTGGTCACATGTGGAGATTGTGACAAGTCCAAGGTTCTAGAAGCCTTGGGAGAATGGAATGTGAATTAAAAATTCACATTTAAAGGAGGGGAGTCTAGAGAAAATAAATGTGAATTAAAAATTCACATAGGAGAGAGGGTTATCATTAAAAAGGAAAAATGGAAGAATTGACCAAAAAAGAGGTGCTAAATATAGTTAATGATTTTGGTTAAGGTTGTGCAAATATTGGATTAGGCTAATTAACAGAAGATTAGAGGCAAGTGGCAAATGTTGGAGGATGTGACAAGGAGAGAGAAAGTGAGAAATTTTAAATTAATTTTTAAATCAAAAGGAGGATAAGTGACTAAATTAAATAAATTAGTGTATTTATTTAATTTAGAGAGGAATAAGGTAAAAGACAAAGTATTAATTATTAAATTAAATACTTTATTAGTATGAGACACAGGGGGTAATATTAATTTAATAAATTAATATTAATATGATAGGCGTGAACGCAACAAATTTAATCATATGGAAGTGATTAAATTTAGGTATCTACATGTACAATGGTGCCTAGGGCTACTGGGAATACGCCTACTATTATGGAGCAGCCTGAGAATAGTTATATTGTGGTTGAGGCTGCAAATAGGAAGGCGCGAGAGGCGCATAATTCAGTGGCTGCCTCAGATGTGGGACAATGGGCAACTGAGACACTTGATTCATTAGAGGGGTTTGATGAGCGAATGCCTGATTCAGCCCTTGAATCTGTATCGGGTGAGCTACCGGCCCCAAAGAAAGTAGCGGGCTGGACATATTCTGCCCCAAATCTGCACTGGCGACAATAGCCTCTGTATAGGCGGTCACCAGGGTAGTGAGTGCTGGGTGCATCATTTTCACCAAAGCCGACGTGAAGTTATCCAACGCTGCATAGTAAACCAGGAGGGCCGCAACATCATTATGAAGGTACAGATCCTGAAGCCTCGTATAGGCCCGATAAAAATGATTATTGAAGGACCCAATAGGTTTGTTGACTTCCCTTCTAACAGACATAAACTGCTGGTAAAGTTCTGAAGGGCTGATGGGAATCTTATATTTTTGCAGGAAGGCATTCTTCATCAGATTCCATGAGGTAATGGATCCCCTCGGCAGATTGATGTACCAATAGAAGACTTCTTCCCCCAACAAATGTGGAAAAAGGCGGCATGTGACATCCTCGTGGTCGACTTGCATTTCAGTGATGGTCGTCTCAAATATTTTGATATGTTCCTTAGCTATTCTTTGTAAGTTGCGAGAATGAAACTTTGAACAAAAGCCCTCCGGATTCTTGGGCATATCATAATAAGCAGCAAAATGTATTGGCAAAGGAGGGTGGCAGTGGTGGTATCTGCTGTTGGGAAATGACAAATTGGGGTTGTATCCGCGATAAAACAACAATTTGGGACTGCACTTGAGCTGTGGCTAATTGGACTGTGCCCTAGGCTGGAAGGGCCGGGAGAGGAGCAATCCCCTGGCGGTCGGAGATAGGAGGTGTAAATACAATTTGAGATGGTTGGGTGGAAGATGAAGGCCAGTCGAATGAAGGTGAAGGTGGAATAGAGGAAGAGGAAGAGGGAACGCTACTTCCCTTAACTCGCTTCGCCCTTGTAGCAGGCTACAATTCTTCAAATTCTCCCTTGTTTAGTGTTGACAGTAGAACTCTTTGAAATCTTTCCGAGGAGAACAATTCGATTTGATCCAGCTTGCCCTTAACCTTTAACTTTGTATTCCCAATGTGTCAAACCCTCCTTCTAGCGCTAATTCTGTTGATGTGTTTTTTATGCACTTCTCAACACAGGCAGTGCATAGGTGCACTACCTCTCTTGAAAGACAATTTTCCAGAATCAGATTGCAGAACACTATCCCAAGGTCTCTAATGTCAGGTTTTGTTAGTGTTTGGAATGTCTTAGTTGTTTGATGTGATTTGCTGGAATCACAAGGCGGTCTTACGTAGGTACTACAAAGCATGGGAAGTTGGATCTTGAAATGGAGTTTTTAAAATAGGGAAGTTATTGTGCATTCTGCTGTAGGTTCAAACAACATTCATAAACTCCATGTTTATCATTGGATTTAACTTTACAATGTGCAATGAACCTTAGCATAAGTTATTCATTAAATAAAATGAAAAAGGGCAAGGAAGAGAGGAGGTTCCTGGATCTGCAATTAATTGTGAAAAGTGATGATGGAGTTCCTGCAATGGATAGCTTCTTGAAACAATATTCCACTTAACCAGAAATCTCACAGTCTCATGGAATTTGTGCTATCTTCTAAGGTCTGTAAATGTTTTGTCTGTCATTCACCATATGCATGCATGAACAAAGATGAAAGTGTGGAGCAGCTTTGGATTTAAGTCCAGATTAACTTTACACAGCTATCTACTAGCAGCAAACAGCAAAAAGTATGAACTAAGAAGTCATCAATACGACAGGAATTTTCATGATCACAGGACAACAATCCTAAAATTTACCAAAGCAAGTAAACAGTTAACTAGAACAACAATAAAACCTTAGTTAAACATCTAACAATGGAGATTGAATCAAGCAACATGTGAGAAACTTAGAAAATGCACCAAGTCAATGTCTTTTCTTTATAAATTTCTGCAGCATGCCTTTACAACAACTCAACTCTCTTTGCAAATGAAAGGAGAGCTCTATTTATAGTGCCCAAAATATCTAATGAATGGCCAAGATCAATTCTCATTGTGTGGCCAAGATTCATTACAAAATAGGGTTTCACCTACCCACCAATCTATCACAATTTAAAATTGTATTTTGTCATTTTCCCTATTTTGTCTTCTCCTAACGACACTGTAGCACTTTTATCTTTTAATCGATTGCTGTTTTACTGTAGCTACTTTTTAGGGAGTTCATCTTTGACGAGGCTGTCCTCCTGCCTCTTAGAAGCTGTGTATTCTATGAACTTGAGGATGACCACCTGGAGCTTGCCTATTTTAATGATTTCATATCGCAACACCTGGTAGCTCCATTCTTTCACGTTATCTTCCAGCTTTTTCCAATCCTCATCATACTTTGCACCTTGGTCCTTGAATAGCTCTAATTGATCGAAGGCACGGGCAGCAAAACTCATGAATTCCACTGTGATTTCACCAGACATCCCGTCCTTCATCTTTTTTTGGAAGTAGGGCTTTATCTTCTCTGAATCCATTTGCATTGTGGGCATGTTGTACTTCGTCATCAGTTTGAGATAACGAGCGCACTCTGCCCTGATTTCCTTGATCCATTCAATGTCTAGATCCACCTTGCTCATGATTTGTTCTAGTCTCTCCCTCTGGTTGTCAAAGTCTCGTTGCCATACATCCATAAGCCAGTGATCATCTTTCTTAAATGCAAGCTCCTTTTTCCTACGTGGCTTCTGGCATCTAAAGGATAGCCTTGATCCTTGGAAAGGTGGAGTCGTAGGTCACAGGGAAGTCGGTGCAGAGCTTCCTTGTGCCCTCTAGAGACTGTAATAGGTCTAAGAACTTGTTGGCTATTCACACAACCCAGCTAATTCCCATGTTTCTGACGTATAAGACTTGTCAAAACCAGTCCTTTGTGGTCTTTTCCAAGTTCTTCCTTCTTTCCATCTTATTGATCTGCTCTTTGGATAGCAGCTGGGGTGTGGCTGTGGATGTGGTAGGCAGGTCGTCCACTGAAGACCATTGTTGTATGTAATCCGTTAAGGCCGCGATTTGTGCCTTGAGCTCATCCTTCGAGATCTTATCTTATTTTATCAAATGCACCACCATAGCCACTGAATCCTCAAGGTGCCCTACTTTCTGCTCTCTGGTGGTAGTCCCCAAGTCGATGGTGGAGATGTTGTAACTCACCCCAGCTTAGCCAATCATAGGCGTTGCTATTTGCGCTGCTCGAGACCCAGAAGCATCCATCGTCACCTTGGATTGGACTTTGGGCTTCTTCTCCTTCCTTGTCATGATTTGAGCTCGAGCCAAGATGGCCTCTAATCTCGCCCTTGGGTCCTTTAGTACTGGGTTTTTTCTTTCGAGCTGCCTCTCTAACCATTCAGGTATAATAAATTTTCCCTTATGTGAATCGTGACCACCTTCGCCCCTCTCGGTCAAGGCCAAGGTTTCTGCTCCCTTTTCTTCTAGGGACTTTTATATCTCCTTGGCAGCATCTCCCTCTTCCTCGTCGGAATCTTGGATGAACATGAGGCGTTTGATAGCAAGCACAGTGGACAGTTCTGTATGGCACTTTCTTTCTCTGCCGTCTCTTCTTCTTTCTTTTCCTCAGCATGTTCAATCTCATGCACATGTTCTTTGAATTGCCTGACTTCGAGGATCTCGATAGCTTGGGTCCCACCCTTAGTTTTGTCTTCTTGCTGTCGTTCTTCTTCTTCAAGGGGTGGCCTTTCTACCTCTAATTTGGTGTCCCTTGGCTGCCGAGCCAGTTCTTCTTCAAGATCATCATTAAAGGCCTACACGATTACCCTACCAAAAGTGCTACCTTCCTCATCCCTGCTCTCTGAGGAACCAGTTCCCTCCTCTTCATAGGCCACCTTGTCAATTGCTCGGTGCTCATATTCTAGGTGCTTGTGGTATTCATCAGCGTCCTCATCATAGGCGCCTGAGGCTTCTCGTTCTCGTTCCTCCCACTCCTTAGAGATTAGCATGGTGGATTTCATAGTCGGAGGCCCTGTCGGTGGTTGTGAAGGCTAAGGAATAGCGAGGGCTTGTGCAAGGGCTGCTTGAAGAGCGGGATCCATTAGGATTTGGGATAGCTTAGGGGGAAGATTCTGCATATGTCTCGAGAGAGCCTCAGGCTTGGTGGAAATGGGAATAGATGCTGTCACCATTGCCAGAGGGAGTGATGTGGTTGGTGACATGGCAGTGGAGGAAGGGGGCATAGTTATGACAGAAGAGGAGTCGACAATTACTATAGACTCGACCGGAGGCGAAGGGGCAAGATGGACAGAAATGTCCACTGTCGATGAGGATGTGGCAATCATAGCTAGAGAGGTAGGTGGCGCAATGGCAGGGGCAGGTAGAGCCAAGAGGGGTTCCAATTGATCCATACCCCTCAAATTCTCCTTCTGGGTTGAGGGTTGTTCTGTGGTGCTCCTCGCTTGTTTGAGCCTTTTGGAGGGTGAACCTTCCATTTTTTTCCTTGCATAGACTTTGTGATCTGGAGACTATTTTGTTTCTGTCTCCTTTATCTTTTTGGATCTGGTGACCGGAGGAGACTTGGAGGTCCCGCCGGTTGAAGTGGCAGCAGCGGCATCCTCTATGGCACTTGGCTCACTTTTGAGCCCTTCATAAGTCAAAATTACTCCTTGTCGCTTTAATTGGGCTACTTTCCCATCGACCCACTCCTTAGTACGAGCCAAGATTGGCTTGGTTATAGTGTTGAGGTCATCGACCTCCTGCTTGTCCCAGTCAATTGTTGGTATCGACAAATTGGCGACCGTAGGGTACCTGGGGTGCATTATGGTGCTCTCGTCTTCCTCGACCTGGTCTAGTATGGGGAAAGGCTGCACCTTCCTTACAAATTGCACAGTCATTCGCATATAGTGCCTTGCACGTACCTCTTTATCATCTTGACAATCTCCCCAAAAGTCTTTAATGTGGTGGAGATGAGCGAATCCTGACCCTAGTGCCTTCTTGACGTGGCCATGCGGGTCTATCCGCGGGCGAGCAGTGTGTAGGTAGAAATGGTAATCTTTTAGCTCTTTCTCAGAGTTACCAGCACACTGGAAAGTTTGCAGTCTATACATGCCCTGGCCTAGAGTCATGGGATAAGAAATCCCTGCTATGTGTTTGCTGCTGAAGATTGTCTGTATGTGTTGGAGCTTCCGAGAAAGCTCCAGAAGGATGATTCGTTCATTGGGGTATCGAGACAACTTGTTTGGCCTTTCAGTGAAGCCCTGGGCACAGATGTATGTAAACTTTTGGTACTGAATGAAGAGGAAGACATACTGCTTCAAAAGTGCCCTGACACTGTGAGAGACCCTCCTCTCAAAGTCTCCAACAATCATTCTGATAATATAGCCAATGAAGGCGTCGTTTACTCTGTAGTATTCCCTTTTGAAGTTCCGGTACTGGAGCTGTGGGTACCTATTGTAGGCCTTGAGTCTTTGCCCCTACTCCTGATCGGGTGCCACAAATAACCCGTTGTACTGTCTCTGATCCACTAAGGAATAGACAAGATAGGAAGTCATATAAAATTTGGAGCTCTTCTTCACGTTGACGAATTGCTCATGGAAGCAGTTGCTTATTATACCTCCCCAATAGAATGAAGTCTTTGTGGTGACATCCTCATTCCTCCGAAGAATTTTCTCAACGAAGTACACCATCCATTCCTGAAAGTAGGCGGTCGCAGGAAGACCCATAACCCTACTTAACATGGTGACCAAGTCGTGGTAATCCTCGTAGAAGTCACTATGAAACAGTTTTTGAGGAACCTTCGCAGCGCTGCCCCACTTTTTTTTGAGCCAATGCTGATTTATTACCCTTTTACAGCCCGTCGGATTATCGTCCCATGCTGCTTGGCATTCTTCTATGTTGGGCGCTTCCATTTCTTGAAATGTGGGAATATGGAAGGTTTTTGTGATTCCTTCAGCCAACATATTGACGAGGACATTGCCTTCTCTATCAATGATTGTCCTTGTGTCGGCTTGATATGCCTCCCTATAAGCCATGACCAACTCGGGGGCCACGAGGGATGGAGGGAACCCAACATCCTTTGCTATTTCGCTTTGCCTTATCAGCCTTGCATTTTTGGTCATTGGATTGACCCTAACCCTTTGTGTGAATTTGTCAATATTTTATGTGGCCTATGTTGGTATCAGTGATCTCCTTCCAATCCATGGTGACTTTTGAGTGCAAAGGCTCACCCTGGAATTGGTATTTCATCTGGTCTTTGTCCTCCTTCCTTCGAGGAATTTTTCCTGACCTTTTCCCTTTGTCCTTCTCGATGGGTGTCGCTGAAGGTCCTGCACCCGATTCCATATATTCTGCAAGCAAAGGCGTAGTCAGCACAATGGATCACAAAAGCATTTATGTTAGCCAAAATTCTAAAGACAACATCCATTTTAAACAATCTATTAAGCATAACATGACCTTTTATCTCCCGATGTCATTGATCTTTTGATTAAGGGCATTTGGACAGTTCGGGCCCGGAGGGTCGGAGTTCCTCGGTGGGAATGTTGTTTGGAAGGGAAAAAAGGGTGGAGGGCTCCCGGAGATTCTCTTCGGTCAGATTTTAGTACTTTGAGAGGTTCGTAATGAAGAAGACCGAACTTAAGCATGTGGGTTGAAGTTAGATTTCAGATTTGGGCTCGTTTGGATTGGTTTGGGAGAATCCGGAAGTCCCAGGCCGAAGAGCCGTTTAGAGATGGTAGTTTGGAACAACAGATTGAAAAAAAAATTCTAGAGACGGAACTCTGAGGTCCGGGGTCCGGTAGCCTACAGGGTGACTAATGGTTTGTAACTTCTCCTTTGAGTGTTCGGGTCTGTGCTACCGGGAAGGCGTTCGTGTTTCTTCGTTTGGGACGGCAATTGTTAGGCGGAAGTTCAGAGGGGATAGCCCAGCTTTTAGGGCCCGATGAACCACAAATTGGCGTGAGGCCTCCGCGGCGGGGTAAGGTTCCGTCGAGATCCGCAAGTCTTGCCGACAGCCAGGAGCAAGACCGGACCCAGCACGGGCATCCGCCGTTTGATTTCATTTTTAGTTCAGCAGCGATCGGGAAGGCTGAGCCCGGAGCTTGTAGGGGCGGGGCGAGAATTTCGTTCAGAACGGCGGGCGAGGGAAGGAGTCCTGCACAACGAAGCCTAGCACGGATGAGGGCGTTCAACAATTTTACATTACCGGGTCTGGGAGGCGGGGGAACCATGATGCACTCAGCGTTCGGGATGGCAAACGTTGGACGGAAGTCCAGAGCTTCGGGGGGACAGGCAAGAATTTCCCCTCGCGACGACGGACGAGGGAAGGACAGAGATCCAGCGTCTGGAGCCCGAAAGGGGAAAGGCCGCCCTGAGTTTAGCTAGGATTCCAACGGAGAATAGAGTCCCGAGGCCTGAATGGCGGGGCTCCGCCAGAAACTCAGAGGCAGGCACGGCGGAATTCAAAAGAGCTCTGATGGGGGCGGGATTCGCGTACTTGAAGAGCGCATGACCAGTTTGAAATGCCTGCAGCGAGGAGAAGGGTGGGCCCCGGCAGACGGGTGGTCGGGGAAAGTTCACCATTTTGACATGACGGCTTCCCTGCTGACTTCCGAACAAGGAAGTCTGATGGCTCGGGCCCGAAGAGGGAAATTGCCGTCAGAGAGCAAGTTCATCGCTTTGGTTTGGACGGCCAAGATAGGTCCCGAGGTCGAAGGGGATGATCTCCCTGCGGAAGAACAGCTGCGGCGAGGTGGAGCTCTGGATCGGTCATGAGGGCACCCTTGAAGGTTTTCTTAAGTTTTCAAAACATGGGTTTTACTCGTGATGCTATGGTTCATCATTCATACATCGTTTTGGTGTCTATTATCCATTTTAATCCTCAGAAATCATGAAAATAATGCTCAGGAGGGTGAACGAAGAACCTACCTCAAACACTCGATGCGGGGAGATGTGGGATCCACTTACGATCGACGAAGTGATGGTGAGAGTGATGAGCGTGAAGGTGTCGAAGACAGTGGGCTCCTCTAGCGAGTTTTCTAATCAGTCCCTGCAACGCTGTCAAGTGAAAATGATAGGCTTGAGTGGGTCTTTTATACCCTCCACTGCCATTAATGGCCCTATTAAATGTAGGTACGACGAGCAGTGAGGTAGGTGATTTTGAATTCACTGACAGCGGTGGGAGACCCGGGGTCTGGAGATTGGGAAGGCGCAGGTCGGCGGGTGCTGGATAAGTTCAACTCGGGAATCACTGGCGGCAAAGGGGAGGTCGGGGCCCGGGAGGTGGAACTCCGCCAGAAGTTCACCGTGAGGAACGACGAAGCATTTATCGAACCCCGAGAGCGGAACTCCGAGGTCCCGGGTCCGAAGGTTTTGGCAGCCGTCAAGATTTTTGCAGTTTCTAGCAAACGACAAATGGAGGTTCGGACCCTGGGATCTGGGAAGACGCAACCCGAGCGCCGTTTGGAATGACAGGTGCAACAGGGAAACCCGATAAAGGAAACCCGAACGCCCAGGCCCGGCAGGGCTCGGGGCCGTTGGCAGGGGCAAATTGCCAAGGAGACCCCACGAAGCACCAGAACCTGACAAAATTAAAAAATGAAGGAACGGTCAGCTTAAGGCGAAAATTAGAAGCAACATTGACCATCCGGAGCACTAAAAAAAGAATGGGAACGCAAAACGAGGCGACGACAAACAACAAAAGAAATGACCTAACAAGGCAGAAGAAAAAATGGTCCCCGTTCAAAATGGGGCGTGTGTTCCGAGGGCACAACAAGTATGTGCTCACATTCATTGATGATTTTTCCTGCTGAATATGGGTCTATTTTTTGAAGCTCAAGAGTGAAGTTCTCACGAACTTCAAGACCTTCAAAAAATTTGTGGAGAAGCAACCGGGTTTTTCTCTTCGACAGATATGCACAGATAATGGGGGGAGTATGTCAATCAGGCATTTCAGGATTTTTGCAATGAGCATGGTATTCTTCATCAGCGCACAGTTCCTTACACTCCTCAACAAAATGGTGTGGTAGAGAGAAAGAACAAGACTCTATGGGAAATGGCCAATTGTATGATTCAGTCTAGGTCCATGGCACCAACTTTTTGGGCCGAAGCTATCAATTGTACCAACTATATTCAGAACCATATGCCCCACAAGGCAGTGTGGAATATGACCCCTGAGGAGGCTTGGTCTCATCACAAGCCTAATGTATCCTTCTTCAAAGTATTTGGTAGTGAGGCTTGGGCATTCATTCTGAATGGTCGATGTAAATCCATGGAGAAGAAGAGTCAGCAATACATCTTTGTTGGATATTGTGAGGATGTGAAGGCATACAAATTGTTTGATCTTGACATACGAGAGGTTCATTTCTGACATGATGTTTAGTTTGCTGAAACCTTCACCTAGTTAGATCCTCCCTCGATTTCTTCTTCATCAAAACCTACACAATATTCTTTAGTTGATGATGCTTTGCTACTTGAGGAAGATTTCGATGATGGTCTTGATGCCCCTCCTCCTTAGTCTCCCACTAGGCCATGATGGGATCAAGTTACTCTTGAGGAGGCTCGTCCTCTTGTTGGTGATCCCACAGATACTTGTCACACTTGTTCTCAAACTTCAAGAATCAATCTTTTGAGTCATGTAGTTTCAGATGATCCTCAGAAGTTTTCAGATGCTTTAGGTATTCCAGAGTGGGATGATGCTATAGCTGATGAGTATTCTTCTTTGATGAAGAATCATACTTGGGATCTTGTGCCTCTTCCTAAGGTAAGAAATTTGGTTTGGTGCAAGTGGGTGTATTATACCAAGTATGCAGCAAATGGTTCCATTGACAAGCACAAGGCTCATCTTGTTGCAAAGGGGTTTTCTTAGGTTGAAGGGATTGACTATTCCGAGACCTTTGCTCTTGTTTCCAAGATGGATTCTATTCGCCTTGTTCTTGCTATAGCTGCATCATAGGGATGGTTAGTATATCAGATGGATGTGAAGAGTGCTTTCTTGCTTGGGGATCTTCATGAGGAGATCTATATGGAGTAGCCACAAGGTTTTGTGCAGGACCCTTCACTTGTTTGTAGCCTTCGACATTCATTGTATGGTCTCAAATTGGCCCCTAGGGCTTGGTATGAGAAGATGGATAGTTTCTTGCTTGCTTCCAGCTACACTCACTGCCATTCTGATCCCACAATTTATACATATAGAGATGGAGAGGATCTACTCATACTTGTGCTCTACATGGATGATTTGATTCTCACAGGGAGTTCTACTTCCACGATTTAGAGTACACAACAAGCATTGATGGATCAATTTGATATGACCGACCTTGGTATTTTGCACTACTTCCTTGGTCTTTAGGTTTATCAGACTTCTGAGGGGATCTTTATTTTCTAGCAGAAGTATGCTCTTGATTTGCTTCAGAGGTTTGGCATGGTTGATTGCAAGCCTTCCCCTACTTCATTCCAGTTAGGTGTTATACTATCTACCAGTTGCACTACTCCTATAGTTGATCCTACCTTGTATTGACAGTTGGTTGGTAGTCTTTTGTACTTGACACATAGTCGTCCTGGTATTTCCTTTATGGTTGGACTTGTCTCTCACTTCTCACAGAGCCTCAAGAGAGTCATTGGAAGGCCGCTAAACATATATTGAGATACATTCAAGGCACTACTCATTTTAACATTCACTACACTTCAGGTGCATCTCAGATAGTGGGCTTCACTGACTGAGATTGGGCTGGTGATGTCAATGATTAGAATTCTACTTTTGGCTTTGTCTTTTGCCTTGGTTCTGGTTTGATTGCATGGTCATGCAAGAATCAGATTTCTATTGCATTATCATAGACAAAGGTTGAGTATCGAGGTGCAGTGTTGGCTAGTTAGGAGGTTTTGTGGCTTCATCAGTTGATGACTAAGTTTGGATTCCCATCCACTCAGCCCACTACTCTTTGGTGTGATAACCAAAGTGCCATTCATGTTTCATGCAACCCAATAGAGCATCAACATACTAAGCATATTGAGATCCACATGCATTTCATCAGGAAACTCATCCAGGATGGTGTTCTCAGCTTGGAGTATTTGCCTACAGATCAACAGGTTGTAGACATCTTCACTAAACCTTTGGCATCGCCTCGTTATCTTCAATTGCGATTAATGCTTGGGGTGAAGGAAGTTGTCCTTGGGGGGTCTTGAGGAGTCCTCCTTCTTTCTTCAGTTTTTTAGTCTTCTTTGTAGCTTTTTCTCTCTTTTGGAGACTAGTTTTCTCCCATAGGGTTTTTCTCCTTTCTCTGCTTATGAGAGTTTTTTATTTTGTACATGGGTACCTAACATGGCCTTGTTGTTGGGACCCATCTTTTGCATTCTACATTGGTTTGTTCCTCCCTAAGTTGCACTTAAGGGGGGGTGTTGGTGTGAATAAGTCTTGTACCTAGTTTATTCCTTTACTGGGGACTTAGTGGACTTAATTCACATGTTAAGTTTACTTAGTATATTAGTTGTATCTTCTAGAAGTGTTAGTTGTCTTATCTAGACTTTACACTTTCCTAGGTAGTTATGAGTTGTCTCATGTGATAGGATTAAGACACTTGTCATGATCTTGTCTTATCCTATCTCTCATCCTTTCCTTTATAAGCAAGGCATCTCTAGCATATTTTGCATTGCATTGTATTGTATTGTATTGTATTGCATTGAATATATTGTATGATATTGCAATCCTTGTTTGGTGGAATAGCATCTTCCATTGTTGCTTCTCTCTATCTCTTGTGAAGGTTATTGGTGTTGCAGATTGAAGATCTTGGGTTGATAACTCCAATAGAAATGGGATGTTGCAAGGTTTGTAGCAAGTTTCTTAGAGTGCAAAAGAGTGAAGGCAGAGTATCATCATCCTGTAGGTCTTTTGTATCCACATGAAGTTCTGGAAAGTAAGTAGCAATTCATTAGCATGGAATTTGTGCAAGGACTACCTATATCAAGGAATAAGCACAATGCCATTATGGTAGTGGTGAATAAGCTCACAAAAGTGGCTCACTTTATACCAAGAAATCTGACTGATGGAGCTCCTATAATAGCTCAAAAGTTTATTCAAGAGATATTTAGATTGCATCGGATTCCTAAAAAGATTATATTTGATAGGGATGCTCATGTGACATCTAGATTTTTGTAAACCTTGTTTTCTGCACTTAGGATGAAATTGAATATAGGTTTCACATATCATCTAGAAATGGATGGATAAATTAAAAGGGTAAACCAAGTATTAGAGGATCTACTGAGGATGTATTGCATGGATCAACAATACAAATTGGAAGATCACCTACCATTAGTTGAGTTTGCATATAATAACTCCTATCATTCTACAATCAAGATGGCTCCATTTGAAGCATTATATGGTAGGAAGTGTCAAACTCCTATAAACTGGGATAAACTAGAAGATGGGATAAGCCTTGGGCCAGAGATGTTATCCGAAATAGAGGAGCAAGTTGGTATTATTAAATAGAGGTTAGCAAAAGCTAATGATAGACAAAATTTGCATGCTGATGCTAAGCGAGTACCCATAAATTTCTCAAAAGGAGAAAAGGTTTTGTTAAGGGTCAAGCCTCATAAGAGTTCTATCAAGTTTGGAAAGTCATCCAAACTAGTTCTGCACTATGTAAGTCCTTTGAGGTTCAAGTTGTTGATAAGCTCTAACAAAGGTTCCCCTTCAAGTGTGGACAACTAATAAGCACTAGAGCCAAAAGATGTTATGACATATGGACCCAGCCAGTTGGGCTCAAATTCACCAAGTTTCTCACGTTCTGCTTGATTTTTTGAATTCTCCATCAACACTAAGTCACTAATATGGAAGTGTCTAATCAAAACCCTTTTATTGTAATTGTGGAAAAGGCAGTTTTGATATGCCTGTAGATGAGTCAAGGCCCTTTGTCTACATTCGTCAAGCAATTCTAACTCATGCAACCGGGATATACGATATTCCTCATCGTCAATAAGCCCTTTCATGGAGACCCATAGGGAGGGGACTTCGACCTTGACAGGGAGGATAGCCTCTGAAACAAAGACTAGGGAAAACAGAGTGGCGCTAGTCGGTGTGTGACTGCTCGTGCAATACGCCCATAGGTCAGGGTTAAGCTAAATGTGCTAGTCACCACTAGTGTCATTGATAGTATTTTTAAGAATTTTGATGATGGTCTTATTGGATGCCTCGGCTTGGTCATTGCCTTGCAGGTAATATGGTGTGGAAAAGCAGTGCTAAATGTGGAATTTCTCACATAACTCACAGACATCCTAATTTTTGAAGGGATGACCATTGTCAGTGATGATGGTTTGGGGACACCATACTGACATATGATGTAATTGAGGATGAATTTGGAGATTTGTTTACCAGTGATGTATGTCATAGGGATGGTTTCAACACATTTCATGAAGTATTTGGTGGCAGTGATGATAAATTTATGGCCATTTGATGAGGTGGAATGAATTTTACCTATGAGGTCAAGTCCCCATTGGGCGAAGGGCCATGGTGAAGTGATGGGTTGCAATTCTTGCGTAGGTGCATGAATGAGGTCATTGTGTATTTGGCACTATCAACATTTCCATACAAAGTGATAAGCATCGTGCTCCATTATTAGCTAGTAGTATCCCAATCGCATGATCTTTTTAGCTAGGGTCGAGCCACTAGAATGGGCTCTGCATATACCTTCGTGTACTTCACATAAGGTAGTTTGTGCTTCATTAGTGTTGAGAAATCTGAGTAAGGTGTTGCCAAAGCTACGCCTATATAAGGTATCACTGATGATGGCATAGCGAGTAGCTTTGCGAATGAAGGACTTGTGCTGATTGTTGGAGAGGTCAAGTGGTAGGGTCTAGAAATGTAAGTAGAGTCATAGATATCTTGGTACTAGGGGGAATTAGGGCCAACAAGCTCACATACCATCTTGGACTTCGGGAAATCAAAGATGGGGACCAATAGATGTTCCACTAAGAACTTGTACTATGACATATTGTTAGGAATATCCAAAAGAGACCCTATAGTGGCCTTGGCATCTACTGCTTTATTTTGAACACATGGTACTTACAAAAGGAGATGTAAGAAAAGCATTAATTGAAACTATCAACCATTCATTTATATGGGGTCAATTTATCGTCCTTAGTATCATAGTCATCATTGACTTGTCGAATGACCAATTGTGAATCACTGAAGACCTGTAGACTCTTAATTTTCCATTTTATTTCCATATACAATCTTGTCAACAAGGCATCATACTTTGCAATGTTATCTGTGCACGGGAAGGCTATCTTGAAATATTTAGGGATTGTATCACCTTAAGGGGTAACAAGTAATATACCCGCAACCTTATCCATGATTAGTATGCAAGCCATCAAAATACAATTTCCATGTTACTTGCGTATCCAGTGTGAATATTGATTGGTCAAGAAAGTCTGAAACCAAAGGGTGATCGACTTGTGTGGGTGCATTTGCTAGTTGGTCAACGATGACTTGTCCTTTTATTGCTTACGTTCCACATACTGAATGTCGTATTTGCTGAGTATCATGACCCATTTAGCCAATCATCCTATTAATGTCACCCTACTGAGTAGGTTTTTTAGAGGATCTATTTTTGCTACAAGCTTACTCTGATGGTTTAACATGTAGTGTCTCAACTTTTGAGTGGTGAAAACCACTACAAGATAAGCACATTCAATTGGACTATAGTTAAGCTCGTATCCCACCAAAGTGCGGCTAATGTAATAGATTACACGTTCCTTTTCCTCATGGTCATTTTGAGCTAGCAATGCCCCTAGCACAACTATAGTGGCTAAAATGTATAGAATTAGGGGTTTTCCATCAATAGGTGACATCAAGGCAGGAGGCATCAAGAGGTACTCTTTAATCTGCTAAAAAATTGCCTCACACTTGTTTGTCCAAATAAAAGGAACTCCCTTGCATCAGAAATACTGAAAAGGTTGACATTTATCTGCAAGCTATGCAATGAAGCACCTAATAGACTAGAGTCAACCTTGTAGCATTCAGAGTTGACTGATTCCTTTAGGTGGAGGCATGTCTACTATTGCTTTGACTTTTTCTGGGTCTACTTCAATTCCTTGATGAGAAATAATGTATCCCAAAAGCTTTCTTGATTTCATGCTGAAGATGCATATCTTGGGATTTAGGAGAACCTTATATTGTTCTATCCATTTGAAAATCTTGTTCAAGACTCTTAAGTGATCACCACGTGTCAAGGATTTTGCCAAAAGATCATCAACATAGTCTTCCATCAATGTGTGCATGAGATCATGAAATATGGTGGTCATAGCTCTTTGATAGGTTGCATCGGCATTTTTCAATCTGAAGGGCATGACATTCCATAATTACACACCCCATGGGCAAGTGAAGACCATATTGTGTTGGTCTTCAGGGGCAATACAAATTTGATTATATCCCAAGAAGCCATCCATGAGGGACACCATCTCGTAACTTGTTGTTAGGTCTACTATGATGTTTATATTCATGTTTAAGAGAGGGGGACCAATCACGTTCAAGACCCTAGGTCATGGATAGCCAAGAACAAAAGGCTACCCTAATTTACCTCAGCTTAACGGGGTGTTAGGAAATGCAGGATGAGAATGATGAGGACTATAAAGTCTCTAAATCACTCTGCAGACCTGAAACACTGAATGGGGCTAGGCAAGCCAATTTTTGGGTCTAACTCTGTACCTTAAGAAGCTCTCTACCTGAGGACGAAAGTGTGGTTCATCGCGCTAGCATCTCTCAGGCGCATTGACATCCGTGCGACCAGAGGACTGAAGAGGCAAGGTTAAACACATGAAAACTGACTAACAACCTAGCTAACTACTTCCAAAGGGCCAAAACAAAATTAAGAAGTAGGAAAGATATGTTTGAATATGATAAAGCAAGTAAGCAAGAGTTAAGATGGCAAGAATAATCTCACAGAGGTACTTGTTCGCCAACTAACTCTGAATAGCATGTCCACCTACACATAATGAGGAGGAAAATTGTTGGGTGGTTGTATAGGGGCCTACCTTAGTTAGACCCATGTTTAGGTGTTTCCACCTCCATAGATAGCCAAGAAAGCGATAATGGACAAATAGTATGATAAAGAAAGAAAGTAAAGTAGAGAACACTAAAACACTATAAACAGTAATGTGCCACTCAACCAAATAATAGAGGAGAGGAGTAGAAATATTACCACCTCCACCAAGAGCACTCAAGGCTAATGGAGGAGAAAATGAGAAGACTCAAGCCTCAGTTGCAATGGTTTTGTTCCGCGCTTTCTCTATTGAGTTGATGGAGTGATGTTACTGCTATGGAGTGCAAGCGTGTTGCTAGAATGCTGGAATGGAGACTAGAATGCTTGAGCTTGTGAGAAAGATTGCTTGAAGGGATGGACTGAGTGCTTAGAAGATGAAATGGAAGAATGAAGAGTGAATTTGAAGGAGAGAATGAAGAAAACAACCATATTTAGGTCGGTCAGTCGAAGGGGGTGTTACAAGTCAACTCCCAATGAGAAGTGTAACACCTTTGCAGGCTTAGACATGGGAATCTACCAGGGATGTAAGCGCACTGCGTGGACGTTTGCGCTCCACACGGGCATCTCTGATAGTTATTCCTCTGCCGACACACAAAACAACCACCAAGTGGAATGAAGGCAGTGAGCTTATGTGGAATTTAGCCTTCGAGTTTGGTTTTCTAAAGTGGAGAAGGGAAAAAGGGGGAAATTGCATAAGGGGTGCAAATTCGCTCATATACATTTTTTCCCCACTTTAGTGAGCATGAATACTAATGAATGCTTCAGTAAAGTAGATCAGAGAAGTAGTAAAGTAAAAAATGTATACCTGAATCGTTGAGGAAGCAGACCATGATCTGGCGAACTTGAGAGTGCAGGACAAGAAGAGGACTCCTTAGCCTTGCAAAACTATGAAGTGGAAGAATGAAAGTGTCTTACAAGCCGGTGGACTTGGAAGGAGGTAACCCACAAGATCTCTCACATGAAGGAAGCCCTATGAAGTAAGCGCCTTACAGGCCTGCAAACTTGCAAAGAAGGTATCCCCCAAGAACTCTTAATGGAGGATACCTAGAAAAGCACCTTACAGACCTGTAGGTCTACAAGGAAGCATCCCCCGAGATCTCTCACATGGAGGAAGCCAGGAAATCACCCTATAGACCCACAAACCTACAGGGAAGGCATCCTTCAAGATCTCTCGCATGAAGGAAACCTAAGAAAAGCACCCTACAAACTCGTAGATTTGCAAGGAAGGTATCCCCTAAGATCTCTTATATGGAGGAAACCTAAAGAAAGTTCCCTATAGACCCGCATACTTGCAAGGGAGCCACCCCCAAGATCTCTCACACAGAGGAAGCCCAAAGGAAGCACCCTACAGGGCTGCAGACCTATAGGGTGGTATCCCCTAAGATCTCTCACATGGAGGAAACTTAGGAAAGTAGACTTCACAGAGTCAAAAAGTGACCATGTAGGCAAGTAGGTGAACAATCACGTAAACTGTTGATAATTTGGAAGACTTTCGAAGGGGTCCCTTGGGAACCCATCATGAAGAAGGGGGTCCACTTAAGGGACACGTTGTTTGAAAGTGCGAAGGAGATGTCTCTATTCTTGAATTGATTCATCATCAAGGGATCCTTTTGAAAGATGTCCACTTCATCAAGGAATTCAAAAGGAAGAATATGCCCCCACACGAGGGGAAGATCAAAACTATTCCCACTTTGGAGGAAGGTTTTCAAGTTCTTTCTTTACGAACCCATGATGAAGGAAACATGTTCCATTAGGGTTTCAAGTCATGAATGCGATTCTTGAAAATAAATTTGTGAAGACTTTCAAGAAAAGATCCATTGGAAACAAATGCATTTTCTGTAAATCAAGATGTTGAAGAAACATTGTCACACATAAGAGGGATAACTCAAGAAAAGAAGAGAGAAAAATAAAGGAAAACAAAAAGAGAAAGTGAACATGAACAAAGGGAACAGGGGTAGCCTAATATTTCAAGGTCAGAATTACTCATAAATATTTAGTAATAGCATATAAAATGAATTGTCATTAACCCCCTACTATATTAGACCATGTGAAGAATGCACAAGAAGACAAAGTAAAAATAAAAAAATGGGTCAACATGGAAGGGAACCCTAAATGCCCCCAACACTTTTCATCATTCCCAATTTATCAAAAATAAAGTCACAAACATGGAAGAATGATGATACAAATAGAAGAAGGTTTACGACACAAAAAACATGCCTATATCCAAGCACCAACGAGGGTGATGATGGTCATCGAGGAAAACATAGCACAATCATAGGGGAACACGTCACAACACACACACACATCTAATCTAAAGATAAAGAAGAGGCCTCCTCCTAGCATTGATCGACCAAGAGGTCATCTGCTTCCCACTCTAGATCATCGTAGGGGGAAGGAGGATGAGCCTGCGGTGGTGGGATGTTAAGAGGAGCATCTGGTCCTCTAGCAACAAGGGCCAAGGAAGAGGGCCCCGCGAGGTCCTCTCCACCAAGCTCTTATGGAGCTAAGGTCAATGATTTCATGAAGATCATCGACAAGGATAGAACCTCATCCAAAGATTCGAACATGCACTTCATAGGAGTTCCATGTTTTACCTCAACAGATGGGGAAGGTTGCTCTCGAGGTTCACCACTAGGCTCACCAAGGGACTCAAGAGTGGTGACAAACTCAGGGGAAGTCGAGACTTGCTCCTTCATTGGGATAGAACAAGTCAACGTGGGGCCACCTTTTTGGGAAGGTGGAATTTTCCTATGTCCTCTATTGCAAGAAGGACCACTCTCCACCTTTTGTTTCGTCGGAGGAGGTGAAATCCCCACAAACGAAGCAAGAGGTGTGGAGGAGGAGGAAGGAAGAACCGCAGTAGATATGACCAAGGTGTTAGTCATATCCACAGGCTTTGGGAAAGGTGGGATATCCAGAACAAACATCAACAAAGGCGGCTCCACCGAAGGAGCGATGAACACCTACACCTTTTTAGGGTCAAGTGCATTTGTACTCACAACGAAAGTCAAAAGTGACACAAATCTAGTTTGAATGGAAGTAGAGGGGAGGAGAGAGGAGGATGCGATAGGAGGCCCTGATACAGGGGTGGTCATCTCCTCTTCCTTCCTCTGCAAGGCGGCTTGCTAGGCCATGAGAGCCTTTTGTTGGCACTTACGCTCACATGCAAGGAAGTTCCTGTGACTCTTTGAATTGGAGGCCGAAGGCTGCAAAGGAATAGAAGGCTCCTGTTCAATCATGGGAGTGTCCACTATAGTCATTTTCAGTGGAGGGACAAACTCTTGAATGAGAGAAGGAGGGGTAGGTTGAGAAGCAGTGGGGGGTTGGTTCAAGTGCCTCAACAATGGGCCTCTTCCTATTCACTACTTTGGGATCAGGAGCAGCAGGAGGTCGCGGAGGTCAAGATAAAGAGGACTCTCCATAGGGATCTTTTCCTCTACCATATAGGTGGTACCAAGGTCCAAGCGGTTTGGTGGGAAGGTCTGATATCCTGATCTTGGGCCTACACCAAGGAGGGATCATCAAACTCAACGTGTAGAAGTTAGGCTTGCTCATCCAATACTCCTCCCAAGAGAGGGGAGTAGATGAGTCATCCTAAGGGACGATCACCTTCTCCTTCCCTTTTTGGGAAGGGGAGGTAGCTGATTGTTGTGTTATAGGAAGAGCCAATTTCAGTTGTCCCTTGCCCCTGATCTTGTACTTTATGTAATTTTTGTAAAGTAGGTTCATTCTTGAAGGAAGCAGATCAACTGGGGTGGGCCAAAAATGGTTTAATGAATATCCTTAATGGGACACCAGGAGTGGTATTCAGTGTCATGCACTACGTGCACAACACCTTCATGGGAGAACTTTAGACATTTGTGTATAACAGAGGCAATTCCATTCATAAAAGCTAGCCAAGGTATGTCTAGCTTCATCCTGAACAAATTTGACTCTAGGATAACATTGAAAACTATGTCAATGGCCCTAGGTCCAACTAGGACGAACAAAGTTATCGATCCATAGGGCTTCAGGGAAAGACCATCTTGTGTACAAATGGTAGATTTCATTTCTTCATACTTTTCTCTATGTAGCGAGTTAAGCCACAATGTCTCTTATGTGATAACATTCACTCGACTCACAGGGTCTACTAGGACCCCTGTCACAATGTTACCATTGAGGTGAGTGGGAATATAAAGAGGCAAGGGCTTTCTATTTAAGGGTAAGTCCTATGATATAAATGTTATATTATGCGAACCGATTGTAGGCTATGTAGTAGAAGTAACCATGACCATGTTAACATAGGCCTTGGGTTGAGTGATAAAATCAGTGGGATAGACAATCATGTTAGTAGAATGCAACATAAATGGGTCTGTGTATATCAACAATTCACTGTTCGCTTTCACCATCGATTTATTTGCATTTTGTTTGCTACCATCGAGACGAATAGTACTATCCTCGATGCAGTCTTATATCTCATGACACAGGAACATACAATGTTTGGTAGCATGTCTGTTAACTCGATGGTACTAATAGTAAGTACTTCCATCATAGTAGTTAGGTTATGGTTCCTTAAGGGGTTTAGGGCTTGGAAAAGTTACGATCTTATCCTTCAACAAATTTTGCAAGATGGATGAATAAGATTCTGATAACCTTGTGAATTTTTGGTTGCCTTTAAGGTCGTTGTCATCTGCATCGGCTACTACATTCATAACGCCTTTTTCTTTTCCAGAGATCGACACAATATATTTTCCCTTAGAATAGGAGAGCAAGGAGGATCCCCCGAACTTAACCACCGTCACTCTCGTAGGGTTGCACACAAAAGCATGAAAGAAGGGTATTTCATAAGGGGAAACTTCTCTTGCCAAGGCCTTTATAGGTTCTCTATGAATACCTTTTGCATGTCATAATTGGGTAGTGGATACAAGATTTGCAAGAAGAGTGCTTTATATCGCACTATAAAATTGGTAATTTTTTCGTTATATCCTTGTTTACATCAGATGAGATCCAAAAAGGTCATCTTCGGCTAGATGTTAGCTTGAAATTGTCATAAAAATTGGTTTACAAGTTGATCAAATGAGAAAATAGAATTGTCGGGCAAGGAACAATACCATTCAAATGTTGTATCCTTGAGAGATCGAGGAAATAGTTTGGCCATCAACGCATTGTGATGGAAGAAACCTATGCATAAGGCATTAAAGGCAAACACATGCATCTATCGGTCCCATTTGCCACTGTATTTCTCAAATTTAGGAATCTCCATTCTCTGTGGGAAGGGAGTGTTTAGGATTGCAACCGATAACAGGCTATGTTGGAAGAAGGGTTGGAAGATGGGCTAGGCAAAAGCTTGGGAGAGACTTGCTATTTGGCTCTGCATTTTTCCCATATTTTGGAGAAAAGTATTCAGAACAAGGTCATTAGAAGATAGAGGGCCAGAGGAGTCTCCTACAAAACTGCCATCGGAGCCACCTCTAAAACCACTGATCACCATTGGAACCACTACCAGAGACACCGCCACCAGTAGGGCCTTCATTGGAACCACCTTCACTTCCGAAGCCACCACCATGACCTCCACCAAAACCACTTCCACCAGCACTGCTTCTATCGTCGAAGCCACTGCCACTACCAAATCCCCCACCACTCATCTCGCCAAAACCTCCACTGCTAGAGGTGGCAGGAGGGGTGAAGCTAAAACCCAAAGGGATCTTGTTTACTCTGACATTGTTGGGTCCCTCAGAGGTAGAGGAATGTTGATCAAGAGTACGACATTAACCATGTATACCGACGTAGGAGGCATTGACAGTCCTATATGTCTCTCATAATCTTCAAAAGTGGATCCTTACATAATGTTAGGAATGTTTGAAGGAGCAAACACTTCTGTCAAACTAGTAAGACTATCCAGGAGTTCTAAGCCTGTTCGATCTTTTCCAATCATATACTTTAATTCACTAATGACCCGGGCGGCCCTAGCCATTTTTGGGTTTCTTTCCAAGTGATTTTCCAAGTCACCCAACCCTTTGCTAAGGGCAAAGACATATTTTGAAGGGATTTGAACAACCTCATGATTTTCCATCGACGATGGTGTGGGAGACGCAGGAGGAGAGGGGACATGATTGGTCTTGTTGGAGAATCCTATCTCGCCCCTTGACAACTGCTCCTATGCGGCCAGACTAACAGCGGGACCAGAGAAAAGGCATGTAGAGAAACTAATGGTGACCTTCGTCCTTTCCATTGGGAGGTGTCGTATACTTCTCCTAACAATATACTCAGAGGTTGTGGACTGGGTTGTGATACTCATAAACCTTCACAACACTCAGGGGCACAATAGTCACAAGGTATAAGGAAAAAGCCGCAACACCCACAGATGAACAGACATTGGTTCACGTCGGGTTCACCAAAAATGTAAGAGAGGGGGACCAACCACATTCAAGGCCCCAAGTCACAGAGAGCTAAGAGCGGAAGGCTACCCTAACTTACCTCAGCTTAACGGGGTGTTAGGAAATGCGGGACGAGAATGATGAGGACTATAATGTCCCTAAATCACTTTGTGAACCCGAAACATGGAATGGGGCTAGGAGAGCCTGTTTTCAGGTATAAATTTGCTCCTCAAGAAGTTCTTTGCCTGAGGATGAAAGTGTGGCTCCGAGATGACAACGCAGCGTGCTGTCGTCTCTCAGGGTGTTGACATCCATGTGACCAGAGGAATGAAGAGCGAGGTTAAACGTAGGAAAACTAACATCCTAGCTAACTACTTCCAAAGGGCCAAAACAAGATTAAGAAATAGGAAAGATATGTTTGAATATGATAAAGCAAGTAAGAAAGAGTTAAGATGGCAAGAATAATCTCATAGAGGTACTCGTTCGCCAACTAACTTTGAATAACATGTCCACTTGCACATAATGAGGAGGAAAATTGTTGGGTGGTTGTATAGGGGCCTGCCTCAGTCAAACCCTCATTTAGGCGTTTCCACTCCACAGACAACCAAGAAAGCGATAGTGGACAAATAGTATGATAAAGAAAGAAAGTAAAGTAGAGAACACTAAAACACTACAAATACTAATGTGCCATTCAACCAAATAATAGAGGAGAGGAGTAGAGAGCTTACCACCTCCACCAAGAGTAGGTAAGTGCAAGAAGTTGGGTACATGAAGAGGGGAAGTTTCGGCCAAAAAAAATCTCATAGAAAATGCGTATGCATTATTAAAAAAATGTGTGTTATGGTTCAGGTACCCAATCCTAAAAAACTGCATGTGCACTAAAAAATGTGCATTTTATAACACATAGAAGTCATTTATTTAAAAAATAAATAGCTTTTAGAAATGTGTACGCGTTTTAAAATGCATACACATTTTGTAAGACAAAATAGGTACGCATTTCTAAAAAGTATTTTTTTAAAATAATCAAGAAAATAAAGAACACGTATGCGTTTTGTAACACGTACGTGTTATTTTAAAAAAAATGTGTTATTTAAAAACCGTACGCGTTATTTAAAAATTGAATTCCCAACCCACATGCAGCCTTTGCTTTAGGCTTGGGAAAGGCTTGGCAATCCGAGCCTTAGCCTTTGACTTGTAACTAAAAAACTAAGGCAAATTGAAGAAGAATGTCCAACTTTGACAATATGGTTGATGGACTTTTTTTCTGAATCAATCTATAAACTTAAAACCTATTAAAGAATACGATATCTACTTTCCAAATATATAATTTTTATTAAAATTGGATTATGTTTGCTATTTTTTAATTAATTTCTAAGCAAATTAGTCCTTAAACTTGAAATGTCAGGCTTTTTTTGTTTTTTAATAACTTTTTTTCGGTTAAGTTTCTTGTAAATTTTTTTATATGGAATCAAACTTCAGACAATTCTCTACACAATGAAAAAAAAAGATTCAAATTTTTTTTAGTTTAGGTCCAATTATGTTGTTTGTACACGTTAATTTTAAAAACAACAATTAAGGCCAATAAAAATTTAATAAAAATATATTAAACAAAAAATTACAAAAAAAATTCCACATCAATCTTCATGTTGTTAGCTCTCTTTTCCCAAAATGAATTAGCAAAATATTTTTATTTGGGTCAAAAAGTGATGTTCGTACACGTGCTTGGTATGGTGAAAAAAAGGGACTTTTACAAAATGGTTTTTATAGATCCTTATAAAAATTTAATTTCTATAATTTGGGTATTTGACTAATTTACATATTTGGAAACTAGATTCAAAATTCAAAATTTCTTATTATTGAATTTTTTTAAGATTCATTGTGTAAGTGCCTCAAATGTTTAGTCCAAGTGTGAATTTTTTTGAAAAACAACAAAAACACTTCCACTTTTTGAGCTTTTTGTGGATCTAACTTCTTGCATCAACCCCATACTCAAGGCTAATGGGGGAGAAAATGAGAGGACTCAAGCGTTTGATGCAATGGTGTTATTCCACACTTGCTCTACTAAGTTGATGGAGTGATGTTGTTGCTATGGAGTGCAAGAGTGTTGCTAGAATGCTGGAATGGAGACTAGAATGCTTGAGCTTGTGAAAAAGATTGCTTGAAGGGATGGACTTAGTGCTTAAAAGATGAAATGGAAGAATGAAGAGTGAATTTGAAGGATAGAATGAAGAAAACAACCGTATTCAAGTCAATTAGTTGAAGGGGGCATTACAAGTCAACTCCCAATGAGAAGTGTAATGCCTTTGCAAGCTCATGTGGGAATTTTCCAGAGACGTAAGCATGTCGCGCAGACATCTATGTGCAGCGCGGCGTCCTCGACATTTATTCCTTTGCAGACACACAAAACAACTGCCAAGTGGAACAAAGGCAACGGTCTTACATGGAATTTATCCTTTGATTTTGGTTTTCTAAAGTGGATAAGGGAAAAAAGGGGAATTTGTATAAGGTATGCAAATTTTCTCTATACAATTCGGGAGTGGGAAGTCGTCCTTTGGACATGCTTTGTTCAAGTCTTGAAAATATATGTAGATACAGATTTTTCCATTTGAGTTGGTCATTGGTACAAGGTTTGAGATCCAATCTACATAGTTAATAGGTCTTATGAAACCATCATCCAATAATTTCTTAAGTTCAACTTTGACTAGCATAGCTATTTGAGGGTGCATTTTTCTAAGCTTTTGTTTAATCAACTTTATGTTTGGATGCAATGGTAGATGATGCAGGACCAACTAAAGGTACAACCCTTGCATATCCGCATAAGACCATGCAAAATTGATTTGTCATTCTGTGAAAAATGCTTGAAATTTTATTTTTCCTCTTTTGTCAGGGATCCTGCAAAGAGAACAATCTTAGGATTATCTATAGTACTGGTGTTGACTTCTATTACGTCTTCGATCATCATCAGGGATCTCTCTTGATTAAGAAGGAGAAATTTCAACCCTCCATCCTCGGGTGCCTCAAAGAGGTTTTCACCCTTAGATACATCCTTTCTTTTTACTTTTGCTTAGTCAAAAGGCACCTTGCGGTTTTCACCTAAAGACCATTCATTTTTTATTTTATTTTTGTTAATTTTGTGGCTAGCGGGTGGGAGTCTCACTAAAATATGTTGCGTTGTCAAGATCTATAGTGAAGTCAACCTTATGGTCCCCATGTGGTATGCCCTCTCGTAGTCGGGCCCATAAATTCAGCAATGACCTCATCATTTCCAAATATGTCCAAAGTAGGTGGATTTTGTTGGTTCCAATTGATCAATTGCGAGTAAACGAGAGAGATGCCATCATTGGTGGTAGTGAAGGATGGGGAATCAACTGATAGAGTAAAGACAGAGGTATTATTGGGGTCCCAAAAGGATTCTATCCATGCTCTTCTGTCTGTGGTCTTTGGTGGGTCAGGTTCATAAAAGGAGTCAACACGAATATTGATATCCATGAGGTTGATAAAGGATGGATGAGGTATGTCAAACTCTTGAAAGACATAATCAAGCTCATAGTCACTGGTGGTGCAAGACTCCCACTCATATTCATTAGATTTAGTGTCACCATAATAGATGTTGATAGGATCCTTAGATGTCTCAACGTCTTCTGAAGCACTCACATCCTTATTTGAAAGCACCTTAGGACTTAGAGTGCCAATCTTAATTGGTACAAATCCTAACCCTGAGTGCTTTGGCTGCTTAAGAGACATCAATGGCTCTATCATTCCATTTTTTATGTATACCAAGTCTACTGATTCCATCATAGCCCTTTTATTTCATGAGCTCGAAACCTTTTCCATATTGTTCTATTGGTAGCGGCAATAGATCTTCCTTGTCTTTGTAAATCCAAGCTGAAATATCATCAATGTCTTCTTTGTTTACCTCTCCCAATTTTGTGAAGGTGGTGGTGGGAGGAACTTTAAAGACAACTTTGGGTTCTATCTTGAAGCAAGGCCTACCATAAGACTAGGGAGTCTTAGGTAGCTTTGTGATGCAATAGGCAATATTTAGTTTATACTCGCCACAACCTTTGTCGTGGATCTTATTTTTGGGTCAACAGATGGGGTTTTGGATGTGGATGATTTATTGAGGGTGGAGGGATCAACATAACTGGATGCGTAAGTAGATGTAGAAGCTTCTCGATTGATAGGAACTTGGCGTTCGAGAACTCCCCTTAAATTAGTGCAATATTGGAAGGGATCAGGATCACCAATGATCATTACTTTGGTGCCATTATGTGGAAATTTCAAGCATTGATGATAGGTGGAAGGCACATCTTTCATGGCGCGAATCCAGGGTCTACTAAGAAGAAGGTTATATGGAAGTTCAAGATCCAAGACCTGGAATGTGGTGTCCATAACTGTGGGTCCAACTCTGATAGGGAGTGTGATAACACCCTTGGAAGAGGGTTCTTTGTCATCATAGACCTTGATTACAATGCTTTTGGTCATGTCTACACATGCTTCAAAATATCCCAATGTCTTTACCAATTTTAAGGTGAAAATGTTTAGTCTAGCTCCACCATCTACTAGAACTCGTCTGGCCTTGTGTTGATGGACAAATACTTCCAAGTGCAATGGGTCATTATGGTTAGAATTTTGTGTAGAGTAGTCTTTGTCAGAAAAGGAGACATGGAATGAATTAGCCAAGTATCCAACCATGGCTTGAAATTGGTTGACGTCCAGGTTGGTAGGAACGAAGGTTTCCTTCAAAGCCTTATCGAGGATAGCTTTATGTTTAAGTGATAGGCATAAAAGCTCAAGGATAGAAATGTGTGTGGTTGTCTTTCCCAATTGGACAACAATATTATATTGGTCTTTAGATTGTGGCTACTTTGAAGAAGGATGGGATAAAGTAACCTTAGCCCTGCGAGTAGTGACAACACATTTAGGAACCTTTTTAATGGTGATTTTATTGACATAGTCATCAACGACATGAAGGTGATCAATAATCTTTGAGCAATCAAAGGTAGTCTTGACATAATTGGTCCAATTTTCCATGTTTTGAACTAAGGTGGAGGGATTTCCTGAACCATGGTCTTGAAGTGGATTCTTGAAGATTGTATGGTCTTGATTGGAAGTTTGTTGTTGTCCTTCGACCTCTATGGTACCATTTTCAATTAGGTCTTGGATTATGTTCTTCAATTGATGACATGACGAGGTCTTGTACCCTTTGATGTAGTGGTAGTCACAAAAGACATTGTCATCCCACCAAGATGGTTTGAACTGTCCTGGGTCGTATGATTTGGGCTCTTGGAGTTGTATGACATTTGATTATACTAGCTTCTTAAGGACAAATTTGATTGGTTCTGGTAGAGGAGTGTATTGTCTTCATGGGTATTTCCTTGGTTGTCTTGGAGGTCCTTATTCTTGATTGTTTTGCATCATGTTGGCTATGCTATCATTCGAGTGGGGTGCTTTAAGAGTTAATGTGTGTCCTGTTTTGTTCACAACTTTCGTGTCTACAACTCCATCATTTGTTACATTCTTATTGCGGGACCAAAACTTTCTTTTTTCATTAGAGGTCTGTTGGTTGTGTGTGTTTTTATTGCCATATGTAAGTTCACCTTGGGAAATTAGGACCTTTTCTAGTGTCATGCCTTTCTCAACTAAGTCTGCAAATGTGGCACAACAATGTACTTGTAAAGGGTGTTTCAACTTTGACTCGAGGTTTTCTACGAGCATGTTCACTTTTTGTTTTTCAAGAATCTTGATAAGACATCGACTCACTATACTATGCCATCTTTGGAAGAAAGTAATGAAGGGTTCTCCCTCATCTTGTGTCAAGTGGCATAAGGTAGCAATTGTGACATCATTTTCAATGTTATAAGCATAATTCTCCACAAATTTATTGACGAGTTCATCCCATGACTTTATAGACCCTTTAGGTATCAGTGCAAACCATTCAAGTGCAGGCCCCGTAAGACTTCTAGGGAAGAGTCTCAAAAGGTAGGAATGATCTTATCCAACATCCACACAAGCAATGGTGAATTCTCGTATGTGCTCGAGAGGATTGTACTTTCACTTATACTTGGTGAAAGTAGGGATAATATATCTAGGAGGGAAAGGAGGCATGTATATGGTAGTGTCATATGGGTAAGAATTTAAATCATGTGATGATTACGTCTTCTTGTTTGACACTTGCATACCTTCCACTTGCTTTGTAGGGCAGCCAATTGGGTAGTCAATGCATCTATTATAGGATTGTTGGCAATATTATTATGAGGTCCCATATTTTTGTTGTGTGGTCCCATGTTTTGTTGAGATGACATGTTTTTATTCAGACCGTTGTGCCTATGTGGTGGATTTTGATTGTTTCCATGCTTCTATGAATGTGTGATGTGTAAGTTGGGATGTGAGAAGTGGTTGAGCTATGTTGCATTTGTTGGGTGTGTTTTCTGTGTATATTTTGGTTGCAAAAAAGGATCAATGTGTGTAGCCATATGATATGTTAAGAGGTTGTGTCGTTTTTGATCCTTGTCCTTATTGAAAAGGATTATAACCATGTGATGTGTTTGTATTTTGACTATTTGGGGCATTCGTGGTTTGTCCTTGCAAGGTGTTTGTATTGATATGAGGACCTTGTGACATGGTGTTTGTGTTTGATTGAGGTCCTTGTGACATGGTGTTTGTGTTTGATTGAGGTCCATGGATGAAAACCCGTCTTACCTTAGGTCTACCAAGGACGTTAGCTGTGGATTACCCTATGGCCTAAGATGATGAACCAAAGGGAGTAAATGCTGAGCCAAAGGGTTGTGTTGTAAATAATGGTTGTGATGTGGTTTGTGTCATGGGCTCTGACATAGATTATGTTGCAAAGATGGATGAAGTGTTGGTAGTTGTAGTATTTGGGCTTGTTGTTCCAATGGGTATGGAAATTGTAAGTTGTGGTGTAGATTGTCCTTAGCTTATTTGTATGTTTTCCTTGGGTGACATTGTTGCGTGTATGGTATTGACATCAAATCCTTGAGGTAGTTTAACTCCTTCATGTAATAGTTTGTATAAATATCGTTGAGGGTCCAACATGACAATTTCGTCCACAAGAGAGGCAACACAAGGATTTTGTGCGACAACCTCTACTTCTTTTATGAACATATTTCCATCTTTGTCTCTAACAAGGAATTGCTCAAAAGGATTTATTATCTTTCGTTGCTTATAAGATGTGGATCCCAAGTTGACATGGTCATGACTTTCACGGGTGATATTGTTGTGAGGATCATTAGTGGTATTGTCAAAGTTGAGGGTGCTACTGTAGTTGTAAAGGTCCTCATTGTCATGAAAGAGATCCATTGCTTGACATTTCTTTTGCAATCTAGTTTCAACCATATAAGACTTTCTCAAAATGAAGGTGGATGGTATGAGACTAAGACTATGTTTTTGGTATTTCGAAATAAGGTATGCCTAAATGTAATGAAACTATTTTGTTGGTATTTTTGTTATGTCAAGGATGAAAGATGTCTAATGGACGCAACAAGACTAAAAGTGATAATGATAGTGTTGGATGTTATGAAGTCTAGAATGTATGAAAATGATATTTTAGGTCTAAAATGTTGTGGTATGAAAGATGCAAATGACTAAGAGGTGATGGATACCTATAGTGAACTTGAGAGCTTAAACACTTTTAAAAGATGTAAGAATAGGATCACTAACTATCCAAGGGTAAACCAATGTTTCAACTAGGATTGTCCTATGGTCTTTTTCTAGGACAAGTGGAAATAGTGACAAGGTGAGTTTCCCAACTAGACTTGTGAGTAAGAAATTATTACCAAAATGACAAAGGACTAAGTTAAAAAGTGACTTGGTCAAAGACAATATTTTGTTGAAGCAATGATTTGTGCCATGGTATGGAGAGTTCTTCTATCCTAAAATACATAAGGTGTCAAGCCTAAAAGTCTAAAAAAGGTAGCCTAATGTGATGTTGGGATATGCAAGTAATGAGGATGCTAAGGTACCTAAAATGGTGACCTAATAATGGAATGGTGATATGCAAGGTGAATTGAGCAAGTTTCTGGTTTTGAACAAGAATCACAACAAGAAGTTGGTTTGAAAATGGATTTCAAAAGTTTGAATCTAATTTTGGCAAGAGTTTAACTTGATTTTGACTATTTTACATGAAAATGTTGCTTGGTTTGAAACTATGAAGCGTTGCATTTTTTAAGTGTAAGGTTTGTTTTCTTGTTTGTTTGAAAGACACACACATAAAACACAATGTCTTGATTGTGGTGTGAAATGGAAAATACTTTGAAATCACTTTGCACAACCCTAGGCTTCTTAAGAGATACCACTCGCTAGATCCCCACTCAGATTTCTCCAACCACTTAAGCAAGGTGGATAGCTAGAGACTTGGTGGCACTGTCTCCCCTCCATGGCACTCACTTCTCGGGCTCACCAAGTCTCAATTCCCCAAAGAGGAATTTTTTCCTCTACACATGCTTAGTGAAGACGTGGGGTGACTTCAGAATGACTGTTCCTGCGCTAGCAAGTGAAAGGGATTTTGGCCACTATAACAAAAGTTCTTAGTGAATACTGAGGGACATGACTCCCCGCAAGCATCCAACAAGCCACTTAAGGATTTAGTCACTCTACTAGGGGCTCCTATACATTTTACGATAGGTACCATGTTTCGAGTGACACTATACGACAAGGGAAAAGACCGCCATGAGGACTTGATGGTTTAGTCTTATCCTTCTATATATCAGCCCGAGCGAAAAACCAGTTGGATTCATTCCCTCTTTCGAGGTAGGCCCCTCTAAAGGTAACAAAAGCAAGACAAGGATGTTTTTGATCATCCAAGATCACACGAAGTGCAAGGAGAGAGCATACACAACACCTTTGCCTCACACTCACATAATGTTCATTTTAATTCCAAAATCCAAATGTGGGGGTGGTTATACAAGTGCTAAAGAAATGATTTTGATCCTCAAAATCGCCAAATGGCACGAGAGGAGAGAATATGCATTCAATGACAAGTTGAAAACCACAAAACACAAAAGACACTTGTTAATTTTAACCCTGCTTATGATGTCAAATCAAACACTCAAGTTCTTTTTAGACCCACTAATAATCCTATGTGAAAAAGGCACTTAAGATAAAGTGATCTAAAGGAAGAGCCATGCAAAGCATGATTAGTGGTTTTAACCTCCAATCTTTGACAAACAAAAAATTAGGTTTTAATTTTCAAGTCTTGGGCATTCGAACCTGAAAAAAAGATCAAAGATTAGTCACAAAAATAAAAATTAAACTAGAGAGAAAACTAACATCTAATTAATAGGCAAAATTAATCTAGTCTAGAAATCTAATTAATCTAAGTAAAAAAAAGCTAAAATATAAGTCTAAATTAATTTATTTTTTTAAAAGCTAGATTTAAATATAAAAATTTAAACCTAATTAAGACTAAAAACCTGATTAATCTAAAATCTAAATCCAAAAATCTACTTAAGCTAAAATAAAAAATCTAAATTAAAAATATAAGATTTACTTAAGAATCTAAAAAAAATCTAATGAAAATTCTAAAGTAATTAAAGTCTAAGCTAATTAAAAATGTAAAATCTAATTAAGAATTTAATCTAATTAAAATCAAAGTCTAGATTAAATTAAAATCTAATTAAAAAAAATCTAATTAAGAATCTAGATTAATGAAAATCTAATTAAAAAGCTAAATCTAATTAAGATTTAATTGAAAATCTAAATTAAATTAAAATGTAATGAAAATATATAAAATCTAAATCTAATTAAAACCTAACGAACATCTAAATGAAATTTGAAGTAATGGGTGCATTTGTATGTTCAGCCAACCATGAAGCGTGACAAGCCCTCCTACATACAGCGTTGCTGAAAATGAGATAGAGTTGTATGTTGATTATTGTAGACCTTTGATTGATATTGTCAAAATTCTTAGAGGGCAACAAAACATGAGGAGTAGCCAATTTCTAGTCGAGTTGTGCCAAGCAATGCCAGAATTAATGAATGATCTCCACGCATTCAGCCAACTACCAGCCACCCCTCATACACATGGCTTTGATGAGATGAAGACAGAGCTATGGAAGCTCACTCGGCTCAGTTTACACAATAGGTAATGATCAAGTAAATATCTTTTATCAAACTTAGCATTAAAAAGAGAAGTTTCTCCCAACTATTTTTGAACCACCAATTAAACATAGCATTTAAAACAAAAGCTTCAACCACAACCTCATGTCTATTGTTCAATGCATGTGCTTGGAATATTTAAAATTCTAGATGGTTCGAAGACCTCTTTAAATAGAGGTAGTTGTAATCACGTGAAGCAGTCAAGAGATATTATGTACAATAGTGCACTTGCAATAATATCTTGTCTCCTGTGCAGTTACATGTGAGTAAAACTATGCAGTGTAGATAATGATTAACCCTTTTATTTCATAGCATTATTAGAGAACTGTGTAATCATGTCATAAAATAAACCACAATATTCTAGCTAAATGCTTGCCCCAATTTGATGAGGAAAATAACATTTCAACTTTTATATCGTCATTGCTTTTCAATGCCTTTCCATAGAGATTCAAAATCTAGTTGAGTGTGTTTGCACTTTCTTTGTTTAGCATGCTTGTCAGAAGAGTCATAATTTTGATTTTATTTTGATCAATAATATTCTTTGTTACTATGACACTATTCAACATACTAGCGAAACTATAGGCCACATGCTACAAGAGAATCATAATGGTACCGCCACAGACTCGTAGGGGTAGTCTCTAATGAATTATTCCAGGAAATACTTTGATATATTGTCTCCTCTACCCCTCTATCAAGATCAACTCATGTTGATAAGGTAACATGCATTTGTATAAGTTGATTAAGGCAATGAGGTGACTTGTTACTTAAAAGAGGAAACCTTTAGAGTTGGGATCAATTTCTAGATGAACCCAACAATTCAAGAAACCTGGGTTGAATTCTCCTCTCATGTCCACCATTGTAGGGGGTCGATCAATCAATCCAGACAACCAAAAAAGATACAGTTGCGATTGAACGATCAATGAGTTTTGTGTATAATTGGAGGTGTCCTATCTTTAAGCTCAAACTCAGTGTGAACAAGTGCTATTGTGGATAAAGATTAGCTTGTGAGGTTGTGGACATTTATTAATGGTGGTAGCAAAGGAGAATTCAATAAGTTTTTGGTGAAAGTATTTGATCCCTTGACCCTCCCTGCCTCCTGCAAACAAGTTGTGGGTTGGGTGCACGAATAGCTATGACTTGTAAGGCAAGAGTAACTCCCTTAGAAAAATGAGAATGGGGTCTCTAATTTGTTGAAAATAATCCCTCAAACCACTCAACTCCCCCCATAATAGAAGGTAGTGAAATTTGTAAGAAAAAAAGAGATTTCTATAACATGCAGATTCTTTTCATTAGACAAATTTTTTCATCAAACAAAAACATATATCCATGATATGCAAGTGACGTCAGGTTTACCAAATGTAACAAGGGTAGAAATTTTCAGATTAATTGCAAGTAGCACAATAAATTAAACCCCAATCAATAATAGAGCATAAAGGAAACTAGAAGCAAATAAACATGAAACAAAGTCACTTGGTCTTCAAGCCTCCATTAATTGACCTCTATTGGCCTTCTCCATCTTGCTGCAAATTGTATGATTTCATATTTGAAGTGAATAATATGCTAAGACAAGAAAAATGAATAATAGCTCTCAAGTGTCTTCTCAAGTGTTGTGTGTGAATCAAAATGACTAGAGAGAGACCCTTTTAAAGAATGCCAAATTGAAAATGGATGGCCAGGATTAGATGTTGATAAAGCCCTAAAATTGAAAAGGATAGAATTAAATTTGACTAGGAGCATTAGGGTAGGGAAACCTTAGGTCAAAATTAAGGAAATATTTGAAATGAAGGGTTGGGATTTAATTAAAACAATTAAATTAATGGTGGAGAAAAAGAGGTAGTTGGAAAATCAAACAATAATAGCAATTATTTGATTTATGGAGGAAAGTTGACTTTTGGAATTAAATAATGGTTTAATTCATAAATGGGAATAAGACAAAAGGAAATAAATAATTGTTTTAATAATTTACTTGTGAGATTAATGTTATCAATAGTTTTGCACCCTGTTGAATACAATATTTAGCAAACTACTAAAACATGGAAACCTCTTTAGATGTGGGTGATCTATACGAAAGAGGAATCTCCAGAGTGAGCTGGTTCTCTGAATGATAAGTCCTATTCTAAAACTCCAAGGGAAAAGGGATAAAAGATGAACTGAAAATAAATTTGAATCTAACTGATGATTGACTAAACCTCTGACAGAAAATTGAAACCTTCCACTCACAACAATCCCTTCACTACAATGATTCCTACAATCTCACCAATACATGATTTCATCATTAATTCATATGAAGATTCAGAACTTCGAATACAACATAACCTGAAAACATGAAAACTTGTGCAGAAGAACTCATAAAGATAGGACATTAAGGTTTCAAACTTGAATACACAAAATATCAAACTGTTGTTACCAGTCTTGAGACAAGACAGTGGAAAGAAGAACTCTGCTGTATTATTGGAACTAAAAGAGTGTTAATCTGTCAAAACTGAGTACAATGGTCACAAGCTCAAAAAATGCATAAGAGCAGGAACTCTGATCTGAACTACCGAGAGAGGAGAGCTGAAAAGACTAAGTCTTGAAAAGAACCCTCAAGAAACCCTAATCCGAGCTCAAGAAAAAGCTCAAGGAAAAAGGCTTCAAACTGTCTCAAAAATTGCCTAAAAGTAGAAAAAAGCACACTGCTTTTATGATCACACTGTCAAGCCTCTAAAAATAGGCTAATCTTGCTTTAAAAGCTCAAAAAACACCTTATTTCTCCAAGATAGGTCTGAAATTCGACCAAGAGGAAAAGTCAACAAAAATCTGCTAAAAATAGCAAGAAAACACAAAGCAATTTATAGAATATCGCTTTATGATTCTGCTTTACAAGATGCAGATTTGCTCAATTTGTCTATTTTTTGCAATTAAAGATTTAGAATCATTTGCAAAAAGAAAATCCCCTTATTTCTCCATTACAACAATTGATTTTTCTCAAAAATCATAAAACATACTAGGCAATATTGTCTCAATATTCTAATTGATTTCTTAAAAATCAATTGAAAAAATAAAGGCCAAGGCATAATAGCTTAAACCCTAAAGTCTAAAGTTCCTTCATATCACCAAAATATAATCACCCAAACCTAAACTTATGCGAAATTCTAATTACTTAGCTTTGCATTCTGCAATCCATCATGGGTAATCAACCACTCAAAATATTAGGCTTCAGATTTTAATATTTTGTAAAAACATAAGGCAAAAGGCCTTAGGCTGACCTAGGGTTAAGCAAACCCTAATGGACAAAATGCAAAAAAAAACCCTATTATCTCACATTATTTCCTTTGTGAACTTTTGGAGAAAAGCTTTGCAGCCACCGCCAATCCTGAGCTAGGGTTTTCATTTTCTGAAGAATACTCAAGCTCCATTGTGGTTGAATCTTCACCAGACTTAGTCTCTGCTATCTGTGGTAAGAATTATTGGCCGCTCTCTCTTTATTCATTGGATTTTATGAGGAAAAGACCCTAATAGGATGATGCTATGGAGTGATTATCTGATGAACTCCTTGTATTTTGTGTCTTTTACCATTGCCATACCATTCGATTGCCAAATACCAACTCGACCTGGGCGTTTCTCTTTGGATTCTATGAAAATTTGAATGAAGGCTCCTTTTCAACACCATGGGCAGGTGAATGTTTCATTTCTCCATCTACTTTGCTGAGAGTAAAACCTTTGGCCGCGACTGTAGCAAGCTTACTGATGAATTTCATTTCCTGTACTTGTTTGTTTCTTGCTGGCTGCCATGTATGAATTCGAGGCAAAAGTTTGTAGTATTTTCCATTATCTTCACATGGACTCAAAAAGAGAAACTTTACACAAAATCATTGTCTCCGGACTGGTGAAAATATATCCCAAACTATGAACTGGGTCGGTGAAATATTTAAAGGGGTTTTTTGTTTTGATGTTTTCTAAATTTTGTACAAAAATCTCACGAACCGAGATTGTACTTTTTGAGATATGATGAAAATTCGACTGCTCCCACTGAAAAAATCTGTATTTTGTATTCTGAAGCAAACCCTCATGGGTATCTCTTCATTACTCTTCTAAAACTAGATGAAACCCTCTTTGTTTTATGAATTTCAGGCCATGTTCAGGCTGCTCTAGATGTGCATCATAGAAAGCATTGTAAGAAATTTTGGGCTCCACCCAAAACCAGAAATTATCCTCCTTGTGTATTAGAAGACAAATCTGCATATGGGTATTTAAAACTTCTGAATAAAAATGTATTTTCTCCATTTTGAAGCTTGGCTCAACACAGGAAATTCGCATTTTGATGTATTTAGCTATTTTATGTAGAAACCCATATGGGTTATCTCTGTTATTGCATTACTACTAAAACTTAACATACAGCCACGACTATCCAGAATTTGAAACAAAACTTGTTATTCTTGGAAACATTGCATTAGTTAGAGCTCCATGTATTTTTGAAAAAACATTGATCTCCACCTGCAATCTTGCTTAAGATATAAAAGACTATTAATCCCAATAATTGTGCAAAGTCTGGGCTTCTTTAAGCATTCAGATTTCTTATCTTCAGCATGATTATGTGTTTATCCATTGTGAAGAGAAAGACTTCTTAAATATACTGTACCCATGCATTTTTTTGTATGCTCAGCAGTGTCCTTTTGATTTTCCTCAACCTTAACACAATAATTTTGCCTTCCACTGCGTAGAGATTTAGATTGAAACATTGCAACACTGTACACATCTGCATTCAGAAGGTTCTTCATGTTTGAAATCTCATGCTTCCATAAACTTGCTTACTCTGAAATGACACATGTATATCTGAATCAAACCTGTTCATGCCTAACTTGCTTGACTCTTGTAACTCAGTGAAGACAATCTTGAATGCACATCACACTTGATTGTTGTCTCCTACTAAACACTTATACATGATCCTGTTTGAAGCACCATCCCAACCAAAGATAACTAGCTATCCTTGCTGCAAATTTTCATTAACTAGTACTTCATATTCAGATACTGTACCATTAATGTTTTCCATTCAAATATGAGCTGAAGCCTCTGCCTTATGTCTCTTCATGGAAAAAAGAAGCATAAGTTCATGAATGTTGGAATACGATATTTGTATCACTTAATATTAACTTCATACTGCTTTCCTTTTGAATTATGGAATGACTATTTTATCCTTATAACTCATAATGTTGTATTTGTTTTTTACTAGCCAACTGTAACTGAAGATTCATTTAGCCCTTGAATGCACTATCTGTGTTCGTACTCAGCTGTAACATGGTCATCTTCATGCATTTATGTTTCACTTAATGAACTACTCTCTTTCATGATGGAAATCAAAACAAAACCCTTTGTTAAGGCATAAAGTATGCTTGTTCACTATCCTTGACTGTGATAGAATGAATTGATGGACTGAACTTGCATGACGTATATGATTATGATAAGTACAGAACATGAACTTATTCAACAATATTTGATGTAAATGTACTCAACAGAATTCATTTAGTGAACTAGACTCACTATTCACATGTAGCCTTCAGAAAACAAAACTGATCGTTATGAATGCACAGTTGGTTTAGTTACTGGATGGATAAATTTATTTTTACTCCTTCAGCTGTATTTCATTTCTCTTGATGAACATGATAATGTATCTTAAAAAATCAGCCCATTAATGAATAGGGCAGCATGCTGAGCTCTACCCTTGTGGGAGCCCATTTTTATCCACATGCTTGGTCTTCGAAAAATGTTCAGCTTCGTGATTTTACCTATACCTGCACAAGGAAACAAACAATGTTAGCATAAAAATAGAATATGATGATCATGATATTGTTATCTCTCCTTCAGCTCATTTCTTTCGTATTGCACTTGATTTATTGATTATTTCAATGCATGGTTAATAGTAGGCTATACTATTGTGGGTGCTCCATATAAGTTACGTCATAATTGGAGCCACTGACACCCTCTTTTCCTCTTACAGGTCAACGGAGATCAAGAAGGCAAGGTGCACCATTCAGCATCAAACGTCGATAATCAGGCAATGATGATTATGCTGTCACTTATGTGTTTTACTTCCTGCATCTCTTGTAGTGCAATGTGCTATTAGCAATGTGTTGTAATAGTTATATCCACGGCTTGTGTGGATCTTTGATTTCAATTCTTTGCTTTTCATTTGAAAAGAAAAATGCATCTACATGCGATGTTGTAATATCATTCTGATTGTTGAAATCAAATGAAGCCTTGTAAAATATGAGTTTCTTCATGAAATAAAAGAAAGCATCTGAAATGCTATTTGCTCATGTTATCAATTCTGTACTTCTTTTAATTCTGCAACATCTGAATGGCACTCTGAAAACTCAATTTCTTCTTTTAAATGTATAACTATTTCTCAATGAATAATAATAAAACTGTGAAACAACATTTGAACTTAAGTGCAATTCCACCTTATGATAAATAACATTTAGTCGGCTCCTCCAATTGAGCTGAGGTGAAAATTGGTAACAATTAAAAGTGGGTTAAATGGATAATTTTATTTAATTGAAGGATAAATGGTATTATCATTAAATAATTAATGGTAATTATTTAATTTTAGGTGAAAATGAAAAATAAGTAATTAAATAAATTAGAAATTTATGTAATTATTGGAGGGAATAAGGATTAATTAGTAACATATTTAAATAATTATAGAGGAATAATTAATACATTAATTATGTGAGGGAGAAGCATGGTCGTCATAGAAAAATATAGTTTGTGGGTCTAGGTCATTTTTATGTGCCTACATTAGCAACAATTCATGCATTACATATGTGGAGACACTATCTGTTGGGAAAACCATTTGAACTCAAGACTGATCACCATGGTCTCAAGTATTTGTTTACCCAACTTAATCTCAATGCAAGGCAAAGAAGGTGGTTGGAACTGATATCTTACTATGATTTTAGCATCAGTTATATCAAGGGAAAGGAGAATCGGGTTGTCGATGCTCTAAGTCATAGGAGGCATATCTCCTCGATGGTATCAATCCAAATTGACTTTAAAGTTCAAGTGTTGTAAGAATCCAAGGGTGATGAGTTATATGAACAAGTCAAGCAAGCACTCTCAAAAAATCTGCAAGATCAAAGGTACAAGGGGAATCACCTTGAACCTAATGGTTTATTAAGGTTTAAAGGAAGAATTTATGTACCTAATTTTGGAGAATTGAGGAACTTGGTATGGAAAGAAGTTAACAATGCACCATATTTCAGACATCTTAGTGTAATCAAGATGTTGGCTGATTTAAAGCCATTTTATTTCTGGAAGGGATGAAAGGGCATGTTGCAAGGTTTGTAGCAAGTTGCTTAGAGTGCCAAAGAGTGAAGGCAGAGCATCATCATCCTGTAGGTCTTTTGTATCCACATGAAGTTCTAGAAAGTAAGTGGAAAGTCATTAGCATGGAATTTGTGCAAGGACTATTGCAAGGGTTTGGTGAGTTGTAGCATTGTCTTTTGTTAATTCATCATTATCCATTCTATTTCATTTCATTTCAAGGGTTTAATTACCAACAAGGGGTTTTCCCAAGGCAAACCCCTATTCACTAACCCCACAATATTTGTCCCTCTTCTTGTGTGTGATTTGTAGGGATAGGTTGCAGATTTACCAAGAAGTTAAGATTAGAAAAGTGATCAAAATAAGTCAAAGTTGTCAAAGTCCTAAGAGAAGCTTGGAGAAGATCTATAGGTTGAATTCTCCAGTTTCAAACCCAAATTTGTATTAGGAGCAGAAAAGCAGATTGAGGGCTACAATTTCCTATTTTGAATTTCCAGAAATCCAGAGGTGGATTGATTCACCACTATTGGTGAATGAGTCCCACTGCCTAGGCCTAAACAAGAATTTTGCAGATCTAATTACCCATTTGTCTGAAACTTGTTTTGATAGAGTCTTCTCAAAACTGGACTAAGTTGCCCAGCTTGGCGTATGAGCTCCAGTCGACATCAACAACAAATTTTTTAGGATTCTAGAGCTCCATTTGATCTCCAAAAAGTTTTGAGGTGCACATTTCTAGTTTCATAGCCTTTTGTTACATTTTACTTGCATTCTTAGGTCATTTAGTATTAGTTTGCATATCACACTGTGTTTTCAAATTTTTTGCATTTTTCAAGTTTACACTTGGTAGTGAACCCATTTCTTGTCTCCATTCATCTCCAAGGATATCTTACAGTCAGATCTCTCATATCCTTCGTTGGGTTGAGATCTCTAAGGTATTCTTGAATGTGAACATTGTGAAATCAGATCCCTCTCCCTCTATCCATTTTTTTGGACAAGGGAGTGAAGCATCCATTTCTGGTGTCCACAAAATTTAAAAGCTCTCCCAAGACACCTGTGGACACTAAACCTAAGGATAATTTTTACTAATAGGGTTACTAAATAGTAATGTGACAAATTTGAATTATTTATCTTCCTTTGGTACTCAGACCCCATTCTATTTAACAAATTATAAAGGAAATTAGGTACATTGACCAATCTATTATGATGGAGGTGACTCGATAAATTAAAATGAACAGTATACAAAAGGGATTGTCTACCATCACAAGTGATATACTTAATAATATATAAGAAGCATAGAAAGCCCATACCCATGGAAGTGACAATCTCTTTGCACCTTGTGATGATGAATCAAGGTTTTCTCCTACATCCCTAAATTCATCCCTAGTGGTTACTGCATTCGCTCTAATAGGGAATCCAACTCCATTCCTTGGTAGACTAGACACATATGTAATTGTAGCCTCTAAAGCATCCACTTTCAATCTCTTGTTAGTGGCTTCATCATGTTGTAATGTTGTTGCAAATTTCCTTGTTAGGTCTTCATTATACTCTGTCAACTTCAAAAGTAGTCTAACCATCCCGCTCTTATGAAATTAGGAAAAACTAACCTATTCTCCAATATTTGCTTATGTGCTGATGGTTCCCTTCTAACAATATCACCTCCCATGGTGAAATATCCTGAATCTACTCAAAACTTTGGAAATTCAGCTCAAAATCCAATTTCAACAACCCACCAACCCTCTATATTTGCTACACTTGCATGCACTTCTTCCACTGCAACTTCAACTACTATGTCCCTTCCTCCTTTGTTACAACTTGAATAAGCTTTAATTTCCTTGGGATTTAGGGGATTGACAACATAAAGGTTGCAAATGCAGAAAGGTATCAAGGCAAAATGGGTTTCTATGTTTTTTTTCATATTTTGCTTTTGGTGGCAAAAATAATTTTTTGGAATATATGCTATTCCCCAACTTAAAATCTTGAAGTGACCTCACTTCAATACATGTGACTAGGTAGAAGGTATGATTAATGAGTATGGAAATAAGATTAATAAGTGCAAAGCATGCAAAATTAAATGCGAGTACATAATGAAAGCATTGAGAATCTATGTTAATTATGGAAGATTAGTATGCGTACCTATCAAATGAGATGAATGTAACTTAGCACATGTGAAGCTATTGGACGAGTGTTCGATTTGATGTTGGTTAGTTGTAATATGTTGTTGAATAAATGACAAGTTGGCTTGTGTGATGAAAGGTTGTGGTATGTATAGTTTATGGAATATGAAGTTATAGTTCGAATGCATAAAATTTGAGATAGGCGACGTGGAGTGGAAAGATCAAGTTGCATGTACTAATATGACAGGTTGATAGCTACATGCATGGAAAAAGTGGAATGAATGTGGATGAACTGTAATTAATTTGGTACAAACTTTTGAATTCTTTGAAAGGTAGTCGTTGTGGGTATCTTTATCAACAAGTCCCAAATTGAATTGTGGTAGCTTTTATTTATTTTGCTACAGGTTCCTACTGCATAGTGAAGTGATCTTCAAAAAGAGTGTTGATTGTGGTACATGTATTGTGTGTGCATGTGAACTAAGATAAGGAATTATACTTGAGTGCTCTCAAGAGATGAGTTGTGTAGCTCATTTGCTGAATCAATGTGATAATCGATAGTATCTGCTGTTGAGTTTTTATCTTGTGCTAGTATTTTTGTATTAGAACCATTTTTTTGACCATATTGATGCATTAAAGAAATAAGAAAATCATCATTTTGAGTTGGATTCTTGTATATCTTTAATTCGTGTCCATTAACTAACAGTGATAATCTAATTGCATCTATGGTCTACAATTTTACTGCTCCATTAAGGAATACTTTTAGTCCTAACCATCTAGATTGTAGCTTCCCCTTATAATCTTTATATCTAGAATCATACAATAAATCCTAGTCACCCACATTGAATTTTTTAGTCCTTATAAACTAGCCATTTAGTCCTCTATTTTTGGATTATCTCTCTATGATGCATGGCCTCCATTCTAATTTCATCTAGCCAATTTAGATTGTGTAGCCTCTCCTTCTTTGCTGCTGTCAAGTCCATTTCTAGTTCCACTGCTGTCTTAAGTGTCTTGTATTCAAATACTATTGGAAAAATTGTTGTTTTTCCATATACTAGTTCATAAGGTGTGAAACCTATAGTTGTTGTCCATGTTGTTCTATAGGCCACACTGCTTCAAATAATCTCATTGCCTAGTCTTTACTATCAATTTGCACTATTTTGGTTAGAATATTTGCAATCTCTTTGTTGGTAATCTCCACTTGCCCATTGGCTTGGGGGTGATAAGGTGTTGATTTTCTATGCCTTATTTCATATTCTTTAACCAATTTAGAAATGAGTTTAGAAGTGAATTGGGGACCTTGATCAATTACAATTTCTCTAGGTACTCCATACTTGGTAAAGATGTCTTCATACAAGAACTTAGCTACATTCCCATCTCTTGCATGTTGTAATTCTTTGAATTCAACCCATTTTTGTCAGATAATTTGTACAAACCAAAATACACTCTTTGTTATTAAAGGATGGTGAAATTGGGCCAATGAAGTCAAGCCCCCATTTGTGAAATGGTGTTAGATCCATTTGTGGCTGCAAAGGCATCTCATCTATCTTTTTTTTTTCCCATTCTTTGACATCTGTCACAACTCTTTGTATGCTTTATTGAATCCTTAGAGTTGGCTAATAGTAACCTATTCTTAAGATCTTAAATGTTGTCCTTTTGGCTACAAAGTGACCCCCATAGGGATCATCATGGCAAGCTTTTAGGATGTCAAATACCTCATCCTCTCTTATACATCTTCTCATAATATGGAAAACTTTTATACATCGACTGTCTTTTTTCTCTAGGAGATAAATGTGATGGTATATACCCTGCCACTAAGTAATTTGCAATATCAACAAACCATGGTGTGTGTACATTGAGAGAAAATAAATGCTCTTCTAGAAAAGAGTAATCCACAACACCTTCTTCTAATTGTGTGGGTAATCTAGATAGAAAACCTTCCACCACATTAGCTCTCCTAGGCTTGTCCACTATTGTTATATCAAAATATTATAGTAGAGCAACCATCTAACTATTCTACCCCCAACCATAGTTTTGTTCATTAAGTACCTTATTGCAGTATGATCTGTGTAGATAAAGATTGGATAGGCAATAATGTAATGCCTAAACTTGTTGATGGCATAAATAACTACCAACATCTATTTCTCTGTGACAGTGTAGTTAATTTTTGCTCCTTATAAGTTTATGATGATGTAGTAGATAACATACTCCTTATTACCTTCTTTTTGTCCCAATACTGCTCGTATAACCAAATCAGAAGCATAAATGTGTATGTGGAAAGGTAAGGTCCAGTTTGGCCCTCTCAAGATAGGTTCTTTTGTCAAAGTTGTCTTACGTGCTTCAAAAGAGTGTTCATATTTTGTAATCCATTCAAATTTTATGTCTTTAGTGAGAACAAACAAAGGTGCTACAATTTTATTAAAGTCTTGAATAAATCTCCTTACATCTCTTTGTTTCTCCGGTACATAAAGTGTAGAGATGATCTCAATTTTATGGGGATCCACTTGAATGCCTTCACTTGATATAAAATACCCTAGAACAATTCCTTGAGTCATCATCATGAATTTTTTTTGATGAATCAATGAAAGATTATGTTCTTGACATCTTTTCAAAACCTTCTCTAAATTGTTGAGTGCCTCTTCATATGTTTCTTCATAGGTAGTGAAGTCATCCATGTAGATTTCCATGGAATCATGAACATAATTTGAGAAGTTACTTAGTGTATACACTCAAATTTGGTCTGGAGGAATTAATTAAATACAAGTTATTTAATTAATCTTTAATTCTTCTACTTATAAATAAATTGAATTTTATTTTTTATATAGTTCATTTTCCCTAATTCTTCCTATCTTAAATCATTTTCTTCACATCTTAATTAAATGAACAAATTTAATTAGTTGTTTTATTTAATTAACTTCCTCTTATTAAATTTGAATTCTAAATTTGAATTTAAGCACATTTCTACTAACTTCTTTTCACCTTCCACCTCATCATGTGTCTCATGAAATTAAATATTTCTAATATTTAATTTGGCATTTATCCTCAACAAATTCTAACAAATTTGGGACACTTGGCCTTCATCTCCATTTGATTCCTCTTCACACTTGGCAGTTTGTTCTTCTAAAGGGAATACACTCCCCTTTTCTCTCTAACCTCTTCACCTTCAAATGTCCATTCTCCAGATTGAATCCAGACCATTAATTTTTGCCACATAGGCTCATGCCTTGGAAAATCTATAAATAGACCCTCATTTACAACAAAGATATAGAGAGCTAAACATAATTACACTCTGCAAAATTTTCATTAGCATTATCATTCTAGTGTTTGCATTTTAGCATTAAGCAGATTTGTCATGGCATTACCATTAGCAACATCTTAATTACTATAGTTTCAACACATCATTTTCATTAGTAGCATCATAAAATCATCATTATCATTGCATCTCATCTACAACTAGTTTATCAATCATGTAGTGTAGGAAATATTTCTCGCATTTCTAGCATCTCTCATTCTTCAGGTTGTCATTTGGAAAGTCATGTACACAAACAATTTGAGAGCAAAATGACTGAAAGAATCCTTGGAGATAGAGGACAATGAGACGACATTGAGGAGTTGTTTGTTTCAATTTGTTTTTTATCATTTGAATTTCTTGATATAATGTTTCATCGGTGTGTTGTATAAATTTTAATTGCTTATTCACAATACATTTTATATAGCACACATAAATTAGCACCCACCATGGGGCCGAGCCCCATTTTTAACATTTTTTGGCAAGTTTTTTTTGATAGGTTAGTTCATGAATTTCAATGTAGCACACCTGAAGCCTCTTTCAAAGCATAGGTGGTGACTTTTAGCGCAACCAGGCTCTATTCTAGTGCATATGCATCCTAGACTAGTGCATATACCTGCTCTTCTGGCACATATACAAGATTTTGGTTTTCCTTTGTTTTTCCAAAATAGCGCATTTAGGGTGTTAAATAGCACATCTACTGTATCTTTTAGCGCATATACATTTATTTGCAAAAACTTAAAATTCTGGGAATTGATCTATGTCTTTCTATTTTGCAGGTGCTTTATACATTGTCAAAGACGTTCTTTGAGACTACTAATGATGTTCATAGGGGCTGTAGTTATTTTCCTTTGATTAAATTAGGCATCTAGTTTAATTATAAGGTTAATGAACACCATATATGTTGTGTTTGTAAAGTGATAGGCCTATGCTCTTCCCTTTACTGGGTGACCAGAATGCCAGACTCACCTTTTCATTTTATTGTAATAGCACCTTTAGAAGGCCTGCCGTAGTGGGAAAAAGTACTCACCCTACAGGAACGACCTAAGTGGGAACAACTAAAGCCAAGCATTCCAACCCACTATAATCAAATGTGATTGTGATGAAAGTCACATTTAATAGTAGCGTGCATTGATAGCCATCCCCAAAGCCTTTGTTCTAAAGGTTGGGAGGCCTCCTAAGGGAGTTTTTCATTTTTTACACCAAACAAAAACCCTTAATAAGAACTTTAAGTGTAGTACCAAGTTGAGTCAGTTCCCGAACATTATAATATTCACAGTGAAAGGGGAGGGAAGAATCTGCCCCCAAGATACTCACCATATAACTACTAGGGATTTCTAGCCAAAAGTGGAGGATTCAACTTTGGTTAAGACCCAGAAAAGGCAAAAACATGGGTGCCCTCTAGGGGGTGACACGACTATGTGAGCTGACATAGTTCTAAGATGTGGGTTGTGATGTTATTAATGACCCTTGACATTAGAAGAGTCTGACAATACCAGTGAAAATCAAGGGGATCAGACCATATCCTAGAACATACACTTGATGTTTAGTCATAGGATCAAACAAATATTTTACTACTTTATTCTATGTTTGAAACCACTCTTCAGAAGATCATCCAATCTAAAAACACCCAATTCACTGATTTAAAAACAAGAAAACTAGAAAAACTTTCAAAAACAAGTGACATTTCCAGTTTAGCACATAAGCTTTATGATTTGGTGCATTTACACCATCTTGCAGTGCATAAGCTTTTTGTTCCAACGCATTTGCCTCACCTTTCAACACATATAGGGTTTGTTCTGGCACATTTACCCAATCTTTCAGTGCATCAGCTATCTGTTCTAGTGCATTTAAGTGACAATCTAGCACATCCAAGCTCTATTCTAGCGCATTTACCCCATCTTTTAGTGCATCTACTCCCTATTCTGGTGCATTCACCTGATACTCAAACAAAGAGCTAAATTGAACTTCTATCCAATAATTAGAAGCATATTTAGGGACCCTCTTCAGAGTAGAGATCTGGTGCAGGAGCACCTAAGGAACAACAGGCAGTTTCACTAGGCAATTAGAAAATCTAGAATGAAATTTTGTTTTGATATCATGAGGGTCATGTTGACCATTGAGTTGAGGAGATAGCTTAGGGATGTGTTTTATCTCTAGGATAGAAGTTGTGAAAGGATGGAAGAGTTTAGAAACTCATCTTAGTTTTCTAAAAAATTGGAAAAAGTTGAAAAACACAGTGCATTTTACAACTCTTGCCATTATTTAACTAATATGTCTGACCAAGGGAGGATAACTGATTGAGGAACCATATTTAAGGTGTGCCTCGACCTGAGAGCAGGGTTGGAAGTATTGGTATTGTGGAAACATTTTGTGAATTGAAAGAAAAATAGTGTTTTGTGGGTTATTTTTGATTTTTGCTTCATAATAGAGCTTTAATGGATTGAAGTTGTTACTGTGTTTTGTGGAGGATGTAGTTCATTGTTTTCTCAAGCTTATAGTGCCATCTTTTAGTCTTTTTTTTTCCTTACAATCATTGTTTGTAAATAGTTCATTTTAACGCTGTTGTTGGTCTGAACCAGACAGTTTGTAAAGAATGGAGTGCTAGACCACTTTCCCACCGTACAAATTGTACGACCCTTTGCGAATAGTGACTAAACTCCATGTGTGTACATATGGTAGGTTTTAGGGTTGGTGTGAGCATAGGAGCTGTCAGCAAAGTATTTCCCTAGGCGAGCCGGGAAGAGTCTAGCTAGGGAAGACAAGGAGTGCAAAGCACTTAACTTGCAGGGGTGATTGATTCTTGCTATATTTCCTTTTTGAGAAGGTAGGGGAAGGTCTTACCAAGGTCTGGTAAGTAGGAGGAGGTTCCACTAACTCATTGGGTGGGTGAAAGGCTTGAAAGATTGAAGGCAACCAAAAAATGGCTTAAAAACCCTAGTTTATGCCCATTTTCAAGTTGTGGCTTTGTACGGCTAATAAAGGCCCAAGACCTCAAAAATATTTGAGAGGTGTGCATTTGAACCAAGGACCTCAGAGAAAGAATGAGGTGTTCTTGGGAAAGGTTTGAGAAAAGACCAGTTTTCTCAGAGATGGAGGCCTAATTGGGGCTCTTGGGCTAGTAGCCTTTTTAACCCTAGATGAGGGTTTGGTGAAAGCGATGAAAAGGTGGAGTGTGGTGAACCTTCAAGAACCCTAGGAGGATGGTTTGAAACCATTGAAGGCATCTCTACACCCCTGCAAGGTCTAATTGAGAGTTGAGGTATTGTTAGTCTTTAGGGCAGATTAAAGGCTAAGAGTTAAGGTTTTGGCACCAAGTTTGACTTGGTTGGTTGAATAGTGTTTATAGTGGGGTTGGCCAGGATAACTAGGGGTACCTAAACATGAGAAGGGGACCTATAGGTTAGGGTGGTGGAGAAAAACACCTTGAAAGTCTTCTAACAAGACATAGGGCATGGAACTATGAAATTTTCACCCAACCTCCCTATCAGATTGGTATAAGATCAAGTTAAAGATTTGGGAAGAATCTTGTATGTCAGACCTTGAATCTAGTGGTTCTACCATCATGGTGACAAATGCTGAATTGGCCAAGATGGTTGAAGAACAGGAGGAAGAAAATAGGCTAATGAGGGAAAGAATAGCCCAACTTGAGCAAGTAATGAGGAACACACAGTTAGAAGGAAGGATACCAAAGGAAGAAGAGGTTGCAGAGGAAGACAAGACCCCTGAACCTGACCCTGTTTTGAAAGAAGAGCCTTTCTTGAAAGCATTGAAGGCTTTGAGTGGAAAAGCACTTGAAGGCATACCACTGTTTAGTGGAAAAATGGAAGTTGATTTAGTCATGGATTGGATAGAGGGAATGGAAAACCATTTTGAATGTGATGGAGTCACTGAAGCACATAAGGTAAAGGTGGCCAAATCAAGACTAAGAGGTTCTGCCTTGACATGGTGGAATTTCATTCAGACAGAGAAGGAAAAAGAAGGCAAGCATCCTATCACTACTTGGAAGGGAATGGTTGCCAAGGTAAGAGAAGCATACATGCCAGATGATTATGAGATTCATTTGCACAAGAAAAGACAAAGTTTGAGGCAAAGAGATCAAGATGTGAACACTTACACTGAGGAGTTCCAAAAACTTTGTATGAGGTCTAATGTTTTAGAAGATGAAAGTCTCAAGGTGGCTAGGTATCTTAACGGCTTGAAGTGGAACATTCAAGAGGAGATGACTCTTCTAAGTCCCAAGACAGTACACCAATGTTACCAATTAGCTATAAAGATTGAGGAAAGAAGCAAGAGGAAACAAGAGAAAACTTCTAAGAGCAAAGGTAAAGGCAGAGATCAAAGAGGACATAGAGGTGGATATCAAGGTAGAGGGACTAAACAAAGAAGTTAGGGAGAGTCTAAACTCACAGAGCATGGAGGTGAAACAACTTCTAGAGGAGGATATAACAGAGGTAGAGGACCTCAAGGAGGTTCAAATAGAGGAAGAGGAGCAGGAAGAAGTAGTTCATACTTTGCCATTATGAAATGTTATAACTGTGGTCAAGTAGGTCATCCTGCTTATAGGTGCCCGAAGAAAGCATCTTCATCAAATACTGAGAAGAGAGTGGCATATGCACAAGAGGACACCATGAGTGTCAAGTCACTTGAGGTTAGTCACATTGAATCAGAAGTGGGGGAGAATTTGATGTTTAGTAGAGTTTTGATCAGACAACCGGTCAAGGAAGAGCCAAAACAAAGAAGAGCATTATTTAGAGTAAGATGCAAGATATTAGGAAAGGTGTGTAAGATTATAGTGGACTTAGGGTCTACTGACAACATAATCTCAGAGGAGGCAGTGATGAAATTGAAGTTGGAAAAGGTACCCCACACTAATCCCTACAAGGTAACATGGTTGAACAAAGGACAAAGTGTTCTTGTCAATGAGCAGACAACAGTGGAGTTCTCCATTGGAGGGTAAAAAGACAAGTTGATTTGTGATGTATTACCCATGGATGCATGCCATCTTTTATTGGGCAGACCATGGCAATATGACAGAGGTGCCATCTATGATGGAAAAGCCAATACTATCTCATTCAAGAAGGATGGAAAGACATTCAAGTTGCAGTCACTATCAGATGAGGAAGAAGGACAGCCAAAGACCCCTAGTGTCTTATTAAGCAATGGAAAAGAGTTCATTAACAACCTAGATCAAGGAGGTTAAAGATATGTGGTCATGGTGCAACCAAAGGGAGAGGACAAGACTGAGAAAACAGTCATACCCGGAGCAGTCTAGAAGTTGCTTGAGAAGTATAAGGACATAGTGAGTGATGGAACACCAACAACCTTACCTCCAAAGAGAGCCATTAGTCATCAGATTGACTTCATGCCAAGGGCTTCATTACCAAACAAAGAAGCATACAAGCTTACACCAGATCAGAACCTAGACGTAGCTAGACAAGTGCAGGAGTTGTTAGATCAAGGATTGATTAGGAAGAGCATCAGCCCATGTGTAGTACCAGTGGTCTTAGCAACCAAGAAAGGAGGCAAGTGGAGATTATGCACTGATTCTAGGGAAATAAATAGAATCACAATTAGGTATAGGTTCCCTATTCCTAGAATTGAGGACTTGATGGATTGTCTTGGAGGAGCTCAGTACTTCACTAAGTTGGATCTCAAGAGCGGATACCATCAGATCAGAATCAAGGATGGAGATGAGTGGAAGATGACTTTTAAGACAAATGATGGGTTGTATGAGTGGAGAGTTATGCCATTTGGACTCTCTAATGCCCCTAGCACATTCATGAGGCTCATGAATGAAGTGCTTAAAGACTTTACAGGGACATTTGTAGTGGTATATCTTGATGATATACTCATTTTTAGCAAGACAACAGAAGAACATCTAAAGCATGTGGAGTTGGTTCTTAGAAGATTTCAAGAAGATAAGTTATCCATCAACCTAGAGAAATGTGAGTTCTTCAAATAGGAGCTTGTGTATTTGGGGTTTGTAGTATCCCAAGGATCATTGAAGATGGATCCAAGCAATGTGGAAGCTATTCTAAACTGGCCTACACCAACCACAGGGACAGAGGTAAGAAGTTTTCATGGATTGGCTCAATTTTATAGAAAATTCATAAGGAACTTTAGTGGCATATGTGCACCAGTCCTAGATACAATCAAAGGTGGTTTAAAAACTAAGTTTAAGTGGACTCAAGAAGCTGAGAAAGGTTTTGAGAAACTAAAACAAGAAGTGGCAACTCAACCTATACTTTTGTTACCTAGTTTTGACAAGTTGTTTACTGTGGAATGTGATGCTAGTGGATTTGCAGTAGGAGGAGTGCTAAGTCAAGAAGGCAGGCCTATAGAATTCTTTAGTGAAAATCTCAATGAAGCTAAGACAAATTACTCTACCTATGACCTATAACTATATGCTTTAGTTTAGTCACTTAGGAAGTGGAGGCATTACCTACTGCGCAAAGAGTTTGTAGTCTTTACTGACAATCAGGCACTTAGCTATATCAACACTCAAGAGAAGCTAAGTAATAGGCATTTGAAAAGGATGGAATACATCCAAGATTTTACCTTCACCATCAAGCACAAGAAGGGACAGTTGAATAAGGTGGCAGATGCACTAAGCAGGAGATTACTGACAGTGCAAGAGATACAGATCAAGAGCATTGGAATAGAGAGTTTCAAGGATCTCTATGGGCAAGATGAAGACTTCTTGGAGGCCTACAAGGTATGTTCTAATTTTGAGAATCATTTTCATAGTCAATACTTGGAGTATACATTGCAAAGTGGACTGTTATTCAAGGGAAATTAGTTGTGTGTGCCAAAAGGTTCTATGAGAGAGAATCTTATCCAAGAAAAACACAATGGTAATCTTAGTGGTCATTTTAGTATCAACAAGACAATGGAACTAGTGCAAAGGTTCTATTATTTGCCCAAGTTGCCAAGGGATGTCAAAAGGTATGTGGAGCAGTGTGTAGTGTGTATGAAAGCCAAAGGGGGAGCTAGTAATGTAGGTTTGTATCAACCTCTACCCATTCCCAACAGACCATGGGAGTGTGTTAGCATGGACTTTGTGGTAGGACTTCCCAAAACTAAGACAGGGTTTGATAGTGTCTATGTGGTGGTAGATAGATTCAACAAGATGAGTCACTTTATCCCTTGCAAAACCACTCATGATGCTAGCTACATTGCTCATCTTTTCTTCAAGGAAATTGTAAGGATCCATGGATTTCCTTTAAGCATTGTCTCAGACAGGGATGTGAAGTTCATGAGTCATTTTTGGAAGACTCTATGGAGTAGATTAGGTACCAACCTATCTTTTGGATTAGCTTACCATCCTCAGACCGATGGGCAAACAGAGGTGGTAAATAGCTTGTTAGGTAACCTTCTAAGATGCCTAACCAAAGAGTATGGACAGACATGAGACTTGGTTATATCACAAGCTGAGTATGCATACAATGACAGTGTGAACAGGACTACAGGGAAGAGTCCTTTTGAAATAGTGTATGGAATGCACCCAAGAGGTGTGTGTGAGCTCAGAGATCTAGGAGCTATAGAGCATAGGAGTGGACATGCAGAGGATTTCACTCAGACCATGAAAGATATTTAGGAGCAGGTAAAGAAGACAGTCACCAAGGCTACACAAAATTTGAAGGATAAGGTAGATTTGACAAGAAAAGATTTGCAATTTGTAGTAGGAGACTATGTCATGGTTCACCTCAACAAATCCAGGTTGTAGAAGGGTACATCAACCAAATTGTAGATGAAAAGAGTGGGACCATGCAAGGTATTAGCCAAATATGGGAAGAATTCCTACAAGGTGGAACTACTTGCATATTTAGGGATTTCACCAGTGTTCAATGTAGCTGATCTAATCAGATATAAGGGAACAGTCATTGACAGGGATCAACACAAGAGGGAAATATTCAAGGATGTAAGCAACATAGCCTTGCCTACCCAAGACAAGCTTCAGGTACAAAGGATCTTGGAGTCAAGGGTGAAGAAATCTACAAGGCTTAAGGTGTACATGGAGCACCTCATCAAGTGGAAGGGCAAGCCAGAGTCTGAAGCTACATGGGTGGATGAAGCTCAGTTTAAGAAGTAGGGCATTGATGTGACACTGCTCTCTCCTCACATTCCTTAGTGTTTGTGCAGAGAGGGGGGGAATGGTGCAGGAGCACCTAAGGAACAATAGGCAATTTCACTAGGCAATTAGAAAATCTAGAATAAAATTTTGTTTTGATATCATGAGGGTCATGTTGACCATTGAGTTGAAGAGATAGCTTAGCGATGTGTTTTATCTCTAGGATAGAAGTTGTGAAAGGATGGAAGAGTTTAGAAACTCATCTTAGTTTTCTAAAAAATTGGCAAAAGTTGAAAAACATAGTGCATTTTACAACTCTTGCCATTATGTAACTAATATGTCCGACCAAGGGAGGATAACTGATTGAGGAACCATATTTAAGGTGTGCCTCGACCTAAGAGCAAGGTTGGAAGTATTGGTATTGTGGAAACATTTTGTGAATTGAAAGAAAAATAGTGTTTTGTGGGTTATTTCTGATTTTTGCTTCATAATAGAGCTTTAATGGATTGAAGTTGTTACTGTGTTTTTTGGAGGATGTAGTTCATTGTTTTCTCAAGCTTAGAGTGCCATCTTTTAGTCTTTTTGTTTCCTTACAATCATTGTTTGTAAATAGTTCATTTTAACCCTGTTGCTGGTCTGAACCAGACAGTTTGTAAAGAATGGAGTGCTAGACCACTTTCCCACCGTACAAATTGTATGACCCTTTGGGAACAGTGACTAGAATCCATGTGTGTACATATGGTAGGTTTTAGGGTTGGTGTGAGCATAGGAGCTATCAGCAAAGTCTTTCCCTAGGTGAGCCAGGAAGAGTCCGGCTAGGGAAGACAAGGAGTGCAAAGCACTTAACTTGCAGGGGTGATTGATTCTTGTTGTATTTCCTTTTTGAGAAGGTAGGGGAAGGTCTTACCAAGGTCTAGTAAGCAGAAGGAGGTTCCACTAACTCATTGGGTGGGTGAAAGGCTTGACAGATTGAAGGCAACCAAAAAATGGCTTAAAAACCCTAGTTTATGCCCATTTTCAAGTTGTGGCTTTGTACGACTGATAAAGGCCCAAGACCTCAAAAATATTTGAGAGGTGTGCATTTGAACCAAGGACCTCAGAGAAAGAATGAGGTGTTCTTGGGAAAGGTTTGAGAAAAGACCAGTTTTCTCGGAGATGGAGGCCTAATTGGGGCTCTTGGGCTAGTAGCCTTTTTAACCCTAGATGATTGTTTGGTGAAAGCGATGAAAAGGTGGAGTGTGGTGAACCTTCAAGAACCCTAGGAGGATGGTTTGAAACCATTGAAGGTATATCTACACCCCTGCAAGGTCTAATTGAGAGTTGAGGTATTGTTAGTCTTTAGGGCAGATTAAAGGCTAAGGAAGAGTTAAGGTTTTGGCACCAAGTTTGACTTGGTTGGTTGAATAGTGTTGATAGTGGGTTGGCTAGGAGAACCAAGGGTACCTAAACATGAGAAGGGGACCTATAGGTTAAGGTGGTGGAGCAAAACACCTTGAAAGTCTTCTAACAAGACATAGGGCATGAAACTGTGAAAGTTTCACCCAACCTCCCTATCAAGATCATTCCTCATTCCAACATTAGTTTAAACTTGAAGAAACTATTCTTTGCAAGTGAAATTCCTTTAACTAAACTTGGATCAAACAACTTAAAGTTCCTAATCATCAAATCTCATCTCTAATTGTTAGCTAAGTTTCATCATCAGGATCTATCATCCTTTATCATGAAACAAATGCTTTACATTAGATTTAACCATAGTCTCATCAATAGGATCCATCATCCTATTTGACTTAGCTATCTCATTGGCACTCCCAAAACAAAAATAAAAGTGTAATAAAACTTTAACACTTGCATGCCCATTTTAAAAAGATCCCAAAAATAAAAACTCAGAGAAAAAGAAATTTAAACTCAAACCATCATGGAAGAAGGAGAAGAAAATCCTTTTCACAAATTTCACCAACTTGAAATAGATGAGATAACTAATGAGGACATTCAACAAGCTCAATAAGACCCTAAATTTCACAAGTTAATGGAGAAAATTTTAGAAAAATATGGAGAGAAATACTTTTTTATGCTGGCAAATCAAGATGTAAAACTACCCAATGATTTTGATATAAACCAATTGAAGCGAGCTCCCAAGAAAACAAAAGTTGATTCACAAACCACAGATCCAATGAATGCTTTAACTCAACAAATGCAAAATATTCAACAAAAAATCCAAGTCATGCAAAGAGGAACAACCAAGAGATATTTGTTGCAAGACATTTGTCCTTATCCTTTTGACAGAAGTGTGAACATGATACCTTTTCCACCAAGTTGTGATCTTCCAAAATATGACAAATACAATGGCAAAACTGATCCTAAAGATCATGTAAGAGAATTTTGCACCATGAGCTTGGAATTTGCACACGAAGAGACTTATTTAATGAGATTATTCCCATGAAGTTTGGGTGGTCAATGCATGGAATGGTTTTCAAAACTCCCACTAGGTATTAGATTTTTTGAAGAGCTGGTTAATACGTTTATCATCTAATATTCATACAACATTCAACATGAAATAACCATGAAAGATCTTTGTAACAAAAAACAGAAAAATGGTGAATCTTTGCTTACATTTTTACAAAGATGGAGACAATTATTTGCTAGATATGCCCACCCTATACCTGAGAAAGAAAAGATGGAAATCTTCATTGGCAATCTCAATAGTGAGATGAGTTATAGACTCCAATTACAGTGTCCACCTAGCTTTGAAAAGATGATTGAAAATGGACTTAAAACTGAGGAAAAGAGGGGTATTGAAAATATACAATGAAGGAACAAACTCTGCTAACTCCTCTAATCATATAACAATAATGAAAAATCAAAATTTTGGACAAGAAACAAGACTACTGGTAATGATGGTGCAGCTGATACGCATAACACAAAACTAGTCTTCAATTTATTAGGTATTACACCCAAAAATAATCAAAACAACAATCAAAACAACAACGAATCTAAACCAGCTCCACCACCACAACGTAGAAAATTTACACCTTTGGGGCAGTCTCTTGAATCAGCCTTAAAAGAGCTTCTTGCAAACAAATTCATAACATTACCAGAGGCATGATATTTTGATCCAAGAGTCAAACCATCATGGTGGAATGATGCATATTACTAGGATTTTCATAGAAACAAAGGTCATAAAACAAATGGTTGTATGCAATTAAACATTTTGTGCAAGACTTGATAGATAAATGTGAAATATCGATAGAAGGACCTCAAACAAATGTTGATCATGGAGCATTTAAAAATCCTCTACCCAACTATGAAAAAGGAGAGTCCTCTTCGACAAACAAAGGGAAAAATGTGAACTATGTCTATGATTCTACCATCCTTCACATTTTGGTGGTTGATAATCAAACCAATGACATAAAAATAAAGAATAAACAACACATTGTTGCAGCTGATAATCAAATTAATGACAAACAACACATTGTTGCAACTGATAATCAAATTAATGACAAACAACACATTGTTGCAGCTGATAATCAAATTAATGACAAACAAGTCATTGTTGTAGCTGATAATCAAATTGATGTCATCAAAATAAACGATAAAAAAAATAACCTGCTAGTAAATGTGACCACAAGAGCACAATCCAAGTTTGTATTGAAAGGAAGTTCATCTAAAACACCTGTTTCCCCTTCAAATCAATATAATATCATAGATCAATTGCAAAAGATCCCAGTGCAGATATCCATAATAGAACTTCTTAAAATTTCACGAGCCCATAAGGATATTTTGGAAAAATATTTAGTGGACACCACAGTACCAACTAATCTGGAAGTTTTTCAATTCCAAGCCATGGTGGGACATTTGATAGCACCCTATTGTTTATCATTTTTTGAAAATGATGATGCATCTCTCACTGATCCACACAATGCGCCACTCCATATTGAGGTTATAATCCATAAACATTGAGTCAAACATGCTTTAATAGATGGAGGAGCTGGTCTAAATATATGCACTTTAAAGCTTATGTGTGCATTAGGATTTTTAAAAAATGCAATAGATGCTAGAAGAAAGATGACCATAAAAGCTTATGATGATGAAGAAAGATCTTCTCAAGGACTGATTGTATTGCCAATTCAAGTGGGACAAGTTCAAAAAGATATAATCTGCCAAGTTTTAGACAAAGATTTAACATACAACATACTCTTGGGTCTACCTTGGATCCATGAGATGCAAGCAGTGCCATCGACATACCATCAATGCTTGAAATTCCCTTACAATGGACAAGAGATCACAATTTCAACAGATTCTAATAATCCTCAATACTACAACACTCTCAAGATAGTCCAAGATGTTTTTGTACCACACAATAGAGAGGCTCTCACCTCTATTTAATCAAGCAATGAAGGACAACTCAATTCTCTATCAAATCAGTTTGAGAAAAAGGTTTATTAGAAGGATAAAAGCATTGTTGATCCCATTTCCTCAAGTAATGAAGGCCAACTAATTTTTTTGTCAAAACAGTTTGAGAAAAAGATCTAGTTGAAAGATAAAGGCATGGGTGAGTATTCTTTTGAGCAATCCTTATGTCTCTCACAGTTACTACCTTCTCAAAAATCATATGGACAACCATCAACATCTAGACAACAATCTTCACAACCCATTGATAGGCTGTCGTTAGGTCCCATTACTTTAGAATATAAAATTCAATTTGTTGACCAGGTAGTGTTCAAGGAAATTTGCAATAGAAGAAGTCTGGAGTATCTCCCTTAGGTTTTCTAACTTTTCAGAACAACTTAATATTAATTCTAACTTCAAACTGTCTAACTATAAAACTGTAAAGCAATTTATTCCTAAGAAAATAGGAAATGTTTGAACTGAAAGCATAAGGAAACTAATTTAGAAAGCATGATAACTTAATTGAAAAGTACAAAAATGACTAAACTAAGAAGCTGAAAAATTATAAAAGTAGAAAAACTTATAACAATCCATAAAACATCTTCTTAACAATAAAGATTCTAACAGTTAATAACAGAAACTATGGAAGTGAAAAGCAACAAATACTTCAAAACTAAAATTTCATAACAGTAAATTTAATAATTCTCTACAAAACAACAACATAATAAAAGAAAACACTTATCTACTTAAGTCATCTACCGTCGAGTGGCCAACTTGTGGGTTATCACATTCATTCTCAGCTCACATTCACAGTTATTTCATAAACACTTCTATCAACCGTAATTATCATCCATAACTCATAACTCATAATTTTTAGATAACAATCTCTTTATTCATAAACTTTGGAAACATTTTGACAGTATAACATTACTTTTTCACTGTATATATTACTTCTAGAGATCATGTCTTTTATAGAGAAACTATAACTACGTCCTATATTTCAGATGGTATGGATAACCATTGAAAATATCTAAAACAGATCTATGAATAACTCGTATTTCTTTATTACACAATACTTAAGAGGTTCAAGTCAAGCCATAAAGTCTTTAACTCAAAGGATAACATAAATAACAACTTTAAGAGTAATTATATCTTCGGTCCATCACCCTAAAGTTCTGGAGCATATTTCCAGCATATATCTTCAGCCTGTTCTGGAGCACGTGCTGGCTGGATGCTTCTAATCTGCAACTTTGATTGATCGATTATTATCTACAAAACACTTAAAATAACCCATTAAATTTGTATTGGCAAAATACTTCAAGAAATCAAAAGAAATAAAGTTTATACAATTTCTCACTAAAAATTAAGCAATTATTTCTCCTAAAATTTAATTAATTGGCAGAGGATAGAGATTTGCATGTATGAACTAGGTCTTTATGGTATTATCATGATGAGGTTATTTTTACCTCATCACCCATCACGATATTTGATGGTAAATTTGTAAAAGAAGGCAATCTAGTTGATGAATTTGAGGACAAATATATTCTAAATTGGCTTTATCAAGATGAATAACAATCCCAAGCAACAACTTCCACTATATGAACAAAGCAATATGGTAAAGGATTTACAATCTTAGAAAAGATGGGATATGAAGGAAAAGGTCCTATTGGAAAATGAAAAGAAGGTATTGTGGAACCAATTCAGCCTATCACAATCAATGCAAAAGACAAGATAGGACTAGGATACAAAGAAGAGACAAAAGAAGAAGCCACTCAGAAGATTTGTGAGCGAATCATCCAATTGCAAGCTAGTTCTAAAATGGACTCAAATAAATATGAATTGGATTCACTATTTGAAGAATCTTGTCAAGACAAATAAATCAATGTGATATAGAGGTATGCACCCATACGTATGGAGGGACAAAGTTCAAGGTCTAGACCACTTGAATTTGGATCACTACATATCGATGAATCTAGTGAGGACGATAAAAATTTGAGTGAGATAGATCATTTGGAGGAGAGTAACATTATAGACCTTAACATTGCTATCAAACACCTTGAAAACATTTCCATCATGACACTTACCACCTTTGATCTTAACCAATCCGATGATTCCTTACCTTTGGTACATCCCAAACTCATTGACTGGGAAAAAACCGAGCTACTTGATATCCCTATCTTTTTAGATGATGCTGCCATTGTTAATTTCCTTTGTTTTGAGAATCCAAAAACAAGTTCCACCACTGAATTTCATAACGAGGCTTCAAACAAGGGGAGTGCCAAATCTCTTAGCTACAAAATAAAGAATACAAAAAATCGATCTAATGGTGAAAACCATGCAATGGCAGTATTAGATCATGAAAAAGTAAAAAGAAAGAGCATATCCAATGGTGAAAACCTCTTTGAGGCACTGAAGGATGAGAGATTTGACACTCTTCTTGAGCATTATCAAGAAATATCTTCAGTATTGGTCGAGCCTACACAATCCATAAACATCAGTACTATAGAAACAGTAAAGACCCTACACCTAACGACATCAATGACAGAGCAAGAAAAGCCAAATTTCACCAAATTCTTTGAAGAAAGACAAATCATTTTTGCTTGGTCATATGTTGACATGCTAGGAATAGATCCAGATCTTATAATGCATCATTTACCCATATCACTTGGAGTGAAGCCAGTAAAGAAAAAATTGAGAAAAATGCAACCACATTGCCCTTCTGGTCAAAGGAGAATTAAAAAAAATATTAGATGCAAGGTTCATCTGACCTATTGACTATGCATAATGGATTTCAAACATTGTACCAGTCTCCAAACTAGACAACATTATTAGGATATGCATAGATTTTAGGAATCTTAACAAGGCTTGTTTGAAGGATGACTTTCCTTTGCCCAATATAGACATCATTGTGGATTTAACAGTAGGAAATGCTATGTTATCACGCATGGATGTTTTTCAAGCTATAATCATATCAAAATTGCACCAAAAGATCAAGATAAAACAACTTTCACATGCCCATGGGGTACATTTTGTTGGAATTTCATGCCTTTTGGATTAAAGAATGTCGGAGCCACCTATCAACATGCAATGACAACAATCTTTCATGACATGATGCACACATTCATGGAGAACTATGTAGATGACCTGCTAGCAAAATCATTCACTAGGGAAGGACATCTAGAGATCTTGGATAAAATCTTTACTTGATTGGAAAAGTTTAATGTGCATTAAACCCAAAAAAGTGTGTATTTGGAGTATTAGCAAAACTCTTAGGATACATAGTCTTAGGTAAAGGCATCGAAGTAGATCCAACAAAAGTTCAAGCAATCATAGAAATACCACCTCCTAAGAACATTAGCCAGCTAAGATCTTTACAAGGAAGATTATAATCCATCAGAAGATTCATCGCACAACTGGCAGACAAAAGTCATCCTTTTACTCATTTGCTACACAAGAATGTTTCTTTTAGATGGGATGAAAAATGTGAAGCCGCCTTTAATCAATTGAAACAATGCCTGACGAATCCACCTATATTGGTACCACCAATAGAAGGAAAACCACTCCTACTCTACATAGCAACTACAAAGGTATCTTTGGGAGCTCTACTAGCACAAGAAAACTCTACAAGAAAAGAAAGGGTGATCTACTGCATCAACATAACACTAAATGGCTATGAACTTAACTATACATTCATTGAAAAAGCTTGTTTGGAAGTAGTGTTTGCTACTCAATAATTGTGACACTATATGTTAACACATACCATCAAACTGATAGCCAAGATAGATCTGTTAAAATATCTACTCAGCAAAGCCAATTTAACAGAAAGATTAACAAAGTGGGTGATGATATTGAGTGTGTGTGCGGTGTGATTTCCTACCCTCAAAGGTGCAAAACAATAGAAAATACAAAAGGGGAAACACACACAACACCACCTCAAGATAAGCCTAAGTTAAAGTTGAATAAAAGAAAGATAAAAAGAATGATTATACCTTGTCCAAGTTGATATTTTGGTTGGCCCTTTGATGAAGATTAGATGTGTGCTCCTTGATGGAAAATGAGGTAAAATGATATGCAAAATACTCTAAATGGGATGATGAATGCAAAGATGGAGGTGGGTATTTGGGAGAGTTGCTAGTGCTTGAATTGTGAATGCATGTTATAAAAAATGAGACCAAATTTTCCATTTTAAGGGAAGATTCTCTAAAGAATTCAATGGCTGGGATTTAGCCAACATGGACAAGATGGAGGGCTATGGTGAGTTGAGGACTCACAAGCCCTCACATCTTTCCATGTGGAAAAGGAGGTGTAAAAAGGACATGTGAGCTGGAGAGAGGATGTGTGAGGTGGAGGTACTTGCAAGTACCTTGGGATTAGGGGAAGATTTCCTCAAAAAAGAAGTTCTTGTCCCCATGTGGGAGGGATGGTGACAAGTGAGGAATTTTTAAATTCCTCACTTATCATCATGGGCAAGAGAGAAGTGGTTGGAAAAATAAATGTGAATTTTAAATTCACATGATTGGAAGTACCTTGAGGATAAGACAAGGTCCTCATAAAGGAAGTCCTTGTCCCATGTGAATGATGTGACTCATGAGAGGTTTTGGAATTTCCCAACAACCTTCATGGGGAAGAGGGGAGCATTGAATGAATAAATGTGAATTTTTAATTCACATGGAGAAGAGGTCAAGGTCAAATAAAGAAAGTACTTATGAAAGGTTGACTTGGAGGACATACCAAAGATGGCAAGAGGATTAGATTAAGGTTGTGCAAATAGGTGATTAAGAAGATTAATGAAGGATTAGAGACAAGTGGCCAAATATGGAGGATGTGACATTAATCCTGATTAAGGGTGGGCACATCCTAATCGTGGATTAATTAAACTGGTCCAGATTAGAAGCAAATTATGGAGGATGTGACAAGGAGAGAGAAAAGAGGGAATTTAAAATTGATTTAAATTCAAAAAGGCTAAATGACTAAATTAAATAAATTGATATATTTATTTAATTTAGAGAGGAAGGGATGAAAGGTAAAGTATTTAATCATTAAATTAAATACTTTAGGAACCTTAGGCAAAGGGGAAATATTAATTAAATAAATCATTTAATTAATATTGATGGGGAATATGAAATAGACGAATAAAGAAGATGAATTTGACCATACGGGAGTGGTCAAATTTGGATGTCTACAGAGTGAATTTGACATTCAGTACGTGGATAGAAGAGAAATCAAGGGCCAAGCAATAGTAGATCAACTAGCTGAAGCACCGTTACAAGATGACTATCCTATGCACATTGAATTTCCAGATGCAGATGTCCTCACAATAATAACACAACATTGGATATTATACTTTGATGGGTCTTACACTCAACATGGATCGGGTGTTGAAATCTTATTTGTCACTCCTCAAGGACACACTATCCCAAAATCTTATAGGTTGATGTTCCCTTGCACAAACAACATGGCTGAATATGAAGCACTAATCATTGGTATCAAGGTAGCAGTGGAATGAAAAATCATAAAATTACAAGTCTATGGAGACTCTCAATTAGTCATTAATCAAGTTAATGATGACTATCAAACAAAAGATGACAAGATGATGCCATACAAGAGAATGGTAGATGACTTCAAGAAATACTTTGTTGAGATCAAGTTTCAACAAATTCCAAGAGTAGACAACAAAGCTACAAATGCCATGACAACCATTGCTTCTCTTCTACAAATACCAGAAAAATGAAGTTATGAATTCATGCTGGAACAATTGTTTAACCCTACCTATGACAATCCTAAATCCCACATTGTGTACCATCTAGTTGAGGCTAAGGATTCAATCTATGGGAATATTTATACCTATCTGAGAGACAATACCCTTCCACTTGATCTATCCTGAAACAAAAAAAATGCAACTTTATCCGTCAAGTAGCTTGGCACACCCTGATAGCTAATACACTTTATCGACGAAGTCTCGATGGTACTCTCCTATGATGTCTTAAACGTGACGAATCTAAATTGCTTTATGAGAAGTTCATGAAGGTATTTGTGGTACTCATTCAAGTGGTCTTACTCTAGGTAAGAAACTCCTACACTTGGGATATTACTGGATGAACATGGAGAAATAATCTTTTTAATTTGTTAAGAAGTGCAAGAAGTGTCAAGTCCATGGAAATATCATACATGTACTGATGCAGGAGCTGCAACCATTCACATTGACCTAGCCTTTCTATCAATGGGGACTTGATCTTGTGGGTAAGATTCATCCATCTTCCTCTAATGGACATAAATTCGTAATCACAACCACTGAGTATTTCAAAAAGTGGATTGAAGCCATCCCATTAAGCATGATCACTGGCAAACAAATTTCCTTTTTCATCCTGAACTGCATTGTTTGTCGATATGGCATCCCTAGCTCCATTGTCACTAATAATGGTAGACCTTTCAAAAACCAAGATGTACTGTAAGAACTTTGTGAAATATTCCATATCCAACACCAATTTTCCACACCCTATTACCCTCAAGGGAATGGTGAAACAAAAGCCTCAAATAATACCATTTTGAAAATCTTGAAGAAAATTGTCAATGATGCTGGACGTGATTGGCATGTTCAACTAAACCCTGCTTTGTGGGAATAATGTACTAGCATATACACCCCTACAAGAGCCACATCATATGCCTTTGTGTATGGATCATAATCCATCTTACCTATTGAGGTTGAGTTACCTTCACTCTGGTTATCTTTAAAAGGAATCATTTTAGAGGAAGACTATCGAGTATCCAGACTACAGGAGTTGGAATTGTTAGATGAACGCCGTCAGCATGTTGTTGATCATCTGAAATCCTATCAACAAAGAATGTCAAGGAGCTATAATCACAAGGTAAGATCAAGAAAATTTTAGGTTGGCGACTTGGTCCTAAAAGAGAATCCTCACAATCAACAAGATTGGGAAAAAAAAGGAAAATTTGAACCTAATTGGCTAGGTCCTTTTGTCATTGTATCAGGATATGGATCTAGAGCATATTAGTTATCTACACCCAAAGGGGAACTCTTTGAAGAACCTATCAATAGCCTTCATTTCAAGAAGTTTTATACATAACTCATCCAGTGTGCGGTTCAAAAAGTTGAAAAATTAAAAAAAAAAGCAAAATAGCTAAAAAGTAAAAAAAAAGAAGAAAAAAAAAGCAAAAAAGAACAAAATACAAAAAAGGGGAAAAAAATAAAAATCATTGCCTTGATGAAAACTTGGCAAATAGGTGTCTTAGTGACAATAAAAAAGTCATAAAATTAGAAAAAGTGCAATAAAAACAAGTAGTGAAAACCTAGAAATAGGTGCTATTTGTGATAGATGTGGCTCTTCCATCTATTGGAACATGTGTCGGTCGTTCAATTTTCACCATCATTATGCCTGATCATATGAACCCCATGTACATATCTAGGCGTCACGGTCGTGTCTCATCCTAGCTTGGTTATCATTGAATACTTTCACAATAAATAGTTGATTTCTCAATGGGGGAAAAATCTTGAACTCACTAGGGGAAATCTACTTTGAGCTTAACATAACAAACAAACAATAGTCAGATAATGCAACAAACATAACAATCACAACGAAACTCAACATCAAACATCGATCACAATCTTTAGAAAACTAACCATCCAAACCAACAACAAGATCAACCAAAACAAATCTAATTGGATGATGTTCTTATAAATCATGGTTTAATCACTTTGTCATGAATGTTCAACTATTGTATCTTTACTTTTTTTATCATTTCTCTAGAGAAACTTGAGGATGTCATGGACTAGAGAAGCTAGGATGGAGTATGATTTTTCTTTGTCTATTGTCTGTGAGTTGATCATTATTACTATGTAAATTTTTCGCGGGACATGCTCTACAAAGTATCATTGATGAAATTACAGATTTGCATAGGAAAAGGATTAACTCTTGTCTGTTTTATGCAAGAAATACTTAGGTAATCTCAGTTCAATTATGCCTAGATGCTTGTATTATCTTGCAATATTAAAAACCAATGGAAGTTGTACTTAGGTCATCATGGTCTAATTATACCATCGATTTTTGTACTAAATTTCAACATATTAAAAGCTCAATGATGATACCAAGCACAACAAATTGGCTGACAGGATGACAATATTGCATATTTAGGTTTGCATGGTTAAGATAGATTGCATTAGTATTAGTTTTTACATGTGCATTTTAGGTTTTCCAAGGCTGGAAAATTTTAAAAATTATGTTATCTCTCTCATCAAAGGATTGAGTACATTTGAAATTAACAAAAAAAGACCATTCACATGTAGCTGCATAAGCATTATCATATCCTGCATTAGAAAGCATTATCATATCATATATTCATCCATGCATTAGATCATATATTTACATTAGAATTTTTTATTTATTTTAAAGTACATCATATCTTATTTGCATGATCACATTCATCTCATATATCATAAAGCATCATTCACATAGCATATAGAATCATAATCTGTTAGGAATTATATGTAGAAAATATCAATTACATGCAAATAAAGATTAAACAGAGGAATGAAAAACACATAAATAATAATATCAAGAGACAATATTTAACGTGGTTCACCCAAACTTGGGCTACGTCCACCAACAAAGAGTCTAATATTATTATCCAATAAATTGAACCGATTACAACCAGTAATCCTTGCAACTCAATACCACTGCAAATGCTACAATACAATGTCAACAGATCCAAAAACCTTATCCTTTTATCAAGACTTATGTTGGTTACAAAAATAGGGTTTTTTATGCTACCTCTGGACCTTGCAAGGGGTGCTGCCCCTTGACCCCATTAAATAATTTGGAGGGAAATCACGTCGATAAAAGTGGGGAAAATTTAACCTCCGAGCCTGATTAGGCTCCATATACCAACATAATCAATGCATCATCATTTCATTATTGCATTCATACACAACCATGGCAATATCATATAGACATCACATAGCATATAGAACAAAAATCAAATGCATTCATCATAAAAAACATGTAGACAACATATAGATCAATAATCTCTGCTGCATCTCATATAATCTCAAAATAATCAATGTCAAGTGTACAATGATATCACAACATGTGGAGAGGTACATCAACAAAATGTGGGAGAACATCATAAAGTCCTCAACTGAACAAGTGAGTACATCAAATATGAACACAAGAGTTATGTGTTGCTCCCCCAGACGTTGTCTGCATCATTGAGCCTACTACTGCACCACCACATGGACCTGCACCTAGATCTTTACTTGATGGATCTCTGGGAGGTGGCCCAGTGACACCCCTGCTCATCATTCATGACTGACTCTGACCTGACCTATCACTGATAGACTGTGCATAACTAGGGGCACACTGCTTTGTAGGAACCGCCTGATAATATTGCAATCTGTAATACTTGGCCTCGTGGATTGAATGTCGAACCTCTCTTAGAATATACCCTACAATTTTCCCCTCAGACACTCTCTACAACCTCTCAGCTAGGGCCTCTACCTACTCACATCTCTGTCTAGCCTCATCTCTCTCTATTGTCAGAGTAGTAATCTGTGCCTGTGCTTGTGCTAGTTGCCCCTGTAAACCCTCCACCTGTAACTGTAGAGCATTAATTTGTGCCTACTGCTAATGGGAAGGCACATGAATTTGAACCTAGGATGGTCCTATCTGCTGCTATCCTAAGGAAACCATAGATCTCCTCCTCTGAGGTACTCTAAAATCCAGTATCTAGCTGCCACTTGCATCCCCACCATCTCCTCCATCTCCACCATCATCCCCTCTATCCCCGCCATCTCCCTCCTCATCTCCACCTCCCCCATCCATCCCCAGTCTTGGTGCATGCGATGGAACCCTCTCATCATCATCAAAGGCTGGTATTCACTCATCTAGACTTGATATCCTCAGTACAACATGTGTGAAGAAATACTTTGCATACTCATTTGTCATCACACCAGCTAAGATCTCCAAAAAGTAATCCCATACCTGTGGCTTCAATCCAAAATACTCCTCACACGCTGCATCATAGGATAGGGTGGGTCCCCACTCTAGAATGTCCTGATGTCTCTGCGCATACAATGCAACTCCCTGGGGCATCCCCTGAACTTGGCCATATTGACATAGCACCCTCATGAGCATGAATCTCTCAATCACAAACCGAGTCTGTCCAATCAAGTATGTTGACATGCAAACATAAGGCATCTCCTAATCATCCTCGAGCCATTGCTCACAATCAAAGTATGGTTGCCATGTGACAGTCTCCAAATCATTGAGAATTCATCACCAATACTCCAATTTTCCCAGCTTGTGCTGGACAATACCACTTGCATATCCAAAGACATATGGCCTGCCAACTAGATGATCTCTCTCCGCTATAGGCCGAGTATCAAATATATGCTCCCAAGCCCAAATTTGAAGCAGTGTCACCCCAACTGATAAACTCGCGGCTCCTAGGTACACCACTTGATGTAGAACATGATATAAGTGTGCCAACATACAAGAGCCCCAAGCATATCTGATCCCTTGCATAATCATACTCTCCAATAGCTGACCCCAGCCAATGGTCAATCCCTTTGACCTACAGTCGGGACATAGGAACCTCCAATGAATCTAGCTAGCATAGATGGTAATGGATCATATGAATCAACCATATCCTACAATGGGATTTTGTAATCAGTAATCCCGTCATCACCAAAGATCTTCCTCAGCGCCTCGGTGCCTCCCTGCTCTATGTGATCATATATTATTAACTTGCCAACAACGGGAATCCATGGTACACATCCTCTGGAGTAACTGTCATCTCACCAGTGGCCAAATGGAATGTGTTGGGGTCAGTATGCCACCTCTCAGCTAATGCGGTCAATAGTCCCCTGTTTATCCTATACTGGGGCATATCAAGCAAGGAAGTCAAACCACATCATCCAATAACATCCAAATCAGCCTGCACTAGATGTGGAATCATGTATCCCAAGTATTCGGGTAGCACTCCCAAGATTGAAGAACCAATAAGTCCTCCTATGATCATAACATATCGCAAATCAACATTTTATCAATCAACATATCAATCAATCTAATCAACTCAAATGAGATTTCAATCAAATCTTGTAGAGTGATCATTGACTCTTATTTATCATGAGGTCAATCATCATCTATCCTATCATTGATCCTCACCTATCATGAGGTCAATGATCATCTATCCTATCAAACATTATCGAAACAATGGCTAACATGATCATCAAACATCAAAAGCAAGGAGAACAATCACAAAACTCAATTCTAGTTTCAATGTGTTGAAACAACACATCAATGCACTGAAACAATGGATGCGCTAAAACACTCCATCAATGTGCCACTCTATGACATCAATGCGCGAAATCATGAATGCACTAATACGGTCAAAAAATGCGCTACTTGACAACATAAATGCATGAAAACATAAATGTGCTACAACCTTCTATCTATGTGCTAAATCAAAACCTAAATGCACTAAATCAACATATGTGCTAACAAATTTAACCAAAGTGCTAAATCAAGACACAAATGCACTCAAACCATTTATGCACTAAACATATAACATATGCGCTAAATTGGGTCTAAACTGCGCTCAAAGGCAATTTTGCAGAATTTAAAACATGAAAAACGTGCCAAAAACAAAATTCAAATTTCAAAATGAGGTTTCTCGAGGTATGTATTGGAGGTGCATACACGGTAGGGTGGCAGTGTCGTCGAACTCGCTCGAATCAATGAGTGTGGTATGGGATCACTATTTTTGCTCCAATACTCAATTAGCTCAATCTCTCAATAGCAAATGAATTCAAATGAGCTCCTTTTTCACCTTTTTACTATTTAAAGGGGAAAATGGAGGGTATTTAAGTGGGATTGTTTTAATTTTTAAATAGGCCATCAATTAATCAATTGGCAGGATCAACTCTTTATTAGGAGATAAATCATCTCAACATCATAAAATTTGAAAATCATTAGAAAATCACAAAAAAATTCAAAATTTCAAAAATCCTAAAATTTCAAAAATTTCCCGATTTATCTCTCGAGGGGGCATACACGCATCATCACTTGAAAATTAGCATCTGGGGCATATCAAAATTTTATCAGTATTATCAACAATTTTTTCTTTGAAGTAACGTGTTGCAAACACATCACTTCAAAGAGGGGCAAAATGTATACACTCAAATTTGGTCTGGAGGAATTAATTAAATACAAGTTATTTAATTAATCTTTAATTCTTCTACTTATAAATAAATTGAAAAAAAAATATTTATATAGTTCATTTTCTCTAATTCTTCCTATCTTAAATCATTTTTTTCACATCTTAATTGAATGAACAAATTTAATTAGTTTATTTTATTTTATTAACTTCCTCTTATTAAATTTGAATTCTAAATTTGAATTTAAGCACATTTCTACTAATTTCTTTTCACCTTCCACCTCATCATGTGTCTCATGAAATTAAATATTTCTAACATTTAATTTGGCATTTATCCTCAATAATTCTAACAAATCTAGGACACTTGGCCTTCATCTCCATTTGATTCCTCTTCACACTTGGCAATTTGTTCTTCTAAAGGGAGCACACTCCCCTTTTCTCTCTAACCTCTTCACCTTCAACCGTCCATTCTCCAGATCGAATCCAAACAGTTGATTTCTGCCACATAGGCTCATGCCTTGGAAAATCTATAAATAGACCCTCATTTACAACAAAGATATAGAGAGCTGAACATAATTACACTACAAAATTTTCATTAGCATTATCATCCAAGAATTGCCATTCTAGTGTTTGCATTTTAGCATTAAGTAGATTTTTCATGGAATTACCATTAGCAACATCTTAATTACTATAGTTTCAACATATCATTTTCATTAGTAGCATCATAACATCATCATTATCATTGCATCTCATCTATAGCTAGTTTATCAATCATGTAGTGTAGGAAATATTTCTTGCATTTCTAGCATCTCTCATTCTTCAAGTTGTCATTTGGAAAGTCATGTGCACAAACAATTTGAGAGAAAAATAACTAAAAGAATCCTTGGAGACAGAGGATAATGAGACACCATTGGGGAGTTGTTTGTTTCAATTTTATTGTTATTAGTTGAATTCCTTGATATAATGTTTCATCAGTGTGTTGTATAACTTTTACTTGCTTATTCATGATACATTTTATATAACACACACTTAGCACTGCCCTCTGGAAAGTGGTTGGGGCATTACATAGTCCAAAGGGAAGAACATAATAGGAATATGTACCCCAAGAGCATGTAAATGTATTTTTATCCTAGTCCTTTAGAGCTATCTTTATTTGGTTATAGCCACTAAATCCATTTAGGAAGGAGTACTTTTTTTTCTTGCTAGGGAATCAAGTATTTGGCCAATGAAAGGTAGTGGAAAGTGATATTTTCTAGTAGTTGTGTTTAGCTCCCTATAGTCCACACATACCCTCCATTTTCCTCCTTTCTTAGTGATAATAACTAAAGGTGACACCCATTGACTATTAGAAATAGGGTAAATGAAGCCTACATCAAGTAATTTTTTTTAGCTCAGTCTTAACTATTTCTTTTAAGGTAGGGTGCATTCTCCTTTGGGCCTATCTAATTAGCTTGAAACCATCATTTATGTAGAACATATGCATGCACAAGTCTTTATCAATCCATTTCATGTCACGGTAGTCCCATGTAAAGGCTATTGTGTGTGTTTGCAACATAGTGTTCATGGAATTTTGTTGTTTTTCATTTAATCGATTGTTAACATTTAGCATTTTACCTAGCACGATTTTCAATGTTTTAGATTTTGATTGTACATATGAGAGATCAAGTCCACTAATGTTGGGGACACATTATTGTGGCATAAGAGAATGGAAGAGTTGGGATACTTTTTTTGATGAATTTGCAGATATAATATTCTATAGTGGATCCTGCATACATGAAAGGTATTCATGTTGTTGCAGGTCCCTACCATAGTTATTCTATACGATGTGGTCAATTAATTCATCCTCATCATGGTTTTCCAACATAGGGCTGCATTCAATAGTAATGAGAGTTCATATGGAATAATGTTCTTTTTCATCAAGGGTAGGCCATATAGTCTACTCCAGATTTTCATGAGGTTGCGCTGGTGGATATAGACCCAATTTTTTGGTCAAAGTCCCATTTGTTATTATCATGTTCCTAGACCTACAACCTATGAATGCATTAGCTATTTCTAACCATGGTCTACCTAAAATAAGTGGATATCCTACAAGGTTGACCTTTGACTCTAAGACTATGAAATCTGTAAGATACTCCCATGAATCTAATGCTATGACTAAGTCCTCAATGATCCCCTAGGGTTTCACTATTGACCTATCTTTGAATTATAAAATAGTTGGTGTAGGTCTAAGGTTAGCTAGCTAAAGTAGCTACATTGTCTCCTTATTCATGACATTAATGGATGCCCCTAAGTCAATCAAGGTATTCTTGATAAGGGTTTCATTTATCTTAACATCCACTACTAGAATTCTAGTGTCTATATATTTAGGGACAATTATATTCCCTAGCATAATACCAACAAGGTTCCCTAGGACATGAAATGTTTGAGGGTCCTTCCTCTTCCTCTTTGGTTTCTTAAGACAAAGGTCTCTTATCGTCTTGGTCTAGATTGGGATAATTGAGACACATCTCTTGCTCCAATATGATTGAGGGCATCCATGCAATCACCATTGATTCCTCTTAAAAACACAAGCTTTAGGGATTCTTTTGAGAGTCTATTCTTTGGATTTTTCTTCAAGAAGAATTTAAGCCTTTCTACATATTGACTCCAATGGTTCATCCTCTTTCCGAGTCATTCTAAAAAAGTAATCTCTTCTCCTATCAACTCCTCTACAATAGTCTTGGTATTTTTCAAGAATTTTGTTTTCATGGTGTTTTAATCTAGAATAAAATATTTTCCTAGCCCCATAAACCATTTCATGGTAGCATCCTTCAAAGTTGTAGGAAATAGCTTGAGCCTATGAGCATCAGTTGTGTACTCATCACTCCTACATATGAAATCAAACTCAAACAAGAATGTGTCTGGATCCTCAATTACCAAACCATAGAAGACTGACAATATTGAAGTAGCTATATTCTTAAGGACAATATCCCTCTCTTGGTTGGTAATGGGAAATTCAAAAGTCACATGTTTTGGTGGATCATCCATTGCTGCATCAACCATGGTTTAGAAGGTCCCCTCTATGTTCTTAGTATATGTTGGTGAAAGGGAAGGTTCTTCTTTAGGAATACCCTCACTCTGATAATTGTGATCACCAATATTTGCTCTAGCTTGTTGGTTTGAGGGGATAAATCTTCCCAAAGTGTCTCTCTACCTCTGCATACAATAGGTATAACTTTGTATAGCAACGAATCTTGCATAATGTTAGTGAAATGTTTTGGTATTTGAAGAGATAAAACCTAATTATCCTAATAGTAAAAGAAAATTTAAACTAGGAAAGCTTGGAAATAACAAAAAATAATATTTGAAAGTAACACCATCCCTCACAACAGTGCCAAAAATGTAGAGTCCTTGCTAATGTCTAGTAAACTTGGTGGCAATCATACAATTCAGAGGGAAAACCTAGCTGAATAGTCCACTCAAATCTTTGGAAAGACCTTCATTGAATTGTCGACTAGGGCTAGTAAGCTTGTGATGGTACTAGTACTGTGTGTGCTTCCAAAGACTTAAGACTACCTAAATCATCCTAGTATGTAGGTGTTACACTTGCTGAGAAATCATAAAAATTCATAACAGTAAAGGAAGTAATGCTAGCACTATTGCTACAGGTACCTACAATATAAGACTATAACTAATTACTGCCAATAAATGAATGTTGGTATTTAACTATGTAGAAGAGGGGGACCAACCACACCAAGGCTCTAGGTCATAGAGAGTTGAGAGTGGAGGTCTTCCCTAGTCTACCTCAATCTAGGTAAGTGTTTTAGGTTAAGGATAGAGAATGAAGAGCACTCTCAAGTGCTTCTATCACTCTACTAACCTAGGAGATTTGATGAGGCTAAATGAGAGTTTTTAGAACCTAAACAATACCTCAGATAACTCTCTACCCGAGGACAACAACATAGGTCAAGGATGATAGTTTGGCATGCTGGCATCTCTCTAGGGTGGTCAAAAAGTGTAAAGTACAATGAAAGCAACAAAAACCTACTAACTATTTAGCAATTGAAGTTTAAAATACTAACTAGAATGATAATAAACAAAATAAATAAAGCAACTAGAAAATTGATATTGAAGGTGACAAAGATGAAGGTGAAATTGAGGGCGATCAAGATCAACTCACGAGGAGTCCAATTCATCAGCAAGCTCCACACGAACATGTACCTACACACATCCAAGAGAGGAAAAATGTTGGGGTTGTATAGGGGTTTTCCTCAGTCAAACCCTCGCTTTGGTGTTTCCACCTCCATGGACAACTAGATAGATCAATAGAAAATGCGATAAAGAAACTAATGGAAAGAAGACCGAACAATAGCAAAAACACTATGCTATGTAAATGAAGAAACAACATCACCTTCTTAATCAAGATACCATCAAGCACGTATCTAGGAGAAAGTAAGCTTGGTAAGGTCTATGCTATTTCAACAACGAAGAAGCAGTCCCTCAGGACACCAAGTCACAAATCCAATAGTGGAAAAGGTGTAGCAAGATGTGTAGAAGATGGAGTGAATTGCCAAAGAGATGAAGTGATAGTGAAAGATATGCATTTAAAGAAGAAAAGAGAGGGAAAGAGCGATTCTCGAGTCGATTGGAAGGTGCAAAGGTGTTACACTTCATCACCAATGGAGAATGTAACCTCTCTACAGATTCTAGAGGCAATAATCTATTAGGGATGGTAGTGTGCCAAGCAGATGATCACGTGCCACACGCACGTCCCTGACAAAAATTCCCCCGATAACATAAGAGACAAGTGCCAAGTGGATGCATTGCGGATAGGTGATGTGGAATTTCGTAGTTAGGTTTAATTTCCTAAGGTGGAGGGATGTAAAAGGGGAATTTACAAGAGGGGTGAAAATTCTCTCCTATACATTTTCCCCCCACTTAAGTGAGCATGAGTGCCAATGAATGTTCGATAAAGTAGATCGAAGAGTTTAGAAATGTATGTCTCAACTTTCGAGGAAGCAGACCACAATCTGGCGAGCTCAAAAGTGCAGGGCAGGAAAATGGCTCCACAAGTACTCTCCTGAGGAGGATTGAACAAAGGACTTCGTAGATCCTCGGAACTACAGAGTTGATCAAAGTGCATCGAAGGCGTGCAAACCAACGATGGAAAAATCTCACAGGATGTAAGTGCTTCATAGATCCTTGGACCTACAAAGAAGGCACCCCCAAGTAATCTCTCCTAAAGGAAGCCTGATGTAGGGGACTCCTCAAAGTCAAACTGGAAAACAAAAAGCAACCACGTAGGAAAGCAAGCAGAAAGTCACACAGATAGTCGAAAACTAAAGGAAGAGCTTTCCAAGGGGTCCCTCGAGAACCCTTCAAAAGAAAAGGGGTCCACTCAAGGGACGCTCAATTTGAAAGTGTAAGAGAATTTTTCACAAATCAATTCAACATCAAGGAATCCTTTCGAAAGATGTTCACTTCATCAAGGAATTCAAAAGGAAGATGGTCCCATCGGAAGGGGAAGTTCAAAACTTCACCTGCAGGAGAAGGTCCTCCCTCCTTAGAGGAAGGTTTTTCCAATTCTTTCTTTGTGAACCCATGATGAAAAAATATTTTGCTAGGGCTCCTTGGTGAGGAATGCGATTTTTGAAAAAATCTTTTGAAGAGATTTTCAAGAAAATATTTGTTGGACATCAAATGCATTTTCTAAAAATTGAAGCAACATGATAGCCCCCCCTTATAATGGTGTGTGCCAAACATAGAGGCATGTGACATCCTAAGGAGAGAAAAGAAAGAATGAAAAAGTGATGTTGTGGCCCATGAAACATAGCGAGATGTAAATGTGGTAATTTTGTCGCACACACAAGGGACAACACATGAGCACCACAACATCAAAAAGCAAGCACAAAAGATAGGAGAAAAAAAATATGACATAAAAAAAATATTACGAACAAGGGACATAGTGGTGATTTGATATTTTAGGGTCAGAGCTACTCATAAATATAGATAAGTATAATAATAGTATATAAATGAACCATCATCAATCCCCTACTATATCATACCATATGAAGAATACATAAGAAGAATTTATTTTTGGGTCAACATGGAAGGGAAGGCTAAATGCCCCCAACACATTGCATCATCCCCACTTGTCAAAAATCAATAAACATAACAGAGGAAGAACATCACCCTAGAAACTGAACGAGAGAGTGGAGAGAGATCTTTCTCCCTTCCCCACGATGTACCAAATAGAGGAAGTTTTACGACACATAATCACTCCTGTATCCAAGCACCTACGAGGGTGACGAGGGTCATCCAGGAACACATGATGCAAGCATAGGGGAACACAAACACACACACAATATACTTTATAGAGAAGGTTCCCCCTAGTCCTCATCAACTAAGAGGTTTTCGACCTCCCAATCTAGATCATTGTACAGGGAAGGAAGACAAGCCTGCAAGGGCATAATATCAAGGGGGGAACCCTATGACCTCCCCGCAATAAGAGCCAAGGAAGGAGGCCCCTCAAGGTCTCCTCTGCTTAGTTCTTGTGGGGTAAAGGTCAACAATTTTACAAAGATCACTGAAAGGGTTAGGACCTCATCTAAATAATTTAACATGCATTTCACCAGAGTGCCATGTGTTAACTCAATTGGCTAGGGAGGCGGTGCCCAAGACTCACTTCTAGGCTCACTAAGAGACTCCGGAGCAATGACAAAATTCAGGGATTTCAAGACTTCCTCTATCACAAATACAGTGAAAGCTAATGTAGAACCACCCTCCAAAGAAGGTGAACCCATATTTCAACTCCCATTGATAGTAGGGTCATCCTCCACCTTCTGTTTTGTAGGAGGATGTGAGATCCCCATGGATGAGGTAGAAGGTGTGGAGGAGAAAACCACGACGAACACCATCGAGGTATTCAACATGTCCATGGGCTTTGAAAATGACAAGATATCTAGGAGGGACATTAGAAGAGGCGACTCAATTGAAGGAGCAATAAACACCTGCACCCTCTTCGAGTGAGGATAATTTACACTCGCAACAAGATCTGGAAGCAAAACAAAAGCTGAAGGAACTAAAGTAGAGGGGATGGGGGAGGAGGATACAAGAGGGGTGCCAGAGTAGAAACTTCCAACTCCCCCTCCCTCTACAGGGAAACCTGCTTAGTGGCTAGAGCCTTTCTCTGATGCTTGTGCTCATGCGCAAGGTAGTTCCTACAACTCTGAGAGCTAGAGGCTGGAAGCTGAGATGGAATGAAAGGTTCTTGTTTGACCATCAAAGTGTCCATCATGACTATTTTCGATGGAGGGAGAGACTCCTAGATGGGAACAAGAGGGAGAGGTTGAGAAGAGGTTGGAGCAAAAGCGGGGGGAGTAGGCCCTAATGCCTCAACAATGGGCCTCTTCCCATTCACTTCCTTAGGGGTAGGAGCGGTAGGAGGCCACAAAGACCGAGACATAAAGGACTCGCCATGGGGACCCTTCCCCTTACCATATCGAGCATGCCAAGGCATCATGGGTAGAATGGGAAGTTCAAATGTTGGATGCTTGGGATTTTGCCAAATGGGAACCATTAGACTCTCCAACAATCACCTAGGAGTAGAATCCGTTGACACCGTAGTAGGGTGAGAGGAAGTGACATGCGAGATAGTGAAAGAGGAACCTCAAGAGTGCTTCTCTTCTTCCCTTCTCTGGGCCAAGGTGGCATCATTTTCAGCCTTTAGACAAGCCCTATGTGAGATGAAATAGGGAGGAGGATACCTCACCCTAGGCATTATGCCCCCACTCTTGTACTTTACAAAGGTTCAGTATAAGAGATCCATCCTAGGAGGAAGCAGACCTATGGGGGCAAGCCATAAATGTTCCAGCAAGTAGCCACCATGCGCAATCGATGATTTATAGCCGATGTCGTAGACTACATACATTGTACCCTCATGGATGAATTTCAGACACTTATGAACCATCGAGGGAACTGCATTCATAGCTACCAACCATGTGATACCTAGTTTCACTCTGAAGAGTTCAAACCCCAAGATTATGTAAAAGAGTAAATTTATGGATTTAGGTCCAACTAAGGTAGACAAGGTGATGTAGTCGATGGGAGGTATGGAAAGCCAATCATGTGTATAGATGGTACTCCTAGATTTGTCATACTCATCTTTGTGCAAGAAGTTAATCAACATAATCTCCTCAGTAATGATATTCACCCGACATGTTGGGTCAACAAGAACACCTGTTACAGTGTTTCCATTGACTCATGCGAGGATGTATAAGGGAGATGGTTCTTTGTTATAGTTCATCGACAAGTCCTGTGAGGTGAAAGTTATGCCAGGGGAACTACTCACAGGTTGCATAGGTGGGATTGACAAATGTAAAAAGGAGGTCATTATGCATACTAGACAAAACATTCACAAAGCCCCCAAGGGTTTTGCAGCTAGACAGTGACCCAACTAAGGTTTCATTCCATGATGCTTACAAAACCTTCCAACTATGCCACTAGGGGTCATAGGTTGGGTTGCAAGGCTAGATGCCTCACAACACTCACACCCACAACACTCCTAGGATATGAGGAAAGGGTCTTTTAGCACTGCTAAATGGAACCAAAATGTTTCACATCAAGTTCACCAAAATGTAGAAGAGGGGGACCAACCACACTAAGGCTCCAGGTCATAGAGAGCCAAGAGAAAAGTGTTACCCTAATCTACCTCAAGCTAGACAAGTGTTTTGGGTCAAGGATAAAGAAAGGAGAGCACTCTCAAGTGCTTCTATCACTCTACTAATCTGGGAGATTTGATGGGGATAAATGAGTATGTTTTTGGAACCTGAACTGTACCTCAAACAACTCTCTACTTGAGGATAGCAATGCAGGTCAAGGACGACAATGTGGTGTGTTGGCATCTCTCTGGGGTGCTAGCGTCCATACAATCATAAAGTGTAAAGTATAGTGAAAGGAACACAAACCTACTAACTATTTAGTAGTTGAAGTTCAAAAATACTAACTAGAACGATAATAAACATAACAAATAAAGCAACTAGAAAAGTGATATCGAAGGTGACAAAGATGAAGGTGAAAGTGAGGGTGATGAAGATCAACTCATGAGGAGTCTAGTTCGCTAACAAGATCCACATGAAAATGTACCTACACACAACCAAGAGAGGAAAAATGTCAGGGATGTATAGGGGTTTGCCTCAGTCTAACCCCCACTTTGGTGTTTCCACCTCCATGGAAAACCAGATAGATTGATAGAAAGCATGATAAAGAAACTAATGGAAAGAAGACTGGATAATAGCAATAACACTATACTATGTAAATCAAGAAACAATATCACCTTCTCAATCAAGATTCCCTCAAGCACGTAGAGGATGCAAGCTTGGTAAGGTCTACGCTGCTATGTACAACAATGAAGAAGCAGTCCCTTGGGACACCAAGTTGTAAATCCAATGGTGGCAGAAGTGCAACAAGATGTGCAGAAGATGGATTGAATTGCTCAAGAAATGCTCAAGAGATCAAGCTGGTGTATAGAATTATGAAGAAGATGGAGTGAATTTACAAAGAGATGAAGTGATAGTGAAATATATGCATTTGAAGAAGAAAAAAGAGGGAAAGATCCATTCTCGGGTCGAATGAAAGGTGCAGAGGCATTACATTTCATTGCCAATAGAGAATGTAACATCTCTACGAATTCCAAATGTAGGAATCTGTTAGGGACAATAGCGCACTACACAGATGTCCGCATGCCGCACACGTGACCCCAATAGAAATTCCCCCACCGACACAAGAGATAAGCGCCAAGTGGATGCATTGTAGATAGGTGATGTGGAATTTCTTAGTCAGGTTTGATTTTCTAAGGTGGAGGGATGTAAAAGGGGAATTTGCAAGAGGTGTGCAAATTCACTCCTATACAAACTGATACTAATAACTAAACCTACACTTCAGAGTACAAAAAACTTAAGCAAACCAAAACATAAATATGAAACAAGTATTATTCATGAATAACTTGAGGAATATAATTAACATGCATTTATGACTACTACAACATAAATAACTGTACAAAAAATGAAGTGAGGGACAATTACCTTGAGTGTCCTTTGCTCAAGTGACTGCCTCCATTGATCTAACTTAAATCTAGCTTCTTATATTAATGCAATCATTAACTCAAAACAATTCATTGCACAACTTAACAATATCACATAAGATTCTATTGGAATATCTTATTCATGAAATCATGATTGAACAATAAACATTGTTTGTATAACAACTAATTGAAAAAATCTTGTAATTGTATCTACTTTTGAAAAATTAACTAACTCCTAATACCTCAACCACCGAGCCATACATATAGGCACGGGGGAAGTTTGTTAAAACAAGGACTCTAAATTGAAATCATATATCACCATTCCCTATATATTAAAGTGTGATAAAGACTAAGCAATATATAACTAAAAAAGGAAGTAGATTCCAAAAAGAATTGAGACTTTGCTATAATAGAGTTGGAATGTGGATTGTTTGAATTAGTCATGGTGGACTCCTAACTACAATAGGGTTCTTTTCCTTCAACATATTTATTAGATTTCATAATGATGCACAATCATCTTCATTAAGTGCCTCCATGTTGTAGTTGTTGCACTCAGTTTATTTTGGAACCTCCCCATCTCTATTCCTTGGGAACTCCTTTGACTATGGGTTGTACCTCACAGTTGTTGTAGGCTACAGTCTACCTCCTCTAGCTGCAAAGAGTTAGTTCATAAAACATGTACACAATACTAACAAGAATAGCTAAGCACATATATCTATTACAATTCATACATATCCACACATAAATTATGCAATAACCATCACATCATAACCATATTTCCATATACTTTAAATTAGGTTAAGGGTTGCATAATAAGCATAAAAGATAGCATAGTGTAGGAATATGTATAAGATAAGTGTATGAGAATGTCTATGAACTTGCATAAAAACATAAGAAAACTATCTAATAACTGGACTCATCACCTTTCAAATGAGATCAAATCTCTAGAGAAGGTTGGCTCCTTTTTAAGCCTAAGTGCATGTGTTGATATATTGCAAGGACTTTTAGAGGTCATAACTTTTGACTTAGGAGTTCAATTGACTTGAATTTTACATGGAGGAGCATCTTGTAGAGTTGAGTCCAACCCCAATGGAAAATTTTTAATTGGAGCACATGTCAACACTTTTTAAGGCTTGTTTTCAACCATATAAGGACTTAAAATGACATTTTCATATTTTTCCAATAGTTTTCCAAATTTTGGTTTTTTTATTTTCTCGAGTTTTTTCATATAATTAGAAGTTTTTAGTTCACAATTAGTATTGCTTTAGTTAGAATCAAATAATTGGTAAGTTTTGATACTGAATAATTTATACCATTAGGATTTTTATCCTCAAAATTTTTATTTGGATGGCGTCGTTGGTTGGGAGCTATGTGGGCTAGGGGAAACCCTAGCCACGTACTTTTTTTGCAATCTAGACTTGAGCGGGGGATGTTCTGGAGTCGATTAAGTGTGCTGAGGGCATGGGGGGAGGCATCGTTCCTTATTGCTACATATTTTTGTTGTGTGGGGTCTTTTTGGTCACTGTTTCATTATGTTTCCTGGTTCCTGTGTGACCATATGAGCTTCTTTTCTATCTTTTCCTGCTTTGGAATTGCTTCCTAGTGTCATGGGGTTCTTGGGATTATGGATCATGCATATCCTTCGCTATCCATGCATGAAAAGAGCATGGAGAATTTGCATAAGGGTTTGTCTAGTGAAGGATCTATTTTGAAGAAAGGCATTCCACAAATCAAGAAAGTGAATGGATGCTTGGAAAGATGCCATGAGCACCCAGTTTTGGTTATCCAACCTGAATCTGATGTAGAGAATGTCTTGTACCTAAGAAATCATACATTGATTTGTAAATTCATGGGGATCCATCTCGCTTTGCTAGTTTTTGAGTCTTAGACTCAGAAGGTTTGGAATCTTGAGGGTGATATGGAGTTAAAATTGGTGACCAACAATTATTTTATTGTTGTGTTTACATGCATGATAGATCGCAATAGGGATTTCAAATATGGACCATATTTTTTCAACCAAATTGGTCTCTTCATGAAACCCTGACATGTGGGTTTCAATGCAGTTGAGGAACTTCCCTTGAGGGTTCTCATCTAGGTTTTTCCCCTATGACTTCCATTGGAGTGTTGGAGGAGTAATATTCTGCATATGATTTCTCTTCTCCTTGGCAAGCTGGTTTATTCGACTTAACATAATTTAGATCAAAAGGTAATCACATATGCCCATATTTGTGTGTAAATTGATTTGAATATTCCTTTTCCAGACTTTGTGGAGATATTCCTTGGATATGTTGCTTAGATTCAACAACTAGACTATGAAACCCTTCTGTTCAGATGTTGTTTCTTTCATGAGTATGGGAATCTACAAAGGAAATTCCCCTGGTTCAATTAGGTGGCTAGTGTAGTTAATATTAATTCTAATCCATCTCCTAAGTCTAATAAAAGGAAGGCCCCTATGGTGGATGGGGTGGAAGATAAGGAGGGTTTTATCCCGATCAAGCCCCGCGACAAAGGGAGGGGTTTGAAGAGAACCTTGAACGATAGACAAGATAATGGGGTCTTCAATAGGTTTGATGTTTTGGAGGACTTAGTCTAGGAGGAGGGGTGTCCTATTGAGCTTCCTTTTGGTGTGGGGTCCTTAGGAGTGGATTTGGTTGGGGATAAAGTGAGTGATTTTCAAAATCTACCTTTGGGAGAAACACAGGTTGATTTGATGGTCATAGATGTAACATATCAGGTTTTGGTTGGTCCAGATCAAAGTGGACTAGGGGTTTTAAATGAGGTTGATACCTTGAAGGATCCCATTTCTTCTCAACTTAAGGATTCTTTGATTCTTGAAAGAGTAGTGGGATTGTGCATGTTTTGGGTTTGCAGTAGAAGCCCCTGAAGAAGGGGCATCTGAAGAAACCTTCAAAGGTGGGTCACAAAAAGGACCTGGAGAAGGTTAAATTGTTGGGTGAGAATTTGGTGTATTCAAGGTTAGTGAAAATCATTGAATCTCACTTCTCCCAATTTAAAAATGGAATGTGAGGGGTATGAATAACATCCCTTGACAAAAGGCTATTTGGGAAATGATTGGTACTCATGATCCTGGTATGATTTTCCTTCAGGAAACTAAGTTATCAATGGATGGTATGTTGAATAGAGCTCCTATCATCTGGTCTCATGGTTTTTGTCAGTGTGTTGAGGCTCATGGTAATTCTGGGGGGTGGCTTATTTCTGGGATCTAAAAAAGATTGCTCCTCTTTGGTGGTGTTTGAGTCACTCGACTATGTTTGTGGTTGCTTATAGTCTGGAATCAGGTGAAACCTGCCTCTTCACCAATGTTTATGATGCTACCGATATTTTTGGTAAAGCTCAGTTGTGGGCTAATGTTAGATATATTAGATCTTTGGTTCCCTTGATCTTGTGGATTGTGACGAGAGACTTTAATGTTGTTTCTTCTCTTGAGAAGAATGTGGTGGGAATGTCAGGCTTGACCAGTCTGCTTGTCTCCTTAGGGATAATATAGATTTTTTGAATTTCGTTGATGTGAAGCCGAATAATGGTATTTTCACCTAGAATAACTAGAAATGTGGCAAGAATACTATATTTGAGAGGTTGGATCATTTCCTAGTTTCTTGCTTTTGGGTAGGAGATAGGTGGTCTACCAACTCAAAGATTTTGGAATGGAAAGGGTCAAACCACTGGCCGATTAAGCTTTTTGCTATTGCATTTAGAGTTCCTAGAAACCCATCTTTCAAGTTTCAACTCATGTGGTTGTAGGATTCTTCTCTACATGACCTTATGGTCGATTGGTGGTGTCAAGGGAAGCCTGCTCATGGCAGGTCTATGTATTCCTTTACTGAAAGATTACAATATGTGAAGTATAAGCTCAAGAAGTGGAAAAACAATGTTTTGGCAACTTTCACCTTCATAAAATGTTAGCTTAAGATGGTTTAGATACCATCACTCACTAAATCTGAGACTATGGGATTGTTGATGAATTTCTTAGGGAAGAGTCAATAGCTGCTAAGGAGCTAGAGGAATGGGAGTTGTGGGAGGAGATCTTCTAGAAGTAAAATTCTCGGGTTGATTGGCTTTAGGAAGGGGATCGAAATATAACCTTTTTTCATAATTCTATCAAAGTTAGAAGGATTGAAAATCTTATTACCTCTTTGGTGTTGTTGGAGGGGATACAATTGTATTTTATGGTTGAGATTTCTAGGGAGGCTGCTCGATTCTTCTCAGCTTTATTCATAGAGGACTCTCTCCATGTTGGTTATGAGGAGAATGTTATTTTGGATTGCATTCCTTCTTTAGCTTTGAATGAGATGAATGTGTCCCTTATGTGCCCTATTCTACTCCCTAAGATGGAAGAGGTTGTGTTTCAAATGAAAAATATAAGGCCCCAAGCCTGGATGGATTTCCTATTGAATTCTTCTAGGAGTTTTCAGAAATTATCAAGTTGGATCTCCATGAGGTGGTTCAAGAGTTGTAGCATAATAAGAAAATGCTACGTGCTATGAACTCTAATTTTTTCGATCTTATTCATAAAATGGAGGTGTTGTGTGGTCTCACAACATGCCCCATTTTGCTACTTGGAAAAATGTGGACCCCTCTTTTTCTCCTTCCTTTCATTTTTGTTTTCTTTGGCGTTGCTCTACGATTTGGTCAAAGGTAGGTTTCATTTTCAAATTGCTTGATCTTTGTATTATCCTTATTCTTTCCCAGATTCGGTCTTTCGGTCTTTTCATGGAATCTAATATTTTTCCCAGAAACTAGAATCTTGGAGTCGTGTTGTTGTATCATCAGTTGGTCCTAGCCCCATCTGGTAAGTCATCATTCAAAAGTGTCAATCCCGGTAATCCTATTTTCTTGTACCAAAGTCCAGTAACTTTCATTTCATTTCCTTTATTCAGAACCCAACAACCAAAGATTTTTTTGAAATGTTTTAATCATTTTTATTTTTTGATCTTTCTTGAACCCAGTTCCCAGTCTTTTCTTTTGTTCCAGTTTTCTCTCAAGCTTGGAGGTAAGTGCCCTAGTTCTCGATATTTCTTCTCAAAGGTTGGTACTGATGATCACAAATTGACCACGTATCTTAATGGCTTATTCCTCGCAAAAATCAAAGTGACACCAGAGTGCCACGTAAGATCATTGCACCGTCTTTCTCCTCTAGTAGCAAGCCTACACAAAAATCTAGGCATTTGTAAATTGAACCCTAATTTATAATGATTGCACCTTTATTCGAGAAATTAATGCATTCTAATAGGTAATTAATGGTGGCGAACTACTCCTGTACTTGGCACCACCTTAAGCATGCAATTGCTTTCATAACACTTTACTTTGCGTCATGCTGCAAATTTGCAAATGACACTGTACAAACAAAATAATATTGGCGCACAAGGAGAGGTAAATTTCAAGAAACTGAGAATACAAATACCAAGGTTTTTGAAGGTCCATTTTGAAAATATTGTCATCGTACACCAAAACCATGTATGTTTGGATAGTTGATATTCTGTTACTTATTTTCATGCATGAAAATATTGACAAATGGTATTCCCCTTTTGAAGTTGAAGTGTTGATTACATTTTTTATTTGAATTTAGTCAAAAGGTAAATTAAAAGTTATGAAATTGTAAGAATTTGGTTAAATTTAACCCTAACTCACACACAAGACACACATTTGAAAATATAAAACACACTAGCAAAAATGAGTACTTTTGACACAAGAGTAGAAGAGGAATTTAAATATTGTAGTTCATAGGACATACCAATTGGGGTGGTCTTTTGATGTTGAAATTCACACTCGGGTACGAAAGGAAAATGCTTCTTAGTGTATTGAAAATGTTATATCAAGTGGGTTACTTTTAGTAGGAAGGTTTCCACCATCAATGGAGGCCCCTGAACTGGTCATGGAATGTATAAATCATTACAACCCAGATAAAAAAATTATTGAGAAGAAGGGAAGAATCTATGCAGATCTCTCCCAGAAAGGAATTATATACACATTTGGGCTTCCTATTTTCACCCAAATGTATAATATTGATATGAGGGTGAAAGCCAAAACTTATCAGAATGCTGAAGGGGACAACAAAGAAATTATGGATACCCAATGGTGCCAAGAGCCAATTACAGAAGAGACAAAAGAAATTCTAAGGTCTATGTTCAAGCAAGATATTCAAGATGTTATAACCATGCTGAGCAGGATAACTGGGTTGTGAGATGCTAGTAAATTTGAACCCTGGATGTTTGTGATAATATCCAGACTAATGAGTAATCCCGTGCAAATGCATTGGGGAAAACTTATTAGTGACATATTGCACAAACAGATAACTGCATTTCCCAAAACCAAATTTTTCTATGTCTTCATATGTGATCTATTCCTGCGCCATGAGGGAAAATAAATGAGGTTTGAAGAAAATTGGTACTCTAGGCAGAGAAGTAGGAAATAGTTTAATATATGCTCATTTACCCCAAATCACTATCCACGGATACAAAGAGCATTACAAAAGGGTTAATGATGTGTTCTCTATGAAGCTAGTCAAAATGATAGAAGGTGACAAAGCCAAAAGATTGTCATTGGAGGCACAAAGTTTTATCAGACCGATGGGAGGCTAGTATATTCAGTTTGTCACTTTATCCTACATTAGGGTGGAAGGATTTGATGGACATCCTTTCATGTTGCCCAGGTATCCTATAGACAAAATTGTGTTATTAGAATTTGTGAGACAATTAAAACTGTCTCAGGCTCATTATAGCAAGGCTCGTAAGAAGGCTTCCTTCAAATTTCCTATTGTGATAGGGAATTATAAATGCAATACAATCAAGGAAATTGAATTGTGTGAAGAAGAATTGAAAGCATATAATTTTTAATATTTTCCACTTCAAAGAATGTATTATGACATTGAAGGGAATATTGACAAGAACATAGTTGGTTATTGTGCTCATGTCTAGCACTTAGAAGATTATTGGCTTAATTGTGAAGATGAGCACATAGTAAGGAAAAGAAAATATGAAAGATTGTCCTTAAGATCTACTTAGATTCTTATGCTTCATAATATTCCAGATCAGTTGGAAGAGAATGATGGAGAAGTCTTGAATAGAGCTTATAATGAAGACAAAGTGTATGATGAACCTATCCCAGACCCAAATTATGAGGGTGAAGAAATGACATCAATTGATGAGTTCTATGCACTAGTTCTATTATACACTCAACACTGGATAAATGATTTTTGTAAAGCTTTAAGAGAGAAAGGAATTGAACCCACCTTCTCACAAGACAAAAGAAGAAAACAAGCAAATGAAACTACATTTGAGAGTGGGGAACCTGCCAAGAAGAAAAGGAAAACTAGTAAAGTGGCTCCTGGTATAAGAATTGAAGAGAAAACCCCTAAGGCTTCAAGTCAAGGAGTTTCATTAAAGCCAACTGATAAGCAGACAAACACAAAATCAAGTAAAGATAAATAAAAAGTAAGACATAAAGGTGCATCTTACTCTACAACAAAGCCAAAGGATAAACCTACCATTGATGAAGAGGTAGAAGTAACATAAAATGTTGGTGCATAGACAATATTTGCTTCTTAGAGAGTTGCAACATTATTTACTTCTCCTCCCTCTGTTAATATGGCTAATGTGAAACAAGCACTAGGAGGAACTCCTATCATTTTGGATGAAATTTATGAGGCAAATGAAGCCAAAATTAAAGGACAGATGGACAGATAGGGTTCCATGTGGGAAAAGGTAAAAGAAAAGAAGTTTAAAGATAAACCCATGGTACAACTAGTGGTACAATAAATTCTAGACACAGGGTCCACTCCTATGAGTACTGAAGAAGAATAATTTGTACAAGGAACACTCGCTTCAAAGAAATGATTCTAGTGAGGAAATGGTTATTGAAGATACTTTTGATTCCTATAGACATGTGAAATTAGCATTATGCACTTAAATAGCATCACATTCATAAATCAAATTTACACTCGTCCATTCATCAGGTTAAATCAGGTTCATTTAATTCAATCTCCTAAGGTCATTCACTTAAATTGAATACATTAACTTTATTTAATTTAAGCCTATCATTATCCCCCTTAGCTAAATAAATCAAATATTTATTTAACTAAATCTTTATCACCTTTCATCTCCCTTTGATTTGATTTAAATCCCTAAATCTAAGTCAAATGGGTCAAAAACATCTAACAACATCTTAATTAATCTAATCCATGATTAAATGCTAATCCTAATCACTTGTATTCTCTAGATTTTGCCACTTGCACATGAAATTGCATTTAATTGATTTATCAAAATCTTTATTTACTTTCAACTTGGAATAAAGGGAGAATATTCTCCAAGTTTGAATCTCCCTTCAATTTGACATGTACATCCAACAAAGCATTTATGAGGCCTTACATGTCTCTTACATGTCTCTTGCACAAGGTCAAACTCAACATTTAACTCTCAAATTCAAATTTGAATCTCCCCCTCTTTGGCACATTGACCAAAATGTGCTCATTCCTCAACCTATCACAAGTTGACAAGTGGCTCCATCTCATTGGCTAAAACATTATCCCACATTGCTCTATTTTGAGCACTCTTAGCATTTGACATTTTATAAATAGAAGGTTTCATTCTTCATCAAATCCTCCAGAATCTCATGCAAAGTCACTCTTTTCAATTAAGAACTAATTTTTCCCACCTCATATCATCTTCAAAGCAATTTCATATCAACATATCATGGAGTTTAGCAAGGATTGGGAAAGGGATTCTTTCCATAGAAGCACCAATCCACTATGAAATAAAGTTTGATTCATGTCATTTATATGCTCATTTAGTTTTTCTTGTTGTTTTAATATCTTATTTAGCTTATCTAACATGATACAATATTTCATAGGGATACTAGATTTGTTATGTTTTATTTGAATTCAATAATAATGTTTGTCAAAGACTAACATTGTGCAGATTTGGCATCCACATAATGGCGCTAGAAGGAGGGCAGAACCTCCAACAATTTAAGCATTAGACTTTACTTTTTTAGATCTTAGTTTTAGCATTCAGATTACTTCGTTAGATCTCAGTTTTAGCATTCAGATTTAGATTGAATTCCTTAGCATTTGTTTCATTTTTGGGAAAGTTTCAAAAACAAAAATAAATAAATAATAATAACGTGCTCTGCTTATGATTTCGATTTCATTAACGTGGGAATTCTTTATTCACTGTTCTTTTTATATGCACACCAACTAAATGCATTTGCTTGAACATTTCTAAATCCTTTCAACAAATCCATTTGGTGCACATCCTTAATAGCTGCATTTTGGATACCACAGTTTTCTTAGAGGCATTTTGTCCAACAGTTCACATGCCTTCTTTATGCTACCATATTTTGCGTACATCCCTGCCATAGTGTTGCAATCACAACATCTAATAAAAAGTCTATCTCGCCACTTCAGAGGGTATGAGTTACCAGGAGTTGAAAGGAATTATGTAAATTCTTCCAAACTCATTAGTTTTACTTTGACTTTCGGGAATTTTCCTACAAGTGGGAATAGCTTGTGCTGTGTGTATTCTTTAGTTGCTTATTTCCATTGCTTTTTCTAAAAATGGCCTCTGTGAGAATGAAATGGCAATGGCTAGTCACAATAGTTTGAGAGTAAAGAAACACCAAAAGGAGTGGTGGTGGGTTATTTTATTTTTATTCTTAAGAAGGGGCAAACCTTCATATAATTACTTCTACCAGTCTAAAGCAGCTTCAATGCGTGGTGCCTGTTGCAATGCAAATCCTTTCATATTAAGGCAATGGCTATTAATTGTCCATTCCTTTTACCGCTGGTTTTGGAAAAAAAATTGCAGTTAAAGTAAATACCGCTTTCCAAAGTGTTAAACATTTTCATCAAATCCATTGGGTGCATATCCTACAATTATCAAGGTGTTTATTTCACACATTCTATCAAATAATTCACGTGCCTTGTCTATATTTTCACTTTTCTTTTTATGCGTACTTGTCTACTAGGGCTGTTACAACTACAATATCTTTTTTTAAAAAATATACCATCTTTTCTGGTGTGCTGATCATCCATACCATCGAGATCGGTGAGAGGTCTCGCCGATCATGTCGATGAGGAGACTCTTGCTGATAGATGAATTCCGATAGGAATACAATGGGTTTCGGTATGACTTGAAGGCTTGATGTGATCTCCTGGCGATAGTGATAGTCTCACCGATGTGCATGTTGAGGTCAATGTGACTTGTAAACTCGGTGGAACATCTTGTCGATGGAGGCGACTCTTGGCGATAGATGTGCAATCGGTCCTGTGGAATCGGGGAGACATGGTTAGTGTCTCACCGACATGCGACACAGGTTGAACGCCTTTGACCAAGTGAAGAATTTCCAATGTGGTGTGATGTGGACCAACCCAAGAAGGCAAACGTGAACCATTGCAACCATTTCTGTGTGGAAGGAAAAATCTACACCAAAGTGGAAACATCTTCATTACGATTCTGATGCTGAGTCAGTAATTGTTTTTCTGACTGTTGAGAATGAATGTATATACGTATGCATTGGATGTTCTAAAGTAGAGTGTTGGTAAGAGTACAGAAAGAGCTGAGAGCCAGAGAGAGAACTATAGAGTAAGGACCGAGTGGCTGGCTGAAAGGCCGAAGCCATGAGGTCGAAGCAAATGATTGAGAGGCAGAATCAAGCTGTTGAAATCTCTCGTGATCCTAATTGCTTTGGTTGATCTCTCAGGAATAGTTTGCTACTAGCTATATCCAGATGAACAAGATGTAATCTCTGAAAAGGCTAAGAGCTTGAAATTGTATTGTAACCGTTTGTTGCTGAATAATACAATGGCTTGATCTTTAGAGTGTGGGGTTTTTTATCTGAAAGGATTTTCCCCATGTAAATCTTTGTGTACTGTTGTTTGTCTCATCTTTCATGTCTGTATTGGTTATGTTAGAGAATTTGTTAATGCATGCTATTGAATTTACATGTGTTTCTCTCAGATGGATCAATGTGGGAAATAATTGTGTTTGTTTCCTCTTTAGGACATAGTTGTATGTGTCTTTGAGGTAATCTAATCAAAATGAAAGTTACCGAAGGCACTATTGATTGGAGTTTCATTGCATGCGCTCCATTGATTTCCTTACAGTATGTGGCCTAACCTCTTTTGCATTTTATTTCATTCTAAGACAACTCTGTTCTTAGTTGGTTAATGATGGTATTGGTTTTTTGGTTTCATTTGTGGCTATTGACGTGATTCTTTTACTCTTTCCAGTCGCTCTCTATGCCAAAGAATGTAGAATACGGCTCTACACCTGCCAGTTGCATTAATTGTTACAAGCATTAAAGTTGGTGGAAATTAGTTTTACACCTGGTAATTGCATTACCTTGAAAGTTTCTAAAATGCCTTTGAGTTCTTTGCAGGCTCGGAGGACGCTGGTTGAAGGTTTTGGAACTTGGCTCTACACCTTCTAATTGAATTAGCTTGAAATTTTTCTTTATTCATTGGTACCATATCCTTGGAGAGCACACCTCAGAGGGAATTCAGTATAATAGTTCACTGCCTTGTCTACATAAACAAGGACAACGCAAAGACAGTCCACAAGTGGAGATTTCCTTGCTGCTTCCTAGCATATGTGCTAAGAATGGTCATCGTTGTAGGTCCCATGGATTGGAATTTGAATGATTTTGTGCTGATCTGTCAAGAAAGACCCGTGTGGATCTGGAGATGAAAAGGCCTCGCACATGTTCTATCATGCTAGGAGAATCATTAAGGCACTAAGAGCGCTAGTGAAGGGGCAAGAAATTAAAGCAAGCACAAACACCAAGATGGTCAATGTCGTGCGAAACTTTAAGGGTTCTCAATTACCTTACAGATCTTTGTTCACTGATACACAACATGTATAACTGCAACATCCTACAAATTCATTGATCTCTAGGTATGTTAGCTTCTGAGAGAATGATTTGACTGATAAGACTATGGCATTATCGATTAGATGTTTGTTTCTTCTTCCACAAGCAAGCATATATTTTTATTTCTCATTCTGCTCAGTTCTTTGCCTCTTACACAACAACATATTATCATCTCATATACATGCCAAACTACTGATCCACAAACAATAAGATTTCTAACCATTCTGCAACTTTCTTTGTGGGCTTATTAACTTGGCAAGCTCCCATGTGCTAAAACCATTCAATTGCCATATGTGGATGTTAATGTCTCACTAGTGGCCTGTCTACATCTCTTTATGTAAATGGTGGTATTCAATGTCACCGTTAATAGTAATCATGATTAGGTGCAAGTCTTTGGCTTTGTCGGTGTCTATTATGGTTGAGTCGTAGGCAGTAATAATGTTTTCACATATGACATTGGAACCCTACAATTTGTTGTTCACCAGAGATGCCCTGGCAAGTGGCAGCATTAAATATGCAATCAATTCTCTGATACGCCATCCTATCGGTGCAAGTAAGTTAATGAAGGCGGTGAAGATGGGACTGCATTCTATGGTTAACTTTATTTTGAAACTGAACTGTTGTATATGCATTTTGGCGCCCACTTTATTTTGAAATTGATGATAACCTATGCTGCGTCTAAAAGTTTTCTACCACTGGTGTATACGGCATTACTTCTGTTAACTCACGCATTACCTACCACTCTTTTTCTTATATAGATTGATTTAATTGGTAGGTGGCAATATTTTCCAAGTGTTCCATTTATTACTAAGTGTAACATCAACCTTATTATCAACAATAAGTTCTAGTGTTCAAGGTGGAAGTAAGTCCTCATAATTTCGTACAATCTCTGATGGCACTCAATGGAAGTGAATACAACATGACAAAGTCAAAACACCAACCTTGTGCTTAGAGTTAGTTTTTTTATATTTGACTAGTTTTACTGGCATTTGATAAGATTGTGTGAACAAAGAGGCTATATACATGTTTATTAACAGGATGATGACCTAGTAAGCTGCAACATTAAAGATACATATAGATTATACGTTTTTCTGTATATGAAGATTGGGGTATTATCAAGGTGATGAATGTAAGGTCATTGGTGTTTGTTCTCATGGAAATGTTTTAGAGAGAAATCTTAAAATCAGTAAAAATCATTGGTGTGTGTTATCTTAAAATTATTTTCTCTATCCATTGTTGATCAATATCATATTGTTGTTTAATCTTAATCTTGCTATTTCTCTGCACTAATATTGATGTTTTCTTTAAATGCAGAATTAGTGAACTATTGAATCGACGAATGATCACTTCTTAACATATGTTCTTTTGAGTGATTTTAAAAAAAAAATGATTCATGATATATCGATATTTGACTTGCAAATTTGAATATGTCAATAATTGATTTGCAAGATTTCTTGAAGATGATGATGTAGCAGGTGAAGGAATTCAAAAACATCAAGCAGATTTGAGTTAAAGAAAATCGGACATTGGAACTTGAAACCAACAAAGCATTTTTAAATGCTTAAGGCTTCTATTTTACACTTTAGTTTTCTGTTTTAGATCAACTCACATACTTTTGGGTTCTAAAAAGAACATTTCGATTTTCACTACAAAGGCTTAAAATGAACATTAGGACACAAACTAAAGTTGGTTTTGGATTTAAACAATTGAACAAGGAAAACTATCACATTTCCTTTGGTGCTTAAAATGAACATGTGTCTTTTATGCTTTGTAATCTTTTTTGCAAAATAATCTCATCTAAAAAGGTGTATGCACTTCTCTCGCGCTTCACGATGATCTTGAGAATCAAAAGTCTTTTTGATGACATTAAATTGCATAAAAGATTGCCCACACACTTAATTTTGGGGAAATAAACATTGTGTGAGTGTGAGTAAACCTATTGCATGTGTTCTCCCTTTGTTTCTAAATGAAGGTTGATCGAACTATGAATATCTTTACTCGCTTTTGTTATCTTAGAGGGCCTACCTTGAGGAAAAAGTACTCATCCAAGGGAATGACTCAACCGGTAACACTCTAAAGCCAAGAGTATTTTCAACTGGGATATAAATGTGGGTATTGGAGTAAATGCCAGTATCACGCAGTTGGCTCTGACGAGATGGATCTGAAAGGGGACTCTCGCCGTATGGGTCAATCTCCACGAATGGAAAGTCCAAACTAAAACCCTTGTTTGTAGTAACTAACCAGTCCATCCAATGAGTTTATCAAAGTGGTGCATTGGAACTAGATTCCAAGAAGTTACTTGCCATGTCCAATCTTAGTTAAAATATAGAGGTTAAGACTTCATTCTTAACATACCTTTATATTTTTTCCTTGGTTGCATGTAAAATCATCTCTTCTACTACGAAGGGCATGAGGCAAGCCCACCAAGAAAAATGTACCAATTGAGCTAGGATGTTATATTGCTTGTGAGTCAGTTTGAAAACATAGTGCTTGTATCTAAAACATTGAAACCAACATTCGACGAATCATTAGAATTTCAAACCCTTTGGGAGGAACAAATACCTTTGAAAAGTCTGTGTGTTACTACTTGTCCCTAGGGGTTCTTATCCCTAGAAGGCTTCTAAACACTAGGACCTATATCTCAATTTGTTCATTCCAAAGTCAACAATAGGAAACTATGCTCTTGAAACCTTGATTTTCACATAATGGACCTGTAGACACTAAAAAATGTCCTAAGTCCGCGAGCGTCATTTTTCTTGGTCATTGTTCTTCGATAATTGAATAACTTTAATTATTCAATTAGGTGTGACTGCATTCCTCTATTAATTAAATAGTTTTTTATTTAATTAATTCACCTTCTCATCTTTATTCTATCTTGATCAATTAAAATTATTTAATTGCGTCGCTAATGTATCCCTTTCTTCAATAATTAAATAAATCATTTTTTATTTAATTATTTATCTTTCATCTATAGTCAAATAATAATAGTAATCATTATTTGACCTTTTATTCTTCTATAATTAAATAATTGTCAAAATTATTTAATTGTGTTTCATTCATCTCTTTTGGATAAATAATTCAAATTAATTATCCATGTCTAATTTCCATCTCTCCATTTAATTAAATTGATAAATTTAATTAAATGCTCCTCTTTTCATTTTCCCTAAATAAATAATTTGGATAAATTATTTATTTTCCATTCCACTTTTTATTTTCCTCCATTTTGAATAAATAATTTAAAATAAATTATTTATGCACCTCCACCTAGTCAAAGATGCTCTATCATAATCCCTGTCATAACATTCATTTCTGTCATAGCCTGCATGTCTTGCATGTCTGTCATAGCTGTCAGACGTCATAGCCGTCGGCGTCATAGCTTTTCCATGCATGGCATATTCTTGATGCATCAATTCTGGACCATTGATCTTGGCATCTTTTCTGAGACTTAATCTCAACCATCCATTTTGTAACATCTCTCTCATGCATTCTCATCCATTGATCTTGGAATCTTTCTAGAAGATTAATCTCAACCGTCCATTCCAATGGTTGTCTATAAAAACAACCTTCCTTCTCCTTTTTCAGCTTAACAGCTAATAATCTCCAACTTTCTTGCTACCATTTGCAGGTTTTGCACAAGTGTTTCAACAAATCTAAGGGCAAAGTTGCATAACAAGAAGAAGGAGAGCAAGAGAAAAAATCAACCATAATGGGGAGTGTTTTCTTTTATGTTTTGCATTTTTTATTCTCTCTATTATTTATTTTCTCTTGTTTGAATGTGGTTTAATAGTTTAGAAGTGTTGGCTATCACTTTATCTATTCTATTTGATTTCTAACCCCATCTAACATTTGGTGAACCCGACGTGAAATAGAGAAGTTTGTGTGTTCTTGCTTATTTTTGTTGTTTTGCAGATTACAGCCAAGAATGCATATGAAATCCCGTCATCTTCATTGGAGTACAAAAAAATGGACGCATCAAATATTTTTAAAATATTTTCTGGGTTTTGTAGGTCTCATTTTCAGCTTTCCAGAACATTAAACGGTTTGAAATTTCATTAAGATTTGAGAAAGTTATGGCCATTTTATTGATCATAGTTTTTGAATATTTAGTTGTTAAAATCCGATTTTTTTCTTTTGTTTATAATACTTTTATTATGTAGGATTTTGCAAAAAAAATTCTGAGTTTTGAAGCTTTATGTCTTAGCTTTTCACGGATATCTACAATTTAAATTTTTGTTTAATTTTGAAAAAGTTATCATTTTTTTTAGTTTGTTGTTTTCATTCAAGTTTCTTTTTGGTTTACTAATCTTTTGTTTGTAGCATGTGGCTTTTGAATGAAGCTCCAAAAAAATTGCTTCTTTTGGAGCAACAAAAAAATTGAGCTCTTAGTTTTTAGTTTTCTTTGATTTCTTTTTCTTAGTTTAGTTTAGCCTCTTTATTTTTTAGTTTAGTTATTTACTAACTTTTAGTTTAGTTTTTAATCTCTTGTTTTAACTTAGTTTTACAGCTTTCTCGTTGGTCCAAGACACTTATAAAACTACTAATTTGTGGTTTTGTAGCCTCGTTAGTCGAAGAATCATTTTATTAAACTATGTGTTTGTGATTTCTAGCTTAGGAACACTTCTTTTGGTGCATTAAAATGAACATGTGCTTGATTTTGTCTGACTGTGCTTGAAGGTGGTAGGTGATTATGCTCTCACCTTGTGAAAACTAGGTGATCAAAAAACCAGACCCACCTTATTTTTTGTCCCCCTCATGACTTAATAATCTAAGTATCCTCTCCCCTTGCGCTTTCGAGTGATCCTGGGTGTAAGAGAAATGGTTATTATTTCTAGAAATGGGCCTGCCTTAAGGAAAAAAGTACTCACCTTAAGGGACGACTCGACCGGTAACAGGCTAAAGCCAAGCCACTTCCAGCTGGGATATAAAATGGGTGCTTGAGGAAAGTTCAAGTACCAAAAGTGCGGATGTGTCACACGGACTGAGTAGTACTCCCATAAATCCTGTTGAGTGTAACCTCTTCAGGCTGGAGTGCCACCTAATTGGTGATTAATCTCTCGCCCCATGTGTGGCCACTCGAACGGATGCCCTAACTAAACACCTATTGTTTTAGAAGCCAACCATTTTTAGCCGTTGCTTGGTATAGTGCAGGGTACAGTATCATGCCCGAAGATACTCACTACTGACTCCCTTAAGTAGAGATAGCAGTTCTTGGGAAGTGATGACCCAAGAATTCGAAGTTGGTGTGCTTGAATGACGTTAATGAGCCGTGGAGGGGAGCCAATGCCACCAAACTTCTAAGCTATCTGCTCTCAAGAAGGAAAGGTGTTTAGCACCAATATGGGGTATATCGGTGCGCTATATCAAGTATACAAACCCTTGGCCTATTAGGATTGTGCTTGTCTCATGTGCGTTTGCATACACCAAAACATCGTGCTTGTCAAGTGTTTTCTAAATTTTTAAATAGTATTCACCACATTCACAAATCTGAATACAAACAATTGACTTCAAACAAACATCACATAGAGAAACTTGCAACACCTCAAAACATCTCCAAAACCATCAACCAAATATGTCTAACCGCTATCCTTCATATTCATCCACGACCTATGAATGAAACCAAAGGATTGAATATCTTGACCATCGTTTGAAAGAGCTTGAAAAACAACTTGAATCTCAACATTTGAATGAAGTGATGCAATCATCTCATAAGCCTTTATCCTCATCCAAAACTACATCATCTAAGTTCAACATTCATGATTTTCTGCAAAGGCTAAATGAGAAACCCAAATCTATGTCCTCAAACACAAATAATCTTGAGCAATCCTACCATGTCATGCATCTATCTTCATCTCCCATAATTCAAAATAAACCTCATGAGTCTTCCACCCAAGTTAACGATTTCATCCAACCATCCCCTCTCATCATACCATCTCCATCCAATGAGTCATGTCAATCTATTAGTCCAAAGCATGCTAGCATAGACTCCCCTACAAATCTAGATCAAAGTATTCTTTCCATTCCATCCAATGATACCAAAAATCTCCAGTGCTCTCCAATCTTTGACCAAGATCCCATCTCTCAAGAACCTCATGATGATCCCCTTATCTCTTTTTGTTTCATCCAAGATGATCCCCTTCCATCTCAAGAGAAAAGTATCCTTCCAAGTTCTCCTTCCACCTCATCTAATGAATCCATACCATCTCATGATTCCATCATATCCAATGATCAAGATATGCTTTCCACAAAACATCATGATTCCTTTCCTTGTCAAGATCAAGATAAACCTCCATTCAAGGACACCCTTTCATTCCATGATGATGTTCATCCTTCTCATGATCAATGCATGCCTTTCATAACACTCCGTGATGATTTCATACCTAATAAAGAGCAAGCTACTCCAGCCCCTACACCTCTTGATTCTTTTCCAAGTCAAGATCAAAGTACCCCCTTATCCCCATGTCAAGATCCTATCACACATCCTAATTCCCCTCATGACCACAATCCTCCACAAGAGTCTATCAGCCCTATTCAAACTATCCATGAACCTCTTACCTATAAAATGGGTTCTCTCACTTTTATCCAAGGTGGTTTACTCGAAGATCTTGTTATTCCTTCCATATCACATCCACCTCATGATGGACTTGCATCTTGTTTCATAAATAATACATATCCCATTGGAAAACGAATGTGTCAAAGTATGAACTACAAAGGCAAAGGATTAGGCATTCATGAACAAGGTATCCTAGAACCCCTTTATATCCAAGAACACACATACTATCATGGCCTTGGTTATACACCTCACACTCAAGACATTGGTATCCATCATAAGCCTAGATTCCATCAAAATAAACCTACTTATCCTAGTACATCAAACCTTCCATCTATCCTAGGTCCTTATCCTAGTTCATCAAACCTTCCACCTATCCTTGGTCCTTATCATCCAAACCCTAGTTCATCAACCCTTCCATCCATATTGGGGCCCTACATCCCTCCATATCCTATTCATCAAGAACAACAAAGGCACACATCCTTGATGCCCTCTCAAAATTCTACTTACATTAACCCATCCATAATACCTCCATATCATTCATCTCCATCCACCCATCCCATTGCTCTTGGAAGCAATTTGGGTACCAAATGTCAAAAGCTTCAATATCAAAATCCACATGTATCAAAGGATCAACATGTCTCCTTGAAGAGCCATGCAAAAATAAAAGAAAATTTGATCCCAAGTCAAAATAAAAATCCAAAAGGCCACAAAGGCCCATCAAGTCAAAAGAAAAATCCAAAAGGCCACAAAGGCCCATCAAGTCAAAAGCAAAAAATTCAAAGGCCACAAAGGCCCATAAAGCAAAAAGAAGAATCTCAAAGGCCACAAAGGCCCATGAATCAAAAATCAAAGTCAAAAGCTATGTGGATTCCTAAAAGTCTCGTAGAAGCAATAAAATCTAAATTGGCATCCAAATTTGCTAATCCAAAAGCTTCCTCCTATCGTCCATCTAAAAACCTATCACCTTCCAAATTCATTTTTCCTCCATCACTCCACCACCCTTCAAGGTGTGTGCCAATGTTGATCTTTCCATCCTTTCCATCCTTTTCATTTATCCATCAACAAGCCTTCCAAACTCCTATCCATTATCCAACATCCATCCCTCATTATCCTCCTTTAATCCAAACCTTTGCATAATTCCTTAGCTTCTTCCATCACACCATTAATATACCAACGTTTATGAGCCTAATCCTCATTGCCATGGTTTATTGGAGCACATATTCAAGGGATATTAGTTGTGAAACTTGATGCTTGATTCCTTCCTCCATCTCCCTATCATGCATATCTTACCTTCCATTTTCATTTATCCCTATCCATATCCTATCTTCCATATTCCTCTTGTACTCTACACTTGGGTGCAAGTTTCATCCCTCCTTTCATTCATATCCATTATCCTCTTTGCGTTCATCCTTTTCCTTTCCACCTTTGATCTTGACAAGGTTAAGAATCTTCTTGAACATCGTATATCTTATCCTATACACTTTATCCATATCTTTTGTACCATATCCTTCACCATATCCATATTCCACCATCCTATCTTAATGCATCCTTTCTTCCCTTCCTTGGTCTTGATGAGGAATAGGAGAAAAATACTTAGGCATTGTGTCCATATCTTATTGATCTTGATCATCCTATTCATTAACCTTACCTTTGCATTCTTCCATTCCATATCTCCTAGCTTATCAAAATCCTTGTCCCATTTCCTTCCTTTGTTCTTGATGAGATTAGGGGCAAAATTACAAACACATGCTTTGGATTTCCTTTTATATCCTTATGTGCTACCATTCCATCATATTTTACATCCTTATCATTTATCCATGACTAAATCACCTCCAATGTTGGTCATCATGTTCCTTTGCAACCTTGAATCTTATCATGTGAATCATATTTGAGCCTAGTTGTAAAGCATTATCCAATCCTCATATTTTTTTGTCAATCAATCATAAACAATCATCAATCTTATCGTACTTAGAGGAATCAGTGATCCTAAGTACTTATCATCATCATGCCCTATGGAATCGATCATTCCTGGCATCCAATCAATGAACCATTATCATCTTTTGACAAATGATATGTTGCTTGTGTGACATGTTTTGCAATGAATCTTTCATTTTGATCTATCATTTATCCATGGTTGCATTACCTCTACTGTGGGAGATCTTATTCTTTCAATCAGTCATATCACATTTCATTTCACTCCATCTTTAAAACTTCAAAAAATTAAAAAAAAAATTCATAAAATGTCCTGAAAAAATTCAAAAAAATCATAAAATGCCCTGAAAAAATTCAAAAAAAAAAAATCATAAAATGTCATGAAAAAATCAAAAAAAATCATAAAATGTCGAAAAAATAAAAAAATCATTAAATGTCCTGAAAAAATTCAAAAAAATCATAAAATGTCTTGAAAAAATCCCAAAAAAAATCAAATATTTCAAAAAATCCCCAAAAAATCAAATATTCCAAACATCCCCAAAAAATAAAAAATTCCAAAAAATAGTGACACTTTCAGATCACCACACGGCTTTGAACTTCAACAAAATCAAAACATTCAAGTGTTGACAACTAAGCAAACATTATAACATAAATATCAACCCATCTTACAAATCCAACCAAAACACATAAACTGTAACGAGAATCATTTTTTACATCGAAGCAAAACCCTGCTTGTTTGTTGATCTTTGCTTATTTTATGATTTTATCTTTGGTGACATGTCTTTTAGCTTCTTCAGGATGTCTTTGACTAGAGAGGCAAGGATGGGGCATGTTCACTTGTTTGTTGTTTACGGATTGTTTCTTATTCACATAATGACTTGTCTTAGGACATGGTTGTCTAAAACCATCAAGGACCTATGAGTCTAATGTGGATGAGAGCATTCCTTCTTTGATAGTGTCTTCTATGCAATAAGTATTCAGGTCATCTAAGGTTCTTATAACTAGATGCTTATACTTCATTACTAAATAAAAATGTAAACAGTATTCAGGTCGTCTAGATGTTCATGTTATCTAGATGCTTATACTAATTTGCGACATAATAAGTCTGATGATGATAAAAACACTTAAATGGTACAAGAAGCTTCATCACCTTCATTATCTTCCATCTTGCATTTCATTTTCTTCATCTTTCTTGTCGCGGAGAAATCAATTAATTGCTTAACTCACTGATATATGTCTCTTGAATCAAATATCAAAGCAATCAACCTGCTTCTTGAACTTTCATGTCCCCTTAATCAATCAATCAATCCATCATTGCAGCAACTTGTCTTGTGTAAGCATAATTCTCAATCAACTTAATTAGCTCAATCAGCTTCATCAGCTCATCAACCTGGCTATACTGATCATTTCCATCAATTGTTTAGTTACACCCGTCAACTGTGCATTTTCATCAAAATGTACATCACTACTTTATCACTTACGCAATATCAAGTATCTAATCACTTTCTGGACATCTATCGAGAGATTAATCTTCTTACAATCTATTCGATCAATCTCTTGAGGGGGCATATCATTCTTATCATAATCCTTACTAAGATATCTTTGGGGCATGTATCAGTTGATCAATCATTTTCTTTGAAACAATGCAACAAGCTGCATTTTCTCAAAGAGGGGCAAAATGTAGACACTAAAAAATGTCCTAAGTCCGCGAGCGTCATTTTTCTTGGTCATTGTTCTTCGATAATTGAATAACTTTAATTATTCAATTAGGTGTGACTGCATTCCTCTATTAATTAAATAGTTTTTTATTTAATTAATTCACCTTCTCATCTTTATTCTATCTTGATCAATTAAAATTATTTAATTGCGTCGCTAATGTATCCCTTTCTTCAATAATTAAATAAATCATTTTTTATTTAATTATTTATCTTTCATCTATAGTCAAATAATAATAGTAATCATTATTTGACCTTTATTCTTCTATAATTAAATAATTGTCAAAATTATTTAATTGTGTTTCATTCCTCTCTTTTGGATAAATAATTCAAATTAATTATCCATGTCTAATTTCCATCTCTCCATTTAATTAAATTGATAAATTTAATTAAATGCTCCTCTTTTCATTTTCCCTAAATAAATAATTTGGATAAATTATTTATTTTCCATTCCACTTGTCATTTTCCTCCATTTTGAATAAATAATTTAAAATAAAATATTTATGCACCTCCACCTAGTCAAAGATGCTCTATCATAATCCCTGTCATAACATTCATTTCTGTCATAGCCTGCATGTCTTGCATGTCTGTCATAGCTGTCAGGTGTCATAGCCATCAACGTCATAGCTTTTCCATGCATGGCATATTCTTGGTGCATCAATTCTAGACCGTTGATCTTGGCATCTTTTCTGAGACTTAATCTCAACCATCCATTTTGTAACATCTCTCTCATGCATTCTCATCCATTGATCTTGGAATCTTTCTAGAAGATTAATCTCAACCGTCCATTCCAATGGTTGTCTATAAAAAATACCTTCCTTCTCCTTTTTCAGCTTAACAGCTAATAATCTCCAACTTTCTTGCTACCATTTGCAGGTTTTGCACAAGTGTTTCAACAAATCTAAGGGCAAAGTTGCATAACAAGAAGAAGGAGAGCAAGAGAAAAAATCAACCATAATGGGGAGTGTTTTCTTTTATGTTTTGCATTTTTTATTCTCTCTATTATTTGTTTTCTCTTATTTGGATGTGGTTTAATAGTTTAGAAGTGTTGGCTGTCACTTTATCTATTCTATTTGATTTCTAACCCCATCTAACATGACCTTGTGGAACGAAAAGGAATTGAGACATAGACATTCAGTTTGAAAAATAAGCAAGAAGTGTGTTTGTGATAAAAAGAATCCATTAAGAAAAGATTGAATCAATTGGACCCCACACATGTGCTTGGTCTCTTTTGGTCATATGGTTTTCATGCAAACATTGGTTTTGTTGGTTTGAACTACTCTTAGAGAAAAGCATGTTATTAAATATCTTGGTCTAGTAAACAAATTATTCTTAGGTTCATTTAGGTCCAAATCAAACACTTCATTCATTCAAACATTTATCATCCCATCCCACCAAACAACTTTAGAGTTTTTGAAACATCATTCTAGACTTGGGTAAATCATCAAAATCAAATTGTTTAGTTAGGAGTATGGGAATGCATCCTTTCTCATACCTCTAGTTAAATTAGCACCCATTTGAACAAGTTCATCCTAAGATAACATCTAACATCTTAGGGTTTACAAGTTCATTATCCAAATCAAACACAATCAAAATCAAGCCCTAAGTCTAGCATTGATACAAAGTCCCTAAACGTTCAACACTCATATTATTCATCCCTTTTCATCCTTCATCTCATCATTGGTCCTAAACACCCTAGAGGTCACTTTTACAACAAGGTCAAAACACAAGAAGAACATGGAATACAAACTTGATCTATACATCATGAGTAATCCAAGTCAACCAAACTATCAAAGCCTTACAATGCCAATTGATTTTCAACACTCATATTTATACAATCCGTACATGGGATCATTATCTCCCGCAAATCTCAATGGTACTGTGATCCTAAGAATTCTACCCTACTCTAACGTGCAAAATAACTTAAAAACGCAAGTGATAAAAGACTAAGGACACTTCAAGATTAGCCTAAAGAGTGATAAAACAAGAAGGAAAATGGATAAAACAAGATGCAAATAATTTCACCTTCCTTGTTGCTGACGACTCCTTGATTGGCCCTTGCTTGGGATGATTTTGTGTGCTCCTTAGATGGCTCCTTGAGTGACTAGATGCAAGATTGGATGTGAAAAATGATTAGAATGAATGACTAGATGATAGTAAAATGAGTGAGAATGCAAATTGGCAGCATAAGGTTGCTCAAATCCAAAGTGTTTGAGAATGCAAATTGGCAGCATAAGGTTGCTCAAATCCAAAGTGTTGAAAATGCCCTTAAGGAGGGGTATTTATAGGAGAATTTGAATTCTCTAGAGAATTCAATCGGTCGGAATTCATCCAACAAGGTCAAGATGAAGGGCTATGGTGAGTTGAGAACTCACAAGCCCTCACATCTTGACATGTGGATGGTGAAGTGGTGAGAGGAGGTGAGGTGTAAGTGAGGTGTCCAAAGGTACTTGAGGTGGAGGAAGGACAAGTACCTTCCAAGTACATTGGGAGATGGGAAGAATCTTGGGTGAATAAAAGTGAATTAAAATTCACAATGATTGGAAGAATCTGGTGGATAAGACAATGTTCCCAAAAGGTGGGAGTTTGTCACATGTGACTTGATGTGACAAGTCAAAGGTTCTAGAAGATGCATGGGAAAATGGATTCTTGGAGGAATAAAAAGGAATTAAAAATTTCTTGGGGATGGGAAGAGTTGACCAAGGTGCTGATTAAGATTAATTAATCAGTAATTAGAAGATAAATGAGGATTATAATCCAACTTGCAAAAGTTGGAGGATGTGACACATCCTAATCAAGGATTAGGCATGTGCTCATCTAATGAAGAAATGGGATATAGGATTAGGATTAGATGAAAATGACATGTGAGGAATTAAATAAATGTAATATTATTTAATTTATTTGATGAAAAAGGATTAAGGAGGGTAAGGTATTTAATTATTAATTAAATACCTTAGGGATTTGGTAGAATTAAGGGTATTAATTAAATAATAGTAATATTACTTAATTAACTTGGATAAGAGGATGTTTAGATGAAAAGTGATAAATTTGGATAAATTAAGTGTCCAAATTTGGATGTCTATAGGTACAACAAATATGAGTATGCCTAGTCAAAAGATTGGAACACCTTTCTCGATGGTAGATCTAAGTCCAAAACTACAAACATATCAACCAAACACCCAATGCATGAGCCTTCAAATGAACCACATCATCCCATCAAATCCCTACATGCCAAATGTGAATATACCAAGCACAACTTTACCAAACATGAACATTTTGAATCCAAACTTGGCAAAATTTGGGATAGATATGTTTGCAAATCACACAAATGTTGTTCAAAGTCCAAACACGATGATAACGACTCCATGTATTTATCCAAGACAAGGTAACACCATGCAAAATAAAAGTTACCTAAATCAAGACAATGTTCAATTTCAACCTCTAATGCCAAATTTGAACACCATCCCAAATGAGAACATTGTCCAAAATCAATTTTTCGATTATCCCATGTGAACACCACAAGTGTACATCCCAAATCTGCTTGAACAAAATCCAAATCAAGGGAGTCAAATTCAAAATCAAAATCAAATTTCACTAGAGAAACTTGCTTCACATGCCAAACTAATTGAATTATTGAGCCAAGAGATATCTTCACTCCAAAATCAATACACTCTTCCATTGGTTAATCCATGCTATCAAAGCATTGAGTTGTGTCCACAACTGCATCAAGAACAAAATCTCCAATGTCAAGACGTTAGATATCAAGATCAACATCGACAACAAACCCAATTACACCATCTCGAAGATCAATCACCACATCTCAAAGACCAATCACCACATCTCCAAAATCAATCACCAAAAGGTCAAATCTCACAAGCTAACAAACAAAAATACACACCACTTGGGAGACCAATCGAATCAGTCCTGCAACAGTTGGTACAAGAAAATATCATAAAAATCCCTGTTTATGAGAACTATCAAGAACCAGACATAAAACCACCAGGGTATAATGAGAAGCACCTTTGTGATTATCACAGAATAAAGGGACACAAAACATCAGATTGTGTTCGGCTCAAAAAACTCATCCAAGACCTGATTTATCCAAAGATAATCACTATTGGGGACAATGATAGCATTGGAAATATCTCCACCACAACTGTTGAGAACAAGGGTCAAGATCAATCCATCACTGAGCACTTTGAAGATGTTTCCACCCCATCCAATGATCAAATCAACATATATCAAGAGCCACTTTTTAGTGATCTATTTCAAGGAGTGTTGGAATTATTTGATCCTATTGACATAATCCACGACCCATCAACCAATGATCATGTTGAAAATGTCTCTATATCACTTAATGAGTTAGAGAACATATCTCAAGAATCTATTCCAAAGCATGATCATCGTCTTTCACCAAGGTCTAGCAATGGTCCTTTCCAAGACATTTTGACACCCTTTGACCTCATGGTTACAGATACTGAAGGAACCCTAAACTTGACACTTGATCCAAGTCCACTCAAAGATCAAGAGGATATTAAGCCACTTCCCATGCCTAATGAAGATATCCAGGAACCATTTGTAAGCAATCCATCCTTTGAAACTGGCCTATGTCAAGACCTTGATCCAAAGCATGACATAAGCAACTCCGAAATCATTCAAGATCAAGAATTTGTATCTCTAAGATACTAGAATGATCTAATGGACACTCTCCTATCTATACAAGATGCACATACTCCTCCATCTACCCATGAGATGCTTTCTATGGATAGACACGTAGATGATCTTCATTCAGAACAGGAATCTGTTACACAAAAAGAGAAGATTATCAATTCTTATAGTCAAACTGAGTTATCAACATCAAGATCAGATATATCCCAAATTCAGACTGAGGACATCAGGTATGCGGACATCCAACATTATCCACTCAAGGAAACAAGTTAGACATAACAGTATAATCTAGAGTTAGCAGAGCAAAAAATTGAAACAATGTCATCTACAGTGGTCATTTGTCAGAGCATGTTTACTGAACAAGACATCTCAGAACAGGCATAATCAAAGCATGAAGGTACTACTTCCACAATACTGGGTGCAACTATGTCTCAAGCAAGCATCAATATAGGGAGCACGAAGAATCCTTGTGATGAAATTGATGCCGATACTACAACCAGCCACATCATGAATCTTCACCCACCCATCACCCCATCCACAAATTGGGACCAACGTTAAAAGAAAGAATTGGATCAAAGTACGAAGAATGTTATCAAAGAAAAAGAAGCTGGAAAGCATAATGGACAAATCAAATACAAATGGATACCAAAAAATACAAAGAAAGATCATCCCTATCAAACTCCATCAGTCAAAGAAACTATGGGGCAAAATAAAAAGGGAAAAGTATCCATCAAAGATGTCCACAAAAGAAAAAGCAGGATTTTCAAGTGACGTACAAAGTGTATCAAACAGTTGGTCCTAATTCCACACACACTTTCGTATCCACCTATCATTGCTCATCTTCCCAAGTTTGGAGAGTCAAAGATTCCAAGTTGTCAACCAATCCATCTTTTATCCATAAATACACTCCATCCACGCCTCCACGCATGATATCCAATTCTCACATTGACCATGTATTGGCAATGACCCTTCATCATAAGGATTCTGAAGGCACTCTATCACGATGTGCACACAAAAATAGAGTTAACCCTGGTATTAATAAAGTAGATCAAGAATCCCAAAAGTTGCATTCAAGTGCACGTATCTTAGCAAAGCAACTTCTTCAAGCAGGATATCGATGGCACATTATGAAAAAAACATCTACATCAACACCACTAGGTGGTTCAACATGAGCTTAAAATGTTTCAAAAAAATAAAAAAATATGAAAATCCAAAAAAATCAGAAAAAGGATTGAAAACAATAAAGAGAAAAATCGTCCTCTAGTGAAAACCACTACGGTGGCGCTTTGGGAAAGACCATGATGAAAACCTGGCAAACAGGCATCATGTGTGGAATCGAGCATCTACATGCACCACTCCAAGAGAAAGCATCTCATCCCATCCATAATAAAGCCAACATTCCATCCGTCTTATCCATAATAAATCCATTCATCCATGAACCATTCATATATTCAATCCATTTTCATCCATCTGCATCTATAGTATGAGTTATCTTGATCTTGACAAACTTTAGTGCACACTTTACACTTGCTTATGGTAAACATCTTGACATGGGCCATTTTTATTGATCCTATCCTACCTAGTGTTATCTAATCCATGAAGCAATATCCAATGAAGCATTCCTTTGTTCAAACACATTATCTTATCGCAAGATAATCCATATCCATCCATCCATACACTTATCCAAGAATCCACCCATGGCATTCCATACATTGATAGAAACTGGGGGCATATATTTACATCTTGCTTTGGGAATAAATCTTGATCTATATCCTCCAACTTATGTGGTGATCTGAACATTGGCAAGCATGAAATAAAATTGGTCCACCACCTGTGAGAAAAAATCCAAATCACTAGCCCATTGCATATTTTGATGAGAAGACATTCCTTATCAGAATTCATCTTCAATCGAACATCAATCCAAATAATCACTATCAGTTGCATCTAATTTGCACGTCAAACATGACATCAAATCATTCGAACAACTTTTGTTCCAAATCAAGCTTCATCAATCTTGATCGATCAAAATCTAATCAATCCATCATCTTGGGATATCCATCCTAATCATTGTGTTTCTTAACACTATCCTTGCATTGTTGTGCATCCTCAACAATGTTATCATCATCAATCCCATCAACATCTCAATCCTTGTGTTGCTTAACACTATCTTTGCATTGTTGTGCATCCTCAACAATGTTATCATCATCATGAATCCATCAATTCGATCAATCAACCTTAGCTTTATCTTCAACAAAATCCCAAACAGAGCACTGATATCATCACACATATCCATATCCAAATTGTCAAAATCATGCGAAAAATCCAAAAACATCAGAAAAATAGAAAAATCCAAAAAACACTAAAAAAATTAGAAAAAAAAAAATGTCAAAAACATGGAATCCGAACTATGTCGTCTCTGAGCTTAAATGTAGGCAAGGCTAATCTTTGATCAGCCCCCCGACATCAAAATCCAAAACATTCAAAAAAAAACATCAAAATCCAAAACATTTAAAACATCAAATCAAAAACATTAAAAAAACACAAAATCTAAAAACATTCATAAAATCTCAGAAAATCCAAAAACATTCAAAAAATCCAAAAACCCAAAAATAGCCTCAAAACATTTCAAAACATCAAAAACATCCAAATATTTGAAAAAATCCATCCATTTCATTTCGCTTTCACTTGAAATAATCAATCATCCATAATAAATTGATCGTCACCTTCATTCTTTGGCAAAACAAACAAAAACAATCACATCAATCAACAAAAGAAAACTTCAAATGTAAAATCAAAATTGAAGCAATAAACCGTTAAATGCAAAATCAAACTCTTGATCACTCGCAAACATGTCAATCAACCTTATATCAATAGCCTATCAATCAACTTATCAAACCATCATCATCCTATACAATGCATGTCCTAGGATATATCATTCTGACAATGGGCATCATTTTGGATATCACTTGGATTCTTATCCTATCAAAAAACATCCCTTTGACTGAAGGTATGAAGAACATTGGCTTGTTTGTGTACTTGATATTTTCTTTTGATTTATCTTATTGCGCTCATTCCAAGGATCTCTCGATGATATTCGAACAAAGGATTTAGAGAGATAGGAATGGGGCAACAATCATTATCTTTTGTCTGTTGTGCTTGTTGGACATTCTTGTAATATAACTTGGCGAATACTTGCTTTGTTAGGTACGTCCTAGCAAGGTTTCCGTATGTCAAGTGTGAACAAGAATACTCCTATATGTTTGTCGAGTCAAAGTCCATCGCACTAGGTACAATGCCATCTTGGTTTTTTATACCTTGATGCATCATATCTATGTGTGTTATCAAACATAAGGTAAGTAGCCCTTTTAAAATCCCAATCCTTGATAAGCAAATCATCATCTATCATCATCATGATCTCTAATAAAGTCTCATCAGATCATGGACTTGTTGGATCCTCTTTTCATCATCTCATTTCTCATTTCTTCTTCTCCGCACTAACATCACATCATGAATAGTTAATCATCATCACCAATGCATTCATCCTACATCCACAAACCATTAGCATTATGCACATCATTTCACATGCATCATCATCATAATATAGATCTGTTAGTCTAAGCATCTGCATAAAACATTCATTCCAAATCATATAGGCATCACCGCATCATCCATCTCACATACATCATATCATCATTTAAGTTGTTTAGGATAATATAGATGGGTTATTCTAAGCGTCTTGAAATCATCTCATTTGCATTATCATCATAACCATCCATCTTGAACCTCTTTATTGCGAGATCGACCCTCAAATTGAATCTTTTCGCTTGATCTCTCGAGGGGGCAATGTACTAGTGTACTTCTTTCCGCTGGGGCATCTGAAAAAATTAGAATTTTATTATTATTTTTTATCATGACAAGTTTATTCTTTGAACCAATGCAACAAGTACATTGCTTCAAAGAGGGGCAAAATGTAGGCACGTGAAATTAGCATTGCGACTTAAATAGCATCACATTCATAAATCAAATTCACACTCGTCCATTCATCAGTTAAATCAGGTTCATTTAATTCAATCTCCTAAGGTCATTCACTTAAATTGAATAAATTAACTTTATTTAATTTAAGCCTATCATTATCCCCCTTAGCTAAATAAATCAAATATTTATTTAACTAAATCTTTATCACCTTTCATCTCCCTTTAATTTGATTTAAATCCCTAAATCTAAGTCAAATGGGTCAAAAACATCTAACATCATCTTAATTAATCTAATCCATGATTAAATGCTAATCCTAATCACTTGTATTCTCTAGATTTTGCCACTTGCACATGAAATTGCATTTAATTGATTTATCAAAATCTTTATTTACTTTCAACTTGGCATAAAGGGAGAATATTCTCCAAGTTTGAATCTCCCCCCAATTTGACATGTACATCCAACAAATCATTTATGAGGCCTTACATGTCTCTTACATGTCTCTTGCACAAGGTCAAACTCAACATTTAACTCTCAAATTCAAATTTGAATCTCCCCCTCTTTAGCACATTGACCAAAATGTGCTCATTCCTCAACCTATCACAAGTTGACAAGTGGCTCCATCTCATTGGCTAAAACATTATCCCACATTGCTTTATTTTGAGCACTCTTAGCATTTGACATTTTATAAATAGAAGGTTTCATTCTTCATCAAATCCTCCAGAATCTCATGTAAAGTCACTCTCTTCAATTGAGAACTGATTTTTCCCACCTCATATCATCTTCAAAGCAGTTTCATATCAACATATCATGGAGTTTAGCAAGGATTGGGAAAGGGATTCTTTCCATATAAGCACCAATCCACTATGAAATAAAGTTTGATTCATGTCGTTTATATGCTCATTTAGTTTTTCTTGTTGTTTTAATATCTTATTTAGCATATCTAACATGATACAATATTTCATATGGATACTAGATTTGTTATGTTTCATTTGAATTCAATAATAATGTTTGTCAAAGACTAACATTGTGCAGATTTGGCATCCACAATTCCCAGCATTTGCTTGGGAATAATCCAAATGATAATGAACAGCCACAGGTTTTTGAAGAATTAGAGAAGGATCATGTTGAAATTGAAGTTGAGAAAGGAGAAGCTACATAGGTTTCAGGTGATGAAGTTTGAAATGAAGAAAATCTTGGTGTAGCAGAATACAAAGAAAGTGACGTCCAGGAAGGTGATGTTGAACATCTGGATAGACAAGAAAATATAAGTCTTCAAATCAATGAGACAATGCCAAATCCTAGTAATCCTAAATCTATGCCAACAATTGTTAAATAAATTCCTATTTCAGAGGACATACCAAATAAAATTGAAGAGAAGAAGTTCTTGAATCAAGTGTAAGCGAGGAACAAAGTAATGTTGTAGAGGTAGAGCGTAATGAGGATGCACCTGATTGGTTGATCAGGGATTGGATTCCCCAATGGAAGTAGAAATACTACCTCTGGATCTTAATAGTTTTATATAGGAAGTAGATACTCTTAAACCTAGGCGGAGAGCTAAAGCAAAGCATGTCATATAGAAAAATGTAGTTGGAGACAAAACTGTCCATATAGCTGACAAAAATAGACATGAAATAATGCCCAAGGAGTAGAAGATAAAAAGTATTAATCTTGGACACTCATCTTTGAGCGGCAAGAGTTGGAAGAAATAAAGATGAATCTGGATGTTATTGTTCCCAGAGTATAGAAGTATAAAATGAAGAAAAGAGAATTGAAGGAATGGGTTGCTACCCTGTAATATTTTATAAAATAACTAACCCTATTTGGTCAAGCACAAACTGAATTGCCCCAACATCCATTACTAATTCCACAAGAACAAGTGGATGCAATTGCAGCCGTTGCCATAAAATGAACGTATTTGAAGAATGGATTGAGTATTGGGTTAGGAAAGGAGAAGAATTCATTACAAATGCAATAGGAAAGTATTGTTGGAAATAGGATGCCATTTAATTGCAAATCCTAAACATTAATTATTTCATGTACCTCCTAAGTTCTTGGAATGTGTTCAACAACACTAAGATTAGGATGAGATTAATACTTGATGAAATAAATCATGAAATTGACATTTGTAGTTATTCCTAAATAATAGGAACATTTGGGTGCACACATGGTAAGGTGACACTCACCTTGAGTTCAGTTAACTATTTAGAGTAAGAGATAACACTTCTGAATGCATGTAAAGATCCTAGGAGTTAGGGTTTGATGTTTGCATGCATGAAGTTCAGTTCAGTTCAGTTCAGTTTAGTTCAGAATTAGTTTAGTTTAGTTTAGTTTAGTTTAGTTTAGTTTAGTTTAGTTATGGTTCAATTGTCTTCAATTAGTTTTAGTTGTATGCTAGTTGACTTCAGTTAACTTGGAATGCATGGCTAATAACTTGAGTTGTATGATAGATAACAGGGACTGCCTCTAGTTAATAGGGGATGACCATTCTTGCATGAATGGTGTTGAGTAAATGTTTTAGTTAACAACAAATCACTTGGAGCCAACTTGGGCACCCAAGATGCTTTCTTGGAATGACCTCTTTTGCATGTTGAGATATTTCTGAAGAATCAGTTAAGTAGGATTAATTTTGGGTGCCAACTTTGAGGAGGAGCTTTGGAATTATCAATAGAATGAAGGTTGAGTTGTGACTTCAGTTTGGGACGCCCAAATGGATGAAGCACATGTTTTAGCATTGTTCTTCATAGGATAAACCTATTTGCATGAGATATGGTGTACCTTTTAGGGATAGGGCTTGAGCATTGTAATTGTAACTCATGTTGGAGTTTACAAAGTAAATCAAAGCCTATTTATCTCAAGCAAGTTGAATAGAGTGATCATAGTTTTTATTGCAGGTTGTGAAGAAGTTTTGGTGAAGATAGAAGAAGCATTCTCAAGCAAGAATTGGAGCTATTGTAATTCAAAGATTGAATAATAGAATAATTCTTGGTGGAGTTTTTTCCCGAACGGGTTTCTCCACGGTACATCTTGTGTAATATTTCTAATATCATGTCTAGTTCTTCTATCAACTTTTGTCTACATTCTACAATAGTAAAATGGATTAATTAAGATAATCACCCACAAAAAATATATGTAAGTAAAAGGAAAAGCTTATTTATATCAACAATACTAAATTTTTACAAAGAATTAAGCCAAGAGAAAATTGATGTTGAAAAGCAAAATGTTGAAATTCTCATACAAATGGATGTCCAAGAATTAATACAAGGAAATGTAATTTCAGGGCAAGAAGTTTCATTTGCAGAAAAATGGAAGAAACAATTGAAGTGGGAAGGTGACATGTTGATACAATGTATTGAAGGATTTAAAAAGGTCATTGTGGAATGTAGAAAATTGCTTGATAAAGATCAAGACTTTATTGAAATGTTGGCACGTCAAGGTTGTGATCCCCAAATGCTAGGACAAGAGGGTAAAGAAGCTAAAGCTTCAAGGAATGGATCAAAAGGATAAATAAAGACCCTATAAATTGTTAACTTAGGAGGTCATTAATGAGATTATATAGTGCAGGAACACCATAGCTAGATATGAGACAAACAAAGTGCAAAGGAATGTTAGTATACTCTAGGTATCAGAAGAATACACTAGGCTTAAGCTCACTTGGAAGGGAATACAAGGGATTTCAAAAGAACATATGCATCAAATATTGAATGCTTTCTGAGAATACCAATTGAAGAAAGGTGAAGAAAAGGTTCTAGAGCCTGAGCCCTAAATGATGAAAGGAAGTACTAGATATCAGATACTGGAGGTGTCCCATAAATATTTTTGTTGCATTTGAATTTTGTAGGTTGTTCCCAGTTCTGATAGATGTTTCCTGTCTAGTATTCTAAAGGGTGTCGATAGCCTTGATTCATGTGAAGTATTACATACTAGAGTTAGAAAGAGAAAAGTGTTGTTGTTGAGGAAGTCAAAGCTTTGACTTCATCTAGAATATTCTGACGACAGTTGGCTTATGCCACGTGCCACATTTTGATTTTCTATTTTTGATTCTTTGGATAAACTTTAAGTTTGAACTCTTGGGACCTTGTTCCTATAAAAGGCCATTTACTGCTTTATTTTTGTTTTAAGTTCAAAATTTGTGGATTCTAGAAGAGCCAAAACTTCTCTAAGTTTTGTTCTTTTTTCCTGTTTTCTAAATCATTCTGGTCTAAAAACTTGTATGCACATAGATATTAATCAATATTGAAGCCAATTTGATAGCTACCTATCCCATGAAGTTTTGTAGCTTGTTTTGGTAGTTCAGCTGAACAAGACTGTGTGCTGCACTATTTAAGGGTGCATGCAAAACCTACTCGGTGTCCAAACTAAAACCCCTATCTTTAAAAGTTCGCATCATTTTATATGTAGCTGTAAATAATTCTGGTGAAGTATCAAGCAGTTTGCTTCAATTTAGTTAATTCTTTGGGGCATGCGTGGAGAATAATCGAGAAATTTTTTAATTTTTAGTATTTTTATGCTTTCTTTTAGAATAGATGTTTAAATTCTAGAAAATGTTTCAAAAAATATATGAATGAATGGAAATTTATTGAAAATCTTTCGTTTCCTATGAAATTGCTGAATGCTTAAAGCTAAATCTACTTAAGTGATAGAAAAAAATTGTTGATGTTCATGAAATATTATTTCAAATCTCTCAATTTCATGATATTATTTTATGATCTAATTGAAAATCCAGCGTCTAATACATATAATTTCAAACAACCATATTCCCTTTGAGATTAACAACAATATCACTTCATACCTTGAAGAACCTGATTACTAGAGACTTGGGATTGAACTAAGCCAACCTTTGTCCTATCATACGGATCCCCTGGGCTTGACTTTGGTTAAGTCTTTCAAGAAGGATAGGCTCTTTGCGGTTTGTCTGTGAAGAATTTATTCGCCCTATTGCTGTGAGTAACGTCACCATCAATAGGAGGGAGCTAACTGCCTAGATTAATTTAGACCCATCGCTCTCTGCAATGTGGTTTACAAAATTATCACTAAATTAATTTCTAAAAGACTCAAGCCTTAGCTCAACTCTTTAATCTCTATGGAACAAGATAGTTTTGATGCTAGTAGACAAATTCTTGATGGGATTGTGATTGCTATCGAGGCCATTCATTCTATGGTGAATTCAAAGGAGAACTCTAATTTTTTTGATCTTATTTGTAAAAGGGAGGGAGCTAACTTCCTGGATTAATTTAGACCCATCACTCTCTGCAATGTGGTTTAAAAAATTATCACTAAATTAATTTATGAAAGACTCAAGCCTTAGCTCAACTCTTTGATCTCTATGGAACATGATAGTTTTGATGCTAGCAAGAAAATTCTTGATGGGATTGCAATTGCTACTGAGGTCATTCATTCTATGTTCATCAAGCTTGACATGGTGAAGGCTTGTGATAGGGTTAGATGGGAATTTTTACAAAAGGTTCTTTGGGCTTTTGGTTTTAACAGGGAGTGGGTTAATTGGGTTATAAGTTGTGCTACTTCCTCTTCCTTTTTTGTTCTTATTAACGGGGAGCCTTTGGAGTTGTTTGGGGCTTCCATGGGCCTTCATTAAGGGGATCCTCTTTCTCCTTATCTATTCATCATTATGGCTAAGGGGATGGGAAGATTTATCAAGTCCTACATTAGTTAAGGTTTGATTCAGTGTTGGAGTTGGGGTGGTAGGGTCCATCCTTATTCTCATTTACAATTTGTGGATAATACTGCTTTGATGGATATGGCCATAATTCAAGAGGCTATGAACCTAAGGAAAACCTTGGACATTTATTTGGCTACCTCTGGTCAAAATACCAATGAAGACAAGTCTTCAATCTTCTTCTTTAACACTCCTCATCTTGTTCATAATACGATTTCTTAGATTCTTTGATTTAGATTGGTTCTCTCCCCTTTTCTTATCTTGGGATTCATGTCTTGGTGAGCTCTCAGATTAGAGATCTTTGGAAGGATGTGTTGGATAAATTGTTGGAAATATGAACAATAACCCTGATGAAGCTATGCACACTTCAAAGGATCAACTAAGAAGAATACCATCCACATGAATAAGAAAGTGTTGCAACATGAGCAAGAAGACAACTTGATCAAATGATGATCTTGAATATATTGAGATAAAACTCATGAGGCGATTTACAAATGTACAAGAGACTTGCTTATATAGGCAAGGAGAGAGGTATTTGGATAACCACCTTAGTTGCAATCATTGAATGCCTAATGCATAATTATAAATGCATGAGAGAAATATTAAATGCCTAGATAACTACATGTTAATTAGTGAGATATGGTCTTATTAAATACTAATTTCTAGAATGCCACCTAGGAAATTAAATCCTAAGTAAACTTATTAATGATGTGAATAGGTATTCACTAATTTATAGTTAGGAAATATCCCCATTCATATTAACACCCCCCATTAGTGCAACTTGGGAGTGCAGTTATTATACAAATGATGCAAATGCAATATGATGGGTCTTGAATACTAGGCCATGCTAGGTACCCATGTACAAATAAAAATGAAATCTCTTACAAATAGAGAAAAGGAGAAAACCTCATGGGACAAAACTCCTCCCCAAAAAAAGATATAATGCAAAATCTGATGCTAATCATGTACAAGTAATGGAAGTGATGTATGGAGGTCTCAACATCAATACCCCCCAAGAGCAACATCCATCACAAGAATACAATAATCAATATCCCCCCATAAGAGGGAAATAGAGAGACTATATAGCTCCTCCAAAATATGTAATCACTTGCAAAAATGGTAAGTTCCCAAAGACAAAACATGATCCAATGTTGACAAACAACTTGTCTCCCTTTTGAAAGAAATAAAACCAAGTACAAATGTAGGGATGCTTACCATTCTGGATACGAATTGAAGGAAGGAAGGATGAATTATGATGATGCCTCTAAAAATTGCTCATGTGTCTCCTTGCCCAAGGAAGATGAATATGCCACAATCAAATCAGGTACATGCCCAATCAATGAAGAAGGTGACAAACCGGGACTATGTGAAAACTGATGTTGAACAAGATCCAAAGAATGCAATACAATGATCCCTCCATTGAAGGAATATATGGATACTAGATTTCCCCCCTGAATGAAGTGTCCTCAAAACCACTAAGAGAAGTCTAAAGCCAAAAGAGTGTCCAGTGATGACAAACGGCATGTATCCCTCTAGGAAGAAGAAAATCCAATGGTAGATGCTAAAGAAACTCTAACTCCATGAAGGAACGAGAGGGAAGAAGCCTCATATATGAAATATCTGAGAAGGAATCAAGTGCCTCCAAGTTGTTCTCACCAAGATCAGGATTCCCAATCAAGGCCTGAACAATGAAATGAGGAGACTCAAGAATTCCCTCCAAAGTATAATTTGCATAGAGGAGAGATATCCCTTAAAGGATGTCCTCCAAATCTATAGAAGTAGCCAAGTCTGTAATACTTGAAACAAATCCATCCCATGATCTGAAGTCTGGAAAACTAAATATGTCCTATTGAATAGGAATGATTGAAGCCTCAATCTATGACTCTGGAAAAGGAATCATTGAAGATGAAGGTACATCAACTATCTCTAATGGAGAAGAAGCATCTGAAGAACCTTTGACATCCCCATTTGAAGATTCAAAGCATTCCAAATATATAAGCTCCTGCATAGCAATATCATCATAGGGTATCTTATCTGAAGAATGAAGAGGCATATGCCATTCTGAATCATGATCATTGGGGAATGGTGGAGTATTAGGATCTCCATATATCTCCCAAATCTTAGTCCAAAGAATATGAGGAAAATCACAATGATCAATAGCTTTCAAAACATCATCATCAATGTGCATTACAATGACCTCTAAAATATTATATCTACTGCAACTCAAAGAAATTTTTTTAATACCCTGACCTTGATGGGGAATAATACCATACAAATGCGGCAACAATTCAAGTGATTGGAGATGGTTGATGATTCAATATCTCCATTGTTTATAGTTTCCCTTTTACAACATAATCATAGAAGGATAATATGAAAACCTCACAATGAACTATGACATATCTCCAAGATTACAAATACATTGACCTTCAATATCAAATAGAAATTCCCAAATATGATGCACAACTGAAAATGAAGCCTCCCAATGCAAATAGACTTTCTCCAAATTGCAGTATGTCTAGTTATCAAGTAAATGCCACAAATTGGAAAAAATTGAATATAATATACCTAAGGTTGAATCTAATAAAATTAGATGAACAAAATGATAGAGCTCTAAATCACCTTTGCAATGCCACTGGAATCTCCAAAATTTGACAAACTAGTGAAAAGATACGAGCTCGGGAGTCCAAAAGGGAGCACCAAATTCAAGCTGTGATAAAATATTACAAGAATAAAATATGATAAAAATTCCTGCACCACTAGATAGTGCTCAGAACCAACTTTCCAATGATATCTTGTTTGTGAAAATCTAATACCCGAGTCAAAATTTATGGTGATTTTAAGAAAAATTCCTAATTAAGACATGATGGGGCTTCCATGACAGCCATTTGGCCATCAAATTTAAGATAGTCATTGGATTTTTGAAAAAACTACCAAAAAAAATTACCTCAGAATATGAAGTATTTTATATGATGCTGACCAAAGAGTGGATTTTTTCTACAAGGGGGAGGAAATTTTTTCTTGCAACTTGTACAATCTGTATGATGCCCTTCCAATATTACTGCAAAAAACCTTTGATGGCATTCAAATGATGAAGTTGAATTTTGAAAAATGGGTAGGTGATCCTTAGGTTTTCAGACCTTCTGAACATAACGGCAGGGTCAAATTTGATCCAAAGTGCCTCAAAAATTAGTTGTCTCCTAGATGAGAACAACTAGCCCTTCATGAAAACCCTTTAGCTTTTGATAGTCTCCTCAGCTCAACTTCTTGAAATGAGATGGATCTCCTATGGCCTAAGCTCTAATACCATGTTGGAAATATGAACAATAACCCAAATGAAGTTGTACACACTTCAAAGCATCAACCAAGAAGAATACCATCCACATGAATAAGAAAGTGTTGTAGCATGAGAAAAAGGACAACTTGATCAAATGATGATCTTGAATATGTTGAGATAGAACTCATGAGATGATTTACAAATGTATAAGAGCCTTGCTTGTATAGGCAAGGAGAGAGTTAGTTGGATAACCACCTTAGTTGCAATTATTAAATACCTAATGTATAATTATAAATGCATGAGATAAATATTAAATGCCTACATAACTGCATGCTAATTAATGAGATATGGTCCCATTAAATACTAGTTTCTAGAATGCCACCTAGGAAACTAACTCTTAGGTAAACTTATCAATGATGTGAATAGGTCCTCACTAATATCTAGTTAGGAAACATCCCCATTCACACTAACATAAATTTCGTAGCAGGGTAAGTTATTGGATTTATCGTTGGCTCTGGTCAGCTAGGCATATGACTCTTTTGAAATCTATGGTTTAGGCTCTTCCTATTTATAGATGTTTTGTGCAGGTTGCCCCCCGATGCTTTGTTAAGAAGTTTCATGCCCTCGCCCATCAATTTTTGTGGGCTAGTAATTTGTCTTCTTCAAAATGGAGCATGGTCAAGTGGGATTTTGTTTGCAGGTCGAAGTAGGAGGGTGGTCTTGGGCTCAAACCTATGAGTTTGATTGGCCAAGTCTTGGTTGCTAAGTTATATTGGCTATGGTGTACTGGTCAAGATCAAGACTGGGCTATGATTCTTACTATCAAGTATCTTTGGGGGGTAAGTTTTGTGGATGTGCCTCAGTGTGATCTTTCAGGGAAGGGATCCATGATTTGGGATACTCTCAAAATATGGGTAAAGCTCATTAAGTAGGGTCTCTTTTAGATTTGTAATAGTGGCTCTAATGCCCTCTTTTGGCATGATTTGTGGGATGGTCATCCCCCCATATTGACTATGTATCTCCATCTTCTACCCCTCTGTAATAGTTTTCTTGAGGATGGTTCAAGCAAGGTGAGTGATTTCAAAGTAGTGCAAGGTCTAGGTCAGGTGGAGGTGGTGCATTGGAAGAATTTGCAAGGATCATTAGGAGGAATTGAGGAGGCTCATTTGGAGATCACTAGGATTTTGGATGACAAAATGTGTGATTCCCTTTTTGGGAGGGATACTCTAGCTTGGGGTCTTACTCCAAAGGGTAAATTTTCAATTCCCTCGTATTACCTAGAATTGGATAAATAGATGTTTGGAAGGATGGAGGTGCCTTGGTGGAAAAAAATTTGGAACAAAGATTTTTGGCCCAAGTGTAATTTTTTCTTATAATTGGTTGTCCAAAATAGATGCCTTACTTAGGAAAATTTATGGAAGAGAGGTTTTCATGGCCCTTCTATTTGTGTTCTATTTAATAATAGTGAGGAAAGATCCTCTCAAGTCTTTTTCATGTGCCCTTTTGCTAGGGTGATTTGGCACTTCTGGTGGGGGGATTTGAATCATGCTTGTGTTCATGCTACTTCTTTGGTTGAGTTTTGGGAGAGTATCATAGTATGGGTAGACCTCCTGCTCAGACCTATTTTCTTAAGTTTTCTTGGATCATTGACCCTTCCTTAATTATCTAGTAGCTATGGTTGGAGAGGAATAAGAGGATATTTTAGGGTGTGTAAATGGTGGTGGCTCAGTTCTGGAATAAGATCCTTTGTAGACCTTTCAAGAAACTATCTCTGCAAAATGTGACCTATTAGATACAATGGATTCTTGTGATGTGGCTTTCATAAGGAACTTGAATTTGGTGGTTGGTGGCCTTGGTTACTTTGGCTGTAGAGGACCTCAACATACTAAGGGAAAATCTAGTGAGAGGGTAAGTGGAATCCTCCTCAGGGTTTCCTAAAGGTGAATACTGATGGTTCTTCTTAGGGGAATCTTGGCCATGTAGGGATTGGTGGCATTGGCAGAAACAATGTTGGTGGTACTGTGTTTATTTTCTCTAACTATAAAGGGTAGCAGACTAATGATCTTATGGAGGCCCTTGCTATTCTTTATGATATGGAAAGAGGGTACTCCTTGTTGGAAATAGGATTCCATTTAATTACAAATCCTAAACATTAATTATTTCATGTATCTCCTAGATTCTTTGAATGTGTTCAACAACACTAAGATTAGGATGAGATTAATATTTGATGAAATAATCATGATTATTGACATTTATAATTAATTCTAAATGTAAGGAGCATGTGAGGGCATCCATAGTGAGTTCCTAAATAATAGGGGCACATGGGGCACCCACATGGTAAGGTGACACTCACCTTGTGTTCAGTTAAATATACGAAGTAACAGTTAACACTTCTGAATGCATGTAAAGATCCTAGGAGTTATGGTTTGATATTTTCATGCTTGAAGTTCAGTTCAGTTTAGTTTAGTTCATTTCAGAATTAGTTTAGTTTAGTTTAGTTTAGTTTAGTTCAATTATGGTTCAATTGTCTTCAGTTAGTTTCAGTTGTATGTTAGTTAACTTCAATTAACTTCAAATGCATGGCTAATAACATTGAGTTGTATGACAGATAATAGGGACTACCTCCAGTTAACAGGGGATGACCATTCTTGCATGAATGGTGTTGAGTAAATGTTTCAGTTAACTAGAAATCACTTGGAGCCAAACTTGGGTGCCCAAGATGCTTTCTTGGATTTACCTCTCTTGCATGATAAGATATTTTTGAAGGCCAGTTAAGTGATTACTTAAGGGCTGCAACTTTGAGAAGAGCTTTGAATTATCACCAAAAGTGAAGGATTAGTTGTAGCCTGTTTGGGATGCTCAAATGCATGAAGCACATGTTGTAAGCTTTAGTCTTCACAATAACTAAAACTTGAAGCAATATAGTGTACCTTTCAAGGGCTTGAGGTTGTGCATTGTAATTATCACCATTTGGAGATTACAAGGCATATTGTCTCTATATCTCATTCAAGTTGAAGAGAGTTTTCATAATTGTTATTTGGTGTGAAGAAGATTGGTAAGACAAAAGAAGCATTCTCAAGCAAGAATTGGAGCTATTGTAATCTCGAGATTGAATAATAGAATAATTCTTGGTAGAGTTTTTCCTAGGGGTTTCTCCGCTATATCTTGTGTAATCTTCTAATATCCGGCTAGTTCTTCTATCAACTTCTCTCTACATTCTACAACAGTAAAATGGATTAATCAAGATAATCACCCACAAAGAATATATGTAACAAAGAAAAAGCTTACTTAGATCAGCAATATTAAAGTTTTACAGAGTATTAAGCTAAGAAAACACCTCATTTTTCAACATTTGGTATCAGAGCTGAGGTTGGGTAGAGTATTGGGATGCCATTCTCTTAAAATTTGAAGGATTTATTGGCTTAGTGGGAGCTCTTATTATTTTAGTAATTTGCTGATTTTAGAATTAAGTTTTTTGTTACAATGAATTCAAGGTTAGATATTGAAAGGTTCAATGGTTCTAACTATGAAATGTGGAAATTAAAAATGGAAGATCTTCTTGAAGAAAGAGATCAATGGTTAGCGGTTAATAATGAAACAAAGACACCTACAACTATGTTAGATGAAGATTGGCCTAAGTTAGATAAAAAGGAAAGAGGAACAATTAGATTGTGTCTTGTTGATGCCATTCTTTTAAATGTTTCAGTGGAAACTGGTGCATATAAATTGTGGAAAATAATAGGAGACATTTATCAAACAAAGAGTCTAATAAATAAGTTGTATCTAAAAAGGAAATTATATTCATTGAAAATGAAAGATGGTGATTTAGTAGCACAACATTTAAATGCTTTCAATTTAATTCTCAATCAATTAGCATCTGTAGATGTAAAGCTTGAGGATGAGGATAAGTGCATTTTATTGCTTTTCTCTTTACCAGATTCTTGGGAAAATCTAATAGTTTCAATTAGTGCTAATGGTGCAGATCCAAAGATGGACAACATCATTCCTACTCTCCTATCAGAGGAGATAAGGAGGAAATCTAAAGCTGGCTCCCAAGATGCCTTGTTTGTAAGAGGTAGGCCTAAAGAGAAGGAATCTAAAGCAGACAAGAAAGGAAAGGGTAAGTCTAAAGGATAGTCAAAAACCCCTGGTAAGAGTAAGGTAAAGTGCTGGAATTGTGGAAAACCTGGACATATTAAAAAGGATTGTAAGAGCAAGAAGAAGAGTATTGATGATTCTACAGAAAAATCCGATGACAGTAATGATGCATTAGTCATTTCTTCTAATACTGTTGATAACTCTTGGCTTCTTGATTCAGGTTGCTCCTATCATACAACTCCTAGAAAGGAGTGGTTCTCTAAGTATACTGCATATGATGGAGGAGATGTCTTCTTTGGAGACAACAACACAACAAAAGTTGTTGGCAAAGGAAAGGTAAAATTGTGTTTCAGTGATGGTAGTATTAAGACCCTTAATGATGTTTTACATATTCTAGGACTTGCAAGGAATCTACTTTCTGTCTCTAAGTTTAATGATTCTGGAATGCATGTGACATTTGACAAAGGTGGTTGTAGATTGGTGAAAGGGAATATGGTGGTTGCTAAAGGATCTCGGATTGGGACTTTGTTTAAGCTGAATACCTCCGATGTAAATATTTTATCAAATGTAACTGAAGCTGAAAATACATGTATGCTTTGGCACCATAGATTGGGCCATATAGGTGAAAAAGGTCTTAGGACCATTCTTAATAAAAATTTGGTTGATGGTATTCCTAATTGTAATATTAGAAAAAATGACTTTTATGAGCACTGTGTGTTTGGAAAGCAATCTAGATCTAAATTTCCTAGTGGTACAAATAGAGCTAAAAGATTATTAGAGATTATTCACTCAGATGTAATGGGTCCTGTGGCTGTTGACTCTATTGGAAAATCTAGATACTATGTCACATTTATTGATGATGTCTCAAGATACACGTGGATATATTTTATGCATAAAAAATATGATGTGTTTAATAAGTTTAAGGAATCTAAGGCTTTGGTTGAGAAACAATCAGATCATAAGATAAAAGTGTTGAGATCAAATAATGGTGGTGAGTATTGTTCTAAGGAATTTGATGATTATTGTAAGCATGCAGGAATAGTGAGACAAAAAACTACTCCATATACACCTCAACAAAATGGAGTAGCAGAAAGGATGAACAGAACCTTAATGGAAAGAGCTAGGAGTCTGTTAAGTAGTGCTAAGCTTGAATGGTCCTTATGGGTGAAGCAATATGTACTTCTTGTTATTTAATCAATAGATCCCCTAGTTCATCTATTGAAGATAAAACTCCTTATGAGATGTGGTTAGGTAAGAAACCTAGTGTTGCACATTTAAGGATCTTTGGTTGTGAGGCTTTTGTTCACATGCCTCAAGAAAAGCGATCTAAATTGGATCCTAAAGCACAAAAATGCATATTCATAGGTTATGGTGAAAATGTAAAAGGATATGAGCTTTAGAATCCACTAACAAGAAAAGTTTCTTTATCTAGAGATGTTATTTTCAGGGAATTTAGAGCTTATTCAGCAGAAGAACAACCAAAGGAAAATAATACTTCTCGAACAATGCATTGTGAGACAAATACTAAGAAGCAACAAGATGCACATGTTGAAGAACAAGTGGATGAATTGGAAGAAGAGAGTTCAAAGAGTTCTTCTAAAATAGAGGCTCAAGATGAGCATATTGAGGAACAAGAAGAAACTCCTTTGAGGAGATCCACAAGACAACGAAATCCCATTGATAGGTATAGCCCACCTAATTTTTGTTGTATTTTTGCTTTAATGAGTACTAATGATGAACCCAGTTCTTACATGGAAGCTTTGTCCTCAGACGAGAACAAGCTTTGGTCACAAGCTATGCATGAGGAAATGGAATCCTTGGATACTTGTGACACTTGGGATCTTGAGAGTTTTCCCAAAGATAGAAAGGCCATTGGTTGTAAATGGATCTTTAAAAAGAAGATTGGTGCAGATGGTAATCTCGAAAGGTACAACGCTAGATTAGTAGCCAAGGGCTACTCCCAAAGAGAGGGAGTTGACTTTAATGAAATCTTCTCTCCTATTGCTAAATTAACTTCTATTAGATTCTTTTTATCTATTGTTGCTGCTTATGATTTTGAAATTGAGCAAATGGATGTGAAAACTGCTTTTTTACATGGGAATCTTGATGAGGATATTTATATGAAGCAACTTGAAGGTTTTTTTGTAAAAGGAAAAGAAGAATTGGTTTGCAAGTTAAAGAGATCTTTATATGGATTGAAACAGTCACCCAAAAAGTGGTACCAGAAGTTTGATGCTTTTGCATAAAAAATTGGTTATGTTAGGAGTGAGGAAGATCATTGTGTTTATATAAAAATTATTGATGATCAACTTTTAATTATTATCTTGTATGTTGAAGACATGTTGTTTATCGGTAATAGCAAGGTAATGACCAAAGAATTGAAAGCACAACTCTCAAGCACATTTGAGATGAAAGATCTAGGGGCTGCAAAATATATCCTCGGTATGGAGATTAGTAGAGATAGAGGTAAAAAAAAGATTTTCTTAAGTCAGAGTAATTATGTTGATACTATTTTGAAAATATTTAACATGCAGGACAATAAACCGGTTAATATTCCTTTACCAGTTGGCACGAAGTTAAGTTTAGATATGAGTCCTAAATCTGATTTTTATTTTGAGGAAATGTCTAAAATTTTGTATGCTAGTGCAATTGGTAGTTTAATGTATGCAATGGTCTATACGAGACCAGATATAGCACAAGCAGTGGGAGTTCTTAGTAGGTTTATGTCTAACCCTGGTAAAGAACATTGGACTTATGTTAGGAGGGTGTTTAGATTTTTATGAGGGACTTCAGATTACTATTTATTTTATCATGGTTCTAATAATATTGATATTATGAATAGATCATTGGACATATAGGGGTTTGTTGATTCAGATTGGGCAAGAGATCTAGATAGTCGGAGGTCGACAAGTGGTTATGTGTACACTTTGTTTGGCACTGCGGTTAGTTGGATGAGTAAGAGGTAGCCCATGGTTGCTTTCTCCACCATAGAAGCAAAGTACATGGCTGCCACACATGCCTCTAAAGAGGCAGTTTGGTTACAAAGACTTGGGTCAGGTATTGGTTTTAATTGCAAGCAAATTAGGCTTGAATGTGATAGTCAGAGTGCTATTTGTTTAGCCAAAAATCCTATATATCATGCTCGTACTAAACATGTAGATGTTCAGTATCACTTTGTGCGAGAAATGGTTGAGAGTGGGAAGTATTAATTGAAAAAGTTGACACTTTGATTAATGTTGCAGATTATCTTACGAAGCCAGTTCCTCCAGATAAGTTCTCATGGTGCAGGAAGGCCATTGGCCTTGAGTCCTGTACTTGATTTAAATTTATTATTCCTTGTTTAGAATAATTGCAATGTATAATTTCAAGTGGGAGAATGTTGGAAATAGGATGCCATTTAATTGAAAATCCTAAACATTAATTATTTCATGTATCTCCTAGATTCTTGGAATGTGTTCAACAACACTAAGATTAGGATGAGATTAATATTTGATGAAATAATCATGATTATTGACATTTGTAATTAATTCTAAATGTAAGGAGCATGTGAGGGCACATGGGGCACCCACATGGTAAGGTGACATTCACCTTGTGTTCAGTTAACTATACAGAGTAACAGTTAACACTTCTAAATGCATGTAAAGATCTTAGGAGTTAGGGTTTGATATTTGCATGCTTGAAGTTTAGTTCAGTTTAGTTCAATTCAGTTCAGTTCAGTTCAACTCAGTTCAGTTCAGTTCAGTTCAGTTATGGTTCAATTGTCTTCAGTTAGTTTTAGTTGTATGTTAGTTAACTTCAGTTAACTTGAAATGCATGGCTAATAACATTGAGTTGTATGACAAATAACAAGGACTACCTCTAGTTAATAGGGGATGACCATTCTTACATGAATGGTGTTGGTAAATGTTTCAGTTAACTAGAAATCACTTGGAGCCAACTTGGGCGCCCAAGATGCTTTCTTGGATTTACCTCTCTTGCATGATAAGATATTTCTGAAGACTCAATTAAGTAGGATTACTTAAGGGTGCCAACTTTGAGGAAGAGCTTTGGAATTATCACCAAAGTGAAGGATAAGTTGTAGCTTCAATTTGGGATGCCCAAATGCATGAAGCACATGTTGTAAGCTTTAGTCTTCACATAATAACTCAACTTGAAGCAATATGGCATACCTTTTCAAGGGCTTGAGGTTGTGCATTGTAATTATCACCATTTGGAGATTACAAGGTTGCATATGGGTTTCTCCATGTTATATCTTGTGTAATCTTTCTAATATCCTATCTAGTTCTTCTATCAACTTCTCTCTACATTCTACAACAGTAAAATGGATTAATCAAGATAATCACCCACAAAGAATATATGTAACAAAGAAAAAGCTTACTTAGATCAGCAATATTAAAGTTTTACAGAGTATTAAGCTAAGAAAACACCCCATTTTTCAACACTCCTTGGGTTGGAGGAAAATTATTCAAGTGAATTTGATTCATAAATTGTTGTGGATATGTTGAATGACCAAAGGTTGGAGGGAGCTAGTTGGAAACTAGCTTTAGTGGTTAAATAGATTTTGAGGATGTGCAATTCTTTGGAGTATATCTCCTTTTTTCATATTCCTTGGGAGTGGAACAAAGTGGTTGATTATTTGGCCAAGTGGGCTTTAGAGCATGAGGATAGGTGGGATGTGGGAAATTGGAGCGTTTTACATTCAGAGTATGTGATGGCTTTAGAAAAGGTTATTTTGGAGGATAAAAATATGTAATTGTGCCTTTTTGGGGTTCCTTTGGGAAATCCTTATTGCCTTTTGTTTGTTTCTACATGGTTTCTTGACTTTCTAATAAATTTTTTACCCCTCTTTTATAAAAAAAATATTTGGCAAGTATCACAACCAAATGAGTAAGCGAGGATTTTTACTAGTTAAGGAATTCTTTCAATTGGAGAAGATATAATGGAATGAGAAATGGAGTATATTTAATTGAATTAATTTTAGTAATTGTACTTGCGTTTGAATAATATTCATTAATTAAATTATACTGTGAATGTGTTTGCATCATGATCCAACCAAACATAGATTAAACCTACAAACTAATCATATTCTATTGATTGCTAGAAAAAAGGGGAAGAAAGAAATGCGGGAAATAGAAGTACGTTGATGTACCAAGACTTAAGTGAGTTTCCTCCCTACCCATAACAACGTAAAAAAATATTAAAAATTACACAAGTCTCTATTTACCAATTTTAGCAGATGAATATGAAGGTAAGGGATTCAACATTAACTAGGAGGTAAGAGGGTATCCACAAATTGTTCTTTGCAAATCACTTTTACACATCATACTTATCTAGAAAAGTAGGCAATCCATTCACATATAAAGATAAGACATTACACAACATATAGAAAGTGAGAAGAGGTGAAGACAAGGTAAATTTTATCAATTCAAAGGTATTGAGATTATTTATAGTAGCAAAAAAATGCAAGTCTCTTGAAGATAAATTGAAGGAACTTAATTTTACAAGATGAATGACATACCTCTTAAATGAGAAGAGGTGTTGAAAACCATGTAACAAAGGAAACCCTAGTTGCCAACCTCACCAATTTTCATATATAAGTGTCCTCTAAAAATATGTTCTAATCAACTAGGAAGTGTGAAAGAACATTCCCTAAACCCCTACCATACTTGAGCATTAATGATTCATGAGTTTGAGTGGAATAATTAAAGAAAATTCCCATGAAATCCACTACAAAATGTGACTTGGAGATGGTGTTTTGACAAAAGTGGTATGCAAGCAATAATTTAGGTATGGGAATCATCTTTCTCCTTTGGATTTGTGTCAAAATGTATTTAAAGCCCTTTTTAATCTTATTCATATAAAAAATGGGTATTTGTAGGTGTTGACATGCATTAATGGCATTAGAGAGTGATAGTTGGAAGAAAACACATCTTTTCGAGTGGCCCTATTACTATTGACAAAGTATTGAGCTATTGCTTACCCATCTGATTATCAAACTTGGGAAAAAATATAAAATCTTCTAATGCCTCGATAAAACCTTAATGCATCATACATCAAGCCATTGGGTCTCTTTTGAACTACTTGCCATGGGAAATGCGATGAGATTTAGAGTAGATTAAGGGAAATGTAAGGGATTCAAACTTTCAGGGAAGGTATGATTGGGGTGAAAATTCTAAAAAGGATGTAGGGATGAAGTCTGAAAGTTTGATAGATAAAGCACTTTGGTATATTGAGGAAGGAAGGGATGGTAGGAGGATAAGGAAATGCTTGAAACTCTAAAACTAGGAAATACTTAGGAAAATTTCAAGGACTTCGATGGATTTTTCATATTGTCAGGGGTGCATTGAAATAGGAACCAAAAAAGGAGATGGTTGAAAGTATGACTCTAATAAGATACATAGATAAATAAATGGAGTATCAAACTTTTGAGGATGTATGGAAATAAATGCTAGAATTAAGAAAGGCTAAAATACTGATAAACTTAGAACAATTTGGAGTGGAGTAAGGGAAATGTTGGGGAATTGGACCTTCAGGGAAAAGAATGATCGAACTGACAAGTTCAACGAGGTGGATGTATGCATGAAGAAGTTTGAAAGTCCAATGGATGTAAATAACTTAGAATATTTTAGAAGACTTTGAGCTTTGGGGATTGGGAATGCCAAAGAATGGTAGGAATGTAAAGAAAACCTCGGTAGTTTGAAAATACAACAAACCTAACACTTAGATAAAACAAACAATTCATACATTAGGGATCAAGATGATAAATGAAGGGTATGAGTGGAAAGGAAACCCTAACGCCCTGAAAGGTAGCTAACTTGACACTTAGACACTTTTACAAGGCTTCTAGGTAGTGTTTCAAGAGCGATAGGAAGGCATGCATGGATGGTTAACCCCAAAACTTTGAAACTCTGACAAAGTGACACTTAACTGATTTTTGAAAGGATTAGAGTGGGGAGTTAGGATTGGGAGGAAAGGTATGAAGACTTGAACAACAACAAAACTTCGACATCCCAAAAAAATCAATAATTAGCAAAATTTAGATTTTTCAAATTGAGTATTTGAATAAACACAAATAAAGGGATTAATACAACCAAAAACACAATTTTAGCAAGATAGGCCCACTTAGGATCTCAAGATAGGCCCACTTAGGATCTATTATATTGGTTATGATTGATGGGAAATGAAAGAGGGCATACAATGATAACAATTCCATTGTGCACTCATTCCTCTATTATAAAGATGCTTTATGATGCATCATAATTACATGTCACAAGTTAGTCAAAAGTCATAGTTCACTTTGTAGCCACTTTTTACTTACTCTTGTATTATTAACAAATCTCTTATATATCTTACAATATCATAGATTCTCTTTTACATCTTACATGACATAAATACTCTTACACATATCATAGTACACCTTCCATATAGTGAGGAGTGCCACCTTAAAGTGAAATTTATTTATTTTTGCTAAAAGTACATAATACAATGATAAGTAAATAATAAATCAAATAATGAAATATGCACAATATATGACATCTAATCACAACACCAAAAAAAACTAATTATTATATAAAGAATAGTCCATTCAAAATAAATCTGAAGTGTGATAAAAAAGTACAAAGTAGACAATATTCACATTATAATTATAAAATAAAGATCTAATTAAGCTTTAATAATACATGATAATTTAAATAAAGTAGGTTGAATAAGTTTGAAAATAGGTAAGAAATCATAAATTTTCTAAACAATATTCAAATTATAATTATAAAATAAAGATCTATTTAACATGATAATTTTTATATCATTTTTCATAAAATAAAGTAGGTTGAATAAGTTTGAAAATAGGTAAGAAATCATAAAGTTTGTATGGATGGATCTAAGGTAACAATGCCTCTATTAACAAGATATAAAGAAAGAAAAATTAAATATTAGAGAAAATAACCATTTCGATGATAGAGTATAACTAAAAATAAACACTCTAGACTAAAAAGTGTTATTTTTAATATTAAATTTTTTTTTTTTTTTTTAAATTTGATTTTATTAAAATATTTTTTTTTTGTAAATTTTACAAGTAAATTAATTGTGAGAGTTGAGGTTGCATTAGAGTTAAGAAAATGCATGAGATGGGGTTGAAGAAAGTATGCTTGATTTGGCAGTTGCAACAATTTAATATAGTTGAAAAGTTCATTGGAGGAGGTTCTAAGCTATTGCAAATATTTTTTAGGAGGTGTACAACTTCAACAAGAATCAACTATGTCTTGTTTGGCATGCTTTTGAATTCAAAGACACACTTATGTCCTATTTGACATTCTCTTATTCACTAGACATGGTGGTGTATTCATACAAATAATAAAACTTGTCTAAACCTATTTATTACGTATCTTTGCCATTTAAGAATGTAAAATTATTATTCCTATGACACATTTAGGAGCCTATCTCAATCAAACCTCTAGTTTGCATGTTTCAACATATAAGTAAATATAATTTGCAATCCTACGGTTTTAATTTATGGAGTTGCAATAATAAATATGATGTGTAGCCACAATGCACACATTAAATGTATAAAATAGAAAAGTGGGCGTAGGTACTAAAGGGTGGAGGAAGCTACACATACTTTCCATTTTTGGAAATCTCACATAAATAAACATATCTTGACTAAATGTGTAACATGCCCATTGTTCTACCTAGTAAATCTACTAAGTTTTACCCACATGTAAATTTTCTATGCATCTAATATAGTGAGAAATAATTTTTTTCTTTTCTATTCAATAATAAAGGCATCATTTGAAATATAACTTTATCCAAAATTTTCCATTGCATAATCAAAGAATCGTTCCAATAATATAGGTATGATTTAACTTTACATAAATATATTCAAGATAACATTTCACATTACAATTTCCATAATCATGGATACATTGCTTCAACAAGCTTACAAGAACTAGAAATACAAATGGTCCAAAATGTCCTCCTAAATCTTGGCTGCCAATTGCATGAGGAGAAGCATCACTCAAGCGCTTTTCTGCCAACCATGGACTTACTACGGTCCCCTACACATGTACCAAACTTGGTAAGATGGCCCTCCCTTCGACGAAGAGATTGGTTTGGTAACCTCATCCTTCAAATAGCCTTTTTTGAGCATAGTGATGTGTCCTACATATCTAGAGCTACCATAATGTCTATTAAATTAACCTCAGCCTAGAATGTAAATTGGATCACACAGTGAACTGACAGTGTAGATAGTGGCTACTTACACTACTTTGGCCAAAGATTCATCACCCAGTAACTTCGAGTGAGGTCATCTATTCACCACATTTAATTGCTCGATTTGTATTGACCATTAGTATTCTATTATAAGGTTATCCCCTTTCTCATGGATTATCCTAACCCCAAGAATAGCCTTCCCATTAACTTATATCTAATTGACGTTGTTATAAGAATCACTATACAACTCTATCTTATGCTACACACCTAGAGCATTGTCAAACTACTTATAGTTTTGATATTCTACGAATAGTATAAATAGTATATAGATGTATAAAACCCATTATAGTATAAACAACTATATATGTATAAACCCAAAAGAAAGGTTTCCCAATACAAGAAACAATCAAGAACTTTCAAAAGACTTACAAGCATAAAAATACACATAAAAGATAATCTTTCCAACATGTCAACATAATAAACAATCTTTAAAACATAATAACAAAGGAGTAGAAATCAGCATTCATGTTTAAAGCTCCAACTAAATAATCTTCCCTCCTAGCTTAATAGATCAAGATTGCTTGCAACTTCCACTATGAACAACCCAAATTCATCTACTAGCTTCTCTCTAAATCTCTCAACAAAAGCAATGTAAAACAAAAAACCACTTTCTAACTCACAACCCTCAATTCACTTAGCACAAAAATTACAGTAGAATAAGACAAGGAAATCAGATTGATAAATGTAAAAATTGGTAGAATGAACATCTCTATTTATACTAAATTGTGAGCAACCAAAAGCTACAAACAAGTTAATATTTCTGCCACCTTTCTATCCTCATGCAACGACTCACCAAGCTCACTCACAGGTTTGCAACACATATCAATCCTCACCATTTAAATGGCTGAGTCGACTTGTTATAAGGGACAACAATCTCACAAACAAGTTTCCTAATTCAAATTCCTTCACATAATGCTGCCAAGTTTACTCTTGATTGAGTCTCAAGGCTATTTCCTGACTCATGCATATTTTGCAGACTTCTTTTGCATCCCAAACACTTCCAAAATGATACCACATTCATAAGTTGGCATCCCTTGCTTATAGTGCGGGTAGACTATTTCTTCAATGATTTTAACTATATTAACTTCTCTTTGAAATGTATGCACAAAAATTACAAATTTATACATGCCATATAACTTTGTTTGACTTGGTCTTACATTGCTTCATGCACTAGTTTAATATGCAGCAGGTTGCACCATTTATCATATGTGCCATACATTATCACATGCGCCTTAATTCACTTAAATGCTTCACAAATATTAACAATAATAATAACACTATATATATTGCACTTTGATGATTATTACTAATGGCTTTCAACCATATATATATATATATATATATATAGTATATGTATATATATATTATATATATGTAAATATATAAATATATTTACATATATATTTATATATATCCTCCTTTGATATATATATCACAAGGTTAACAAATTGATAATTATCTATTATCAAACATACATAAATATATAAAGAATAACATTACGTATATATATATAATTATCTATAAATATATATTAATATATGTCACTATATTACTTTCCACATACACACACACACACATATACATATACATAATATTATTTCAATATCTTTATAAAACACTTATATACTCATAACCTTTGATTGACATATATACACGGAATGCATATATACATATATATATGTCACCTTAGTCCAATTGGTATTCCCATGCATATGGGTAATCCATCCACGAGCATGTGTAGGTACGTCTACCTACGTATACTCGTGTACGTATTCATTCACATGTATGAGTTTACCATAGACATGTATATATATAATGCATATATCTCATCAATATAATAGTAAACACACAAGGAAGGAATTCAACTCAACCTCAAGACTTCATCACATTCCTCATTCTAAATGACCATAAAACAAGATTGCAAACCAATATAAACATTCACAATAAAAAATGAAGATCACTTACCCATTACCCAAACTGACTTGACTTAACTAAGAACAACTAGGGCGTGACTGTGTGAATGCTCAGTAAGGCCAAATTAAAGGTTACCAGACCAAGTTCTCCTCCTAAGTGATACTTCCCCTCTCTCCTGAAGGTTTGAACATGTTCTTGCATTCAACTTAGTTCACCATAATAGTAGTTAGCCGAATCAATACATTCATATGCATCACATATATATTTTATATACAAAATCATTGTAAAACATTAAATTGAATCAAACATCCATTCGACATCTTTTCATCAATATTCATAAATAAAACACATTCACATTTATTAAAGCAATTTACCAAACTAGGTAATAGTAAAATAGGTAATAACACACGGGGTGTAACAAAATTGACTATAAGACAAATAATTTTGTTCAACAATGATAATATAATAAGATTATTGCAATAGATAGTATCTTATTTGAATGAAATAAAATATTTTTAAGATAACATTTTTAATAAATTTAAAATAATAAAAAATATATCTTATATATAGTCAATATATACAAAAACAAGTACAAAATGAAATTTAAAAAATACAAAACTATTATTCCTTGGGCATGTTTAGGAGCCAATCTCAATCAAGCTCCTAGTTTGCATGTTTCAACATACAAGTAGTTGTATCGTGTAATCCATTGGTGTTGATGTATGGAGTTGCAATAATAGATGTGGTGTGTATAGCAATACTCTGTTAGAGTAATAGGTTGTTTACTTGATTAATTAAGTCACCTTTACTTTATTCACTTACTTGTTAAACTTAGGAATCTTTATTATTGCATTATTAAATTAGTCATTTTGTCTCGTTCATTATGATCTTGACACTTTTCACATGCTAATTTAATCCTCATCCTAGGGTTCACACCTTTAGGGTTTTGATCTCCTTTCTTAAGGATTGATCTCTTTGTAATTATTAACTTCTCGGGTAATGCATTTTTGCTTCATGTTTGCAGAGCACCATTCTTGTGTCTCTTGATCTCCTTTGGTGACAGGTTATTTTCTTGCAGGTGTTCATTGGGATCTGTGAGGTTGGATTATCAACTTCTACATGGTATTAGAGCTCCAGATTTGCAAGCTTCTTGTTCCTTTTTTGTGAGATCTTGCCTTGAAGCAATTTTTCAGTGCATCCAGGGTCAAATTAGACCTCTCCATTGAATCCAGAGCTACCAGAATAGTCAAGATTGACCTTTGTTTTGTTAAATTTGGCTTCCGTTTATCAGATCTGTGAGGGTTTGAAGAAAGGGTTTTTTTACCAAATCTAGGGGGTGCCTAATTTTTTGGAGCATTTTGAGCTCAAACGAACCTCGCCATTATGCTCAAAAGGCCAAAAAACCCCTATTTCCATAATAATTTGTCAATTTTGAGCAGGTCACCTCGGAGCAAAAAAAAATTACCTGGCCAGAGCTGTACAACCTCCTGCACACATCTCGAGGTAAAATTTTTGTTAAAAAAAAATTCTTAATTTTTTTCGCAAAAAAAAAAAATTAACAATTTTTAATTCTCAAAAGAAAAAAAAAAACTTTTAAAAGCTCTTTGGAAAAAAATTGTTTTTAAAACAAATTAAAAAGGAAAGAGATGGGGGGTATCGTACCTACGCAGTGTATCGGTGCATTGATTTTAATATTTTTTTTCAAAAAGTTTTTTTATATTTTTTTCTTAAATAAAAAAAAATACATGTAATTTTTTTAATTTTTTTTTAAATAAGGAAAATTGTAAAAAAGTTGTGACGGCCATATGGCCGTCAAATTTAGACTCATAGTTTTGCTGCAACGGCCATATGACTGTCAAATTTAATGCAACAGACTATGTTTTTGCCCTTTGAGAGTTGTTTTCTTCTGGAGGCCATAACTTTTGCTCACCGTGTTGAAATCGGGCAAACGAGATATCATCGGAAAGAGGACTCACAGTACTTTCCAGTGGTGTAGGTATTTTTTGGAGATTTTTTTTTAGGTATTTTTTATTTTCAGTGAAATTTAGATCTTCTTTTCTAGAGTTGCCTTCAATGTTTTCAGCATAACTTTTGCATACAATGTTGAAAATGGGAAAACAAGATATCGTTGGAAAGATTGTCTCGAGTTCTTGTCAGTGTTGTAGGTGGTTTCCAAAAATCCTTCTTATCAGCTGTTGTCCTTTTTAAACCTTACGAGCTCACATTGAATGTCTTTATCATCTGTAAACGCATTGAAATAAAGTGTTTCAGCTTTGTATGTGTAGTATTGGGATTCTTGCACATCACTTTGTGCCTTGTTGTACTCACACTATGATAATATTTGTCATGGGGGTTGATGTTTACCTTTTTTTTCCTTCATACCTTTTTCATGTGTATGTGACTTTTGTTTTTACATCCTTTCTATCTGCTTGTACTTTCATGATTGCACCTTCAAATGTTCTTGGTTTCTCTTCATGCACTACTTTTAAGCATTCAATTTCAGTGTACCTATCACGCCTCTCCTTTTTCAACATTATGGGGGGGTTTCTACTGTTGGTGTTATTATTTTTTTGGTTTCGTGTTGGCATGAGCTATGTATACCTATGTACTAGGCAGATGCAGCAGCTGGCTACCCATGCATTTTGGTGAGATGGAGCACTTACCATATGGAAACTCTTGCATTCCTATTTCTAGAGGCAACCTTCCATTTTCACTTGATCAGTTTTTCAGACTATTGGTACTTGTGCCATCTATATCTTCGAGTTCCAAATGTTTTACCTTGGTTTTCCATCAGATTTGAGTAGTGTCATTGAGGGCACTCATGCAGATTCTTATTTTCTTGATCCTAATCATCATTTGTTTTAGAGAGAGTTTTTTTTCAACATTATAGCAGTCATTCTACGACAATGTTTGCAGTTTCTTCATGCTTCGGTGATGTTTTCCATGTTCATCCTTTATTTCTATCTTTTGGGATAACTTCTTCTTGATTAGGGGCTTCTTTGTCCTTCACTCTTGTTTGGAGGCTTCTTAGTCCTTCACTTGTATTTCTCTCTTTTGGAGAGAAGTTTTTCCCACGAGGTTTTCTCTTTTTATCCTATTGTGAGAGATCTTTTACATTTGTACATGGGTACCTCATCTGGACTTGTTTACCGGGACCCATCTTTGCTTTGATGCATTTTGTCTTTAGTTTCTTAGTTTTTCCCTAAGTTCATCTTAAGAGGGGGTGTTAGAGTAATAGGTTGTTTACTTGATTAATTTAATCATATTGATTAATTAATTAAGTCACCTTTACTTTATTTCACTTAAGCTAAACTTAGGAATTTTTATTATTGCATTATTAAATTAGTCATGTCATCTTGTTCATTATGATCTTGACACTTGTTACATGCTAATTTAATACTCATCATAAGGTTCTCACCTTTAGGGTTTTGATCTCCTTTTTTAAGGATTGATCTTTTTGTAATTATTAACTTTCTGGGTAATGCATTTTTGCTTCATGTTTGCAGAGCACCATTCTTGTGTCTTTTGATCTCCTTTGGTGACAGGCTATTTGCTTGCAGGTGTTCATTGGGATCTGTGAGGTTGGATTATCAACTTCTACATACTCCATACCTTAAATATATAAAATAAAAAACTGTGTATGTTTTAGAGAGTAGAGAAAGCTAGTGATCTTTTTTCAATATGAAAAATCTTAATTAAATAAGAATTATTTGACTAAATTGGCAATAAACAAACAAATTTATTCAATAATGGTAGTATAATAAGATTCTTGCAATAGAAAGTATCTTATTTAAATGAAATAAAATATTTTTAATTTGTTTTTTTAATAAAATTTTAAATTATTATTCCTTGGACACATTTAGGAGCTTGTCTCAATCAAGCTCCTAGTTTGCATGTTTCAACATAGAGGTAGTTGTATTGTGTAATCTGGTGGTGTTGATGTATGGAGTTGCAATAATAGATGCAACATGTGTATATATATATATATATATATATATAGGTGTTAGAGTGTAGATGAAGCTAAGGTCCTTTTCATTATGAAAAAGGCTATGAAATAAACATTCCTTGACTAAATTGACTGTAAGACAAACAATTTTGTTCAAGAACGGTAATATAATAAGATTATTACAATAGAAAGTATCTTATTTGAAAGAAATAAAATCTACAATATGTTGAATCTTGATAGCAATATCACAATTTGACACAATTTGACATGCTCTCGAAAATACCTCCTACTTATCAACACTAAACATTCCCTAGATAAGATTTTAGTACCTAGCAAAAATTATAGAGAAAACATTTTTTTTAAATTTAATAAATGATTAAAAAAGAATTATTCAGCAATGTTAAACTGTGGATTTCAATCTCTATTTAGAGAGAATATACTTAATAACGAGATATTCTAGGAGAAGTTAGTTGGAAGAGAGAATATATGCAGGTATAGAGCGGCGGTCTTATTATCTGGGAATGGCCCCACCATAAGTAAGCTTTTAGTGGATACCTGGAACAAAGACCAGGTGCTCCAAGATTTTGACAAAGAAAACAAACTATGGGCCAAGCCAATCCAATCCAATCCGGATCTGGTATATTTAGTTATACGATCTCCTCCCAAAATCAGTGGTCAATACCACATTTGGAAATGAATCCTTGAGCCATGTTATGGTGACAGCTTCACACGCCAAATTCCCTTTGACATTTCACAAGTTTGAATAGCACCATGTTATAGATTTTTATGCTTCCACCTCTTGTTTATGAATGAAACTACGTGTAAACAGAAAAAATGGTGGGGCCCAGCAATTGGATGTAAACAGAAATACTAGTGTGCGCGCTTCCCTCTGTTCTGCGCTGCCATTTTTAATCCACTGTTTTGCCAGAGGCGTGTCTGGCGTAATAAGTTGCCACGAGGTCTGCAAAGAATTGAAAAGTAAAAGATGATAATTTTCGAGCTTTGTATAAAGTCACGGGAACGAATTTAATGGTGAAGGGCAGAGAAGGGGGTTTAAAAAGGAAGTGCTTAGCTGAAAAACTGGAGGCCCAAAGTCCCTGGAAATGAAACAGCCCCTTGTTTCTCACCGCCTTATTATGCCGATTAAAGCCCGTCCCAACAGATGGTAAATGGTTAACGGCCATGCGATCTGATTTGGTTGTAAAGAAAGATGAGAAACTCAAGCGCAGTGCAGAGGCTTTATGAGACGTGTATGGAGATTCTGTCGCCTGAGGAAGTGGTCCCTCCTCCCTCAGCAATTGCCAGATTGAAGGCGGTTCTTGGTATGTTATTTAACATTGCTGCTCCTGGTTTTTTTCTTTTTAAAATTTTCATTTGTTTGTACTCTGTTTACTTGATTTCTTTCCTGTATACTCATTGAAATAACATCCATATATGGAGGTCTTGTCTGTTGTATATTTCAAATGAGCAGTGTCTTTATCGAAGCAATTAGATTACATAGATATTGATAATTTTGTTATTATGTTATGTTTGAATAAATTTTGTTTAATTTCGATTCAAAAATTGAACTTTGAACTGAAAATCAAACTTTGGTTTAGAAATCGAACCTAACCCAATCATACTTCAGAAAAAAATATCAAATATTATAACTTCTTTTAATGAAGATTGAGAATTTCAGATAACTGTGACCCCTCACAATTCCACCAGTTTGGTTGACAGAAAAATCGTCTGCAACTACGGCCGATTGCGATATGTTTGACTCATGCCGTGTAATCTTTTTTTTTTTATTGGAATAAACTAATAAAACAGCTACAATAGCTGCATTAAGAGCAGCAAATCAGCAGTTACAATTGGCAAATCAGCAATTACAATTGCAGGCCAAAGTTTTCCTGGCCTTACATTAAGATTACACGGCCAGGAAACTTTGGCCTGCAACTGCATTCAAAATCATAAATTTTGGGGATTTCATATGAAATTCTGACGCTTAAATCTCAAGGCATCAGTTTACTCTGCCGTGTAATCTTAATGTAAGGCCAGGAAATCTTTGGCCTGCAACTGTATTCAAAATCATAAATTTTGGGGATTTCATATGAAATTCTGACGCTTAAATCTCAAGGCATCAGTTTTCAAAAACATGGCAGAGCGGGAGCTTCAGTCTCGTTAGCATAAATAATATCTTAAAGCATAAAGAAACAAATGTTGTTAATGGAAAGAATTCAGGATTGGCATGGCTGTCATTCTTCTTTTGTTAGATAGAGAAGGTCATTAAATATGTTAGGTTGAAAAATGTCGTTTATTTTCAAATAAATATGGTCTGTTATAGTTAAGTTAAAATATCATTCCCACAGTCTAAAAAAAATCATTTGTTTTCAAATGATTATTGATTAGATGCATTATTTTGGATGCATTCAGTTGGTTGATGCATGCACCCATTCATGGGGTTATGAGTTCAAAACAGTTTATTCCAACACAATCATGTGTTGGAAAACACCAACACACTTCAAAACTATTGGTAACAAGATTGAGTTCCCTATTTTGAAAAACATGTATACGGAAAAGCAATTATGAAAATCTTTATCTATTGATTTAACAGATCTCTTATCAAAATGAAATGATGAAATACATGTATATAAGGAAAAGACAACTATGAAAATATTCATCTATTGATTTAACAAATCTATTATCATATGTACAATGACGAAATGTGTACTAGGTTATAGAGAAGATTATGACATCTAGATAATTCATAGATTACATAGATGTTAGATAAATATTGGCATTATTTTGTCTCAAAGTGTATTTAATTAGGGAGGCCACTTATAATTGAATTTATTGAGCTTTCTATTATATTTCTAAAAAAATAGTATCTTATGAATGATCCATTTAGTATTCATTATTGTTTTTAGGTGATGTTTACATGGGAAAGTACCAAAAAAATTTGGAGGTCATCTATTTCAATATTTGCTTTAGCCCAAGTTTGCTTAACAATGGAGTTTCTCCCACAATTAAACTTATTTAAATTCACACTTCATGCTCAAAACTTTGAGTAAGTGTTGTGCCTTATGAGTAATTCATTAAAGATCTCCCTAACTTGTTTTTTGTGTATCACAATTCAATTGCATAGTTCGAGTCAATCTTCATTGACCCATATTTTTTATTTGAACTTCATATATGGACATGAATTTTGATTTTGTCAATGTTAGTCATTTTATCATCTTCCATATTTATTATCTAAACCAAGATTCAGTATCTTTTGCCATAGACCATCATTTTCAATGCAAATACCATACTTAGTTGCAATGTGGAACAATTATTAAGCTATTTTTTTTAGTTGTTTATTTTTATATGCTTGTTTGAATATAGATATACTTAACCCCAATATACTATAGACCACATGAGAATTCAATACAATAGATCACTATTCAAATTTCATCTCAACATATCTTTGATTTAATTAATGCTAGCTTAATCTTGTTCTACACGATGAAATGCAACTTGAATCCAAATTTCTTTGACATTCTTAAATTTTTTAAAATACTTTGTTAATGTAAAGTAGTAAATATTAGGGAAGGCTAGAAGAATCTATTTAAGCTAATCATTTTTCTTCACACAATGTTATTTCTTCTTACTTGAAATCCCTTGGTGTGTGTTGACCCATATACCTCTATTTTTGTTGAAAACTATGGTCAAATACCTAAAAAGCTACTCTAGACAATTCTCATCAGAATATTAGAAAGCTAGGGTTGCTAATGTCTTAAGGAACCCTTATTCATGTGCATGTGGTGATGAAATTTAAGGACACCTTATTTTGGCCCAAAAGAATCCACATCATCTTATTGTTGGGTTCTTCCAGCTATTTTTGTTTTTTGAAAGCCCGTATTATATCTTGAGCCTTTAGATCCTCTTTTCTTGTAAAACATGGTCATCTTCCTAATTTATTGCTCTATATACTCTTTATAGAAGATTTGAAAATCAAGATTTACTAATATCTTAGGAACCCCTTTAGTTTTTGCCAAGTGGTCATGAATCTTTAGGACCCCTTGCTGTGGGCAAGAAGTATCATCCATTTTCTTTGAAAACTATGGTTAAATAAATATTCTCTTGCTCTAGATGTCTCACATCTTAGAGTAAGAAATCTCAAGTATTCAAAATTTGTGTCGATATAGTGATGTTATTAAAGATTCCTTATTTTGGGCTAGAATAATCCATATCATCTTGTCATTATGCATGCATTTTTGTATGTTTCCTTGAAAGCCCTTATCATTTCTAGATTCATGGTAATCATTTCCTTTAAACCATGGTTAAATGGATAATCTCTTGTCAGATAAATTATCTTCATTTAGATTTAAAATCTCAATTCGTAGAGTTAAGGGATCCTTGCTTTTGCTGCTTATATTCATTAATGATCTTATTTTAAAAAAAATTAAATATCTTGCCAAATATTTCTTTGTCTCCAACAAAGAACTTCACATTACTACTATCATATATTTCAAGTGGCTTACCAATTTGATATTTGGAGATATGATTGAAAAAAAAAGCTTTGAGATATCATCCTCGATTTAGCTCTTTGTAAACGTCCATAGTCTTGCTTTTGTTGCTTGTGTTCACCAATAATTTTGATGTTTTTTTTTAAAATTAAATATCTTATGTCTGCAACAAAGAACTTCACATTACTACCATCATATATTTCAAGTAGCTTACTAATTTGAAATTTGAAGGTGTGGTTCACAAAGAGGGCTTTGAGATACCATCCTTGATTTAGCCTTCATCTTTAACAAAAACTTCTTCGATTTCACTCTACTTAAACACCCACTATTTTATGTTTTTAAGTAATAAAATTTCTTATTATATTTGAAGGTGTGGTTCACAAAGAGGGCTTTGAGATACCATCCTTGATTTAGCCTTCATCTTTAACAAAAAGTTCTTCGATTTCACTCTACTTAAACACCCACTATTTTATGTTTTTAAGTAATAAAATTTCTTATTATAACTCAAACTTGATATCTTCTATGTTAAGAGTACAAATCCCCCTGTCACATCATTAAAAAATAATAATAAATTTATAAAATAAAGTGATAAGAATAATTATTAATAGTTAGTTTTCTATTTATATTGTGACTATTCCTATGAATGATGATAATAGGAAAGTAGGGACTCAAATACCTTTAAGGATCTCATTATTTAAAAAAATAAAATGACACATTAACCAAAGAACAGGTAAATCAGAGTTTCAAGAATAAATATTTTATTTAGCGTAGCAGCCAGGTCACAGGTTTGAGTCACAACAGCTGCCATGTTGTTAGCATGGCACGTCAAAGGTTCGAGTCACGATGGATTTTTTCGTTACGGAGATTTAATTCCCGAGTATCGTTTAAGCAGGGCTTGCCTGGCAGCGTATGACTAATTTCCACTGAAGGTCGCTTTTGATTAGAATGAAGTGAAAAATACAACTGACTGCTGTTTAAGATCTTCCATTGTGACCTGGCTGTGCATAAATGTCTTTAAATTTACATATCGGTAGCTTTTCACCATTGAAGAATGGCTTGGGGATAATCTGAGCAGAGTAGCAAACAAGATTGTTTTTTGTTATTGCTTGCTACCCCTTCCGAAATTATTAATACAGTCTTGTCTACTGTAAATGAAATTGCAGATGCAGTAAAACCTATAGACGTTGGGTTTGACGAGAATGAAATACTGAGAAAAGATGATGAAGCGGAGAAGCAGACTTGCACTTATATGGGCACACTCAAGAGGAGAAGACTGACTAGCAATACATCAGTTGTAACCTCGCCACAATCTTTTCGTTCTCCGCGTGTCACATACGTGCACATTCATGAATGTGACAGTTTCTCGGTAAATATAAGCTACGCACATATTTTCTGCAATGCTTTAAGTGGGTTCATTCTCTGAGATCTTTATTCTGTGAAGTGCAGATGGGAATATTTTGTCTGCCAAAATCAGCAGTAATTCCATTGCACGACCACCCTGGAATGACGGTGTTTAGCAAGGTTTTATATGGCTCAATGCACGTCTCAGCTTATGATTGGCATGACCAAGATCAAGACGCTCGGCATTGTAAGTAGATTTCATTTTACTTACAATTTATGTTTTACTTATGAAGTAAACATGCAAGATACCATATAAATGTTAAAAGCTATCCAGTTGTGCTGTAGTCAATACACCAGTCGTCTCATCCAAGTGTGTTGTAGTCTATACACCAGCCGTATCGTTGAAGTGTGTTGTAACAATACACTAGCCGCAATGAGCTGTGTTGTAGTCTATACACCAGCCATATTATTCAAGTATTTTGTAATCAATATACCAGTCACAGTTCAGGTGTGTTGTAATCTATACACCAGCTGTATTATCCAAGTGTGTTGTAATCAATACACCAGTTGTAGTTCAGATGTTGTAGTCTATACACCAACACTACTCAAGTGTGCACTACCCAGGTGTGTAGTCACACACTAGCCACATAACTCAATTGTGTGCTACTCAAGTGTGTTGTGGTCCATACACCAACCACACTACTCAAGTGTTGTTACCCAGATGTGTTGTGGTCAATATTCGAGCCGCACGTGTTGTAGTCAATACACCAGTTGCACTACTTAGGTGTACGCTATCTAGGCATGTTGTAGTCAAAATATGAACCACACTACTCAAGTGTGTGCTATCTAGATGTGTTGTGGTCAATACACCAGTTGCACTACTCAAGTGTGTGCTACCCAGATGTGTTGTGGTCAATACACCAGCTGCACTACCCTGGTGTGCTATCTAGGCATGTTGTGGTCAATACACCAGTCGCACTACCCAAGTGTGTTGTAATCAATACACCAGCCGCACTACCCAGGGGTGCACTACCCAGATGTGTTATAGTCAATAAACTAGCCACACTATCTAGATGTGTAGGAGTCAATACACCAGCCATGCTATCCAAATGTGTTGTAATCAATACACCAGCTGTTTATGTGGGAACCCAAATTCTTATGTTAACAAAATATATTGTGTTATGTGGGAACTCAAGTTCTTATATTGTGGTCAATACATCAGCCGCCCTAATCAGATGTGTTATAGTCAATACACCACGCTGCACTACCCAGATGTGTTATAGTCAATACACCACGCTGCACTACCCAGATGTGCAAGAGTTAATACACCAGCCATGCCATCCAAATGTGTTGTAATCAATACACCAGCTGTTTATGTGGGAACCTGCATTCTTATGTTAGCAAAATATACCATATTATAATCAATACATCAGCTGTTTATGTGGGAACTCATGTTCTTATGTTAGAGAATGTAGCAGTGGTTTAAGCTCTTCCAGTGTTATGTTGTATTTGTGTGTAGTTGGTGGAATGAGGTTGGCCAAGCTGAAGGTGGACTCTACTTATACTGCATCTAGTGGGAGCTCTGTGTTATATCCAGCAAGAGCAGGGAATATACATTGTTTCACAGCTCTAACATCATGCGCAGTGTTGGATGTACTGTCTCCGCCTTATGCAGACGGGGATCCCTCCTACTATAGACTCCATCCTTACTCGGGCCTTCCTCTCACAAGTATGTTGCTTGTGTTGTTGATTGTCTTTAAAACAAAAACTTGGTATAATCTCAGATTTAGTTGAATGAATTTACTGATGGTACTTCTGTATGTACGGTTTCTGTTTTTTACAGGGAAAGAACAGACAGAGTATGAGGATTGTGTGTGGTTGGAGGAGATAGAAAGACCACGTAGTTTCAAGGTGAATGGGCAAGCATACCAGGGCCCCATAATTAAAACTGTTTGATACTTCCATTGTATTGTATATGTCAATTCCTACAGATTTTTATCTGGTGTGAAATGAAAATCATGTACATATTCGAGGAGAATTAATGATAGTGACTGATGTGAAGTTAAATACACCGAGCATTAAAGGAGGAGACTAACGAGTATACAACAAGTTTGAATTTAAAAGGAATATATTCTATAAAATTACGCCTTAAATTAGGTAGACATACCAAATATAAAGTTCAGTGATTGTTCTTAAAATTTCCTTGAACATCAAAATTCAATTTGGATTGACTTTAAGATTGACAATTCTTAAAAAACAATAAATGATAAGTGATTAAGTCTCTAGTATAATAGTCTAGCCTAGGAGTACATTTTCTTTAATAAGCAGCTAAGGAGTACATTTCTTTTTAATCTTTTCATTTCTTTCTTATCTTTCTCGATGTTAGGTAATGTATGTTAATATGTGTTTTAAGTTGTCTTTAGACAATTCACCTTAGAGAATGTATAGAGAAAGGAATAATGAATACAGACAAATGAAAACATAGATAAATAGAATTCTTAATATTAGATTTACATGTTTTCTTTTTTTTTTAATAAAATTAAAATATATATTATTTTTTATTAGACATTGAAACATATCTAAAATAAAATAAGTTATCTTATGTTTAATTGTGATAATAATATCATTACAATTATAATGACAAAGAAATTAAGGTAAAAAGGTTGAGGGATAGTATCTTATAAAAATAAAATATTATAATACAAAATGAGATGGATTATATTTAATTATGACCATAATATCATTTAATTATAATGAGAAATAAATTATTGAAAGGATTGAAGAAGGATTAAAATATTTTTTAAAATTAGAGATTAATATTATAATAGATATTTTAAAGATTTTAAAATCTAAAATTTAAATTGTTTGAAATTAATTTTCTTGATAGGAGTGTATGATTTTAAGGGTTAGAATAGAAAGGGTAAAAATAAATTATATTCTTGGTTCACTTTATCTTTAAGATTTGAGACAAAATCTCATAGAGAATATATGATTAATCATTATTTATTAATAATAATGTGAAGTTTAAATAAACAATGTATAATAATAATATCTATGATAACTTTTTTTAAATTATAATTATAATAATTAAATAAAGAAAAAATTTAAATAGAGAGAACTTTTTTATAAAGTAGTATCTTGTTAGTAAGAAGTGTAGAACTTCCAATACTTTTCTCCTTTCCTTAACACTCAACACCATTTTTGTGTGTGTATATCTTCTTTGGATATAAGCATATAGCTTGAAACTAAATCAAATAAATACAAGATGTCATAAGAATTTAAGTTATTTATCAAGTATGGAAATGGAGAAGTGTAATTATGATTTAAAATATTTATTCAGATTCAAAGTCAAGTCAAAAAGGAAAGTATAAATTGTGTGTGCCTTACGTAGTTGATTTGCCACTTAAGGAGTGATCCTTACAAAATGAAAGTGGTTCCATTTTATTCCTCTCTTAGATATACTATAAATCCCTCCTCCATTTTTTTTAAAGATAACAAGTATCTACCCAATATAAATATCCTTGAGAGGGTGGTAGGAATTAAAACTTTACTTGTTCTTGTTATCTATTTTCTCTACTAGGATCTTGTTCCTACCTATGATGATAAAGGAATTCCCTATTTCTCTTTAATAATTTCACCTCCCAATAAGGAGGGGATGTATGCGAAGGTTTGAGATGGGATGGGTGGAATCCTATTGATATTGGAACTTTATGTTCTTATGTGTGGGGGAAGGAGATCCTTAATGATAATCCTTCAAATATTGGGTTAGGTGTGTCGTGCACCTTGTAATTCTAAGAACATGGTGAAGTTACAATTCCATGGGTAATTACAGCATTAGACATGACTCTTAGAGAAATGATGGATGCTCAAAATAAACAAGAAGAAGATTTGATGTGATAACATTCCGCTGAATGAATTTTTTCATGAAAATATTTCATTCAATAATCCCTGCATTTGGTAGAAAATAAAACAACATTAAAATTTGAAGGGATTGCAACTAACAAGGATAGTATATTGAAGAGTGAAAATGACAAAAAATGCACTATCAATGATTCTAAAGTTTATGATGACATGTGTAACAATGAGGTTGGAAATTCTAGAAATGAATCAAAGGATTTCTTATGAATAGAGGAAAGAATGTGATTACGTATTAATCAAGGATGTAAACATAGGAAATCATGTGAATGGGGAGATAGTTTATCTTGATAATAGTGAAAGGGTTGGGCCACAGACTCTCTAGGAAGAACTTCTATTACTTACAATCTAATGATGAATCAATTACTTCTATGTGATTTAGCACTCTGGCAATGGAAGTAAGAATTATGTGAATTGATGGTTGATTTCTTGATGAAATATATTTCAATATGACTAGGTTCCAATTATTCAATGATTTTGGCAGTACGTTACCCAACTACAATAATAGAAAAGAAGGGGAAATCAATTGGAGTGCATGTTGCTAATGTGATCCCACAGACAAGAGAAAGTATCAAAACTATATCCTCCCAGCCATCTCCTCCCCCCACCCCAAATGATGGTGGTAGAGGGAAGAATGGATCAAAAATACCAAGATACATTGTCAACTATATAAGAACATTCCATTTGATGCACAATCAATTAAAATAGGGTAGGTGGGTGCCCTGGGGACCTTCTATTTTTGGGTAGGGAGTAATATAGCATGACTATAGACTGGGTTGAATGCTATAGATTGGAATTCGTTATAGGTAGGGTTGGGCTACCAAGGTTGGTCATGCTATATTTGATGGTGGGATTGTTGGATGTTGTGGTTGTGTTGCTGATATGTGGTTTCCATTGATGTCAACACTATTAACATTAAGGTATTGAAGGTTGTATATGTCGAGGATATTGAGAAAATTGTTAAAGAAAGAGTTGCAAGTTGCCAGTGGAACATTGAAGGTCATGAAGGTGTTTTGCTCAGTATGTTGAAGATTAGTCACTATGGATTAAAGGGTTTATTTATGAGTGTATCTAGTTTATCCACCAAAAGTTTTAGAGGTCCACATGAAGATTTGTTCGAGTTATGAAGATTTGTGTTCTAACAGTGTTTCTGTGGTTTCAGTTTATGTTCCTAATTGAAGTTGGTGTGATAGTAGTAATCTCAGTTGTTGCAGATATTTCTCTATTGGTTCTTGATGCTCGTGGATGCTTCTAGATCGTGCTTTATCCTTGTTGCACGTCTGCGTTGATCGGTGTGCTCGTGGTCGGTGATTTTTCTCTTGTGTGTTTGGGTTTTTGTGTTCTTGGCCAACATGGTGGTTGTAATGTGTTGTGGATCCTTGAAGATTAAAATTTGAATGTGTGGTGCACTCGAGGTTGTTGTTTTAGGTCACAACATTATATTGGCCGATGGTGTTTGATTTGCATTGAAAATTTATTTGCAAATTTGGGCCGACATTGCATATATGTTTTATATTTTCATATTTCCTCTGGCCGACGAAGTTGTTGATGTAATTCAATGTTGTGGATATATAAGAGTGATTGTTTGAGAAAAGTGAAGTTGGAATAAGTGTGAATGTATGCTAGAGAAAGTGCAGATGTGCGAATAATGTTCTAATCATTCGATTGCAGAGCAGAGTGTGAAGAAGTTTGAGCAAAGTGTGAAGGAGTGTTTTTGTGCTTAACTGGAACTGTAATCAGGATTTTGTAGAATTTATTTTCTCAATTCATACCCTACGGATCTAATCTGAATTTTTGTAAGACAGTGTGTCTTCTCTGGGTAGTGAGCTCTAGGCAGTGTGCCTGAATGCATGTGCATTCCCATTATTCATTTTTATACTTTTAACAAGGCATAATATTGTGGACTAACATCCACCATGGTTTTTCCTCTAACAGGGTTTCCACATAAAAATATTGGTGTTCTTTGTGTTACTGATGTGCTAATTGTTTATGGTTTATTATTCATTCATCGGATCTAAGATTAAGTTATGTTAACTGTGAAAAGTTTGAATATTTTGTGACAACTAATTCACCCCCCCTCTCAGTTGTTTGTCCTTGTTTTTCCAATAAGGATCCTATTGATGTTGGAACTTTATATTCTTGTGTGTAGGGGAAAGAGATCCTTAATGATAATCCTTCAAATATTGGGATAGGTGTGTCGTGCACCTTGTAATTCTAAGAACATGGTGAAGTTACAATTCCATAATTAATTATAGGATTATACATGACTCTTAGAGAAATTATGGATGCTATATATTGGAATTTGTTATAGGTAGGGCCAGGCTACCAAGGTTGGTTAGATCTACTATTTGGTATAGTTTGTTTTGACTAATGCCTCACTTCATTGCTTATTTTTTTGACCACCCTTGTCCCCTAGATTGGCTCCAATATCTTATTGGAGCATAAATGGATGGTCTTATTAAAGGTTCATGAGAATGGGTTGACTCTTGAAAATAAATCATGAATCGATGAGGGCGAGCAATAGGAACCCATATCCTTTCTCTTCAAAATGAGGTAGCACAGAGTGTATTTGAAATTGTGTCCTAGGCCCATTCAACTGAAGGTAACTAAATGAATGCAATAAATTTCCAAGCTTCAAAAACTATCAAACATCCATATGAAAACTCAAACCAATTGAATAAATTTGAAATTGAATTCATTAATGGTACTTTAATAATAGCCTTTCCAACATCATCTCCTCCCTCCCTCCCCTTGAGGCCCACCCACCTACCAACTACTAAACCCACCCATGTGATGGAATTTGCAATAATGAGACTTAGGATCCTAGATATTGACTATGTTGCAAGAATATTGTTGATGCTAGCTCTTTTGTCTTTGTGATATTGAATAGTTCTATCAATTGAAGTAGTTGATTGCCAACTATAATTCTCAAGTGGGTGAACCTTTATCCTCCCACCCAACCCCAACTATAGTCAACCTAGATGGGTGGTAAGAGGCTGCAATAATAAATTGGGACAATCTCACCTTATAGTTTCTTTAGGGATCTCTAGTTATGAAAGTGGACAATTTCTCTTATAGTTTCTTTAGGTTCTCACCTGGGTTGAGCCAACCCTATCTCCCCTCACCCACCTTGGGTGGGTGGGAAATATAATTAATGGTTGGGAGGAAATTGTAGTTGGGTCGGGGGAATTATCACTTGGGACCCCTAAGTGGGGAGACCCCAAGAGGATATAATTACTCAATATTAAGAGTTATTGAATCCATCTTAAGGTAGTCATTGGTTCCTTCAAGCCTATGTCCCTCATCAACCTAGGAATTTGGTTTAGATCTATTCATTTCACTCTCCTTTTGCTATTGCATTTCAATGAGTCATTGTCGGTCAGAATGAACTTTCTTCCCTTTATTCCGTAGGGAGGATTGCTAATTGTTGTTATTCACATATTAATGGTCGGATGGTCAAGTCCCTCAATTTTTCATCTTCACTCTTAAGACTGGGAGAGTCATTTTCCTAGGATGAAGAAATGGGTGGATAATAGTGAAAGGAAGCCAAGTAGCGGAAGCAACTTCCTACACTAATTTAAGTAGGGGAGAGTTACAAAAATTTCTTATTAACACCTTATATTGCTATAGGTACCAACAGATGCACATTCAAATTTGAATAACATAAAGACAATGCAAACCATGACATAGTGTTTATGTGGGAAAAACCTTTCGATAAAATACCCACACTCCAAAACATGCAACTCAAATGTATTATCAACAACTAAGAACAATTACAATTTAGTCTCAAAGAAATGCTCAAGAATCTTCACACTATAATGAGAATGTGGAGAAATTTCGACAGCCTAACAACATGTAAGCAATATTCAACCTATCATCTCAACAATGCGCTAAGGCATCACCAATTTATAGAATAGAAACTTGGGCGCCCAAGACTGCCATATGTCATCTCCAAAATCACTACATGCATGTAAACTAAGTTGGAGAACATGTAGGGCCTCCAACTTCACCTGCTTATGTAACAGTCATAAATGCTTGACATGTAGGCCTTTTGTTATAAACTGCTATATGAAAAATAAATCCACTCAACATGCAAGGCATGAGGATACATGCAAGAATCTAGTCATAGCTATCAATTCCTCACCAATCATGATTAGATAGTTGTCATAGTTGACTCTTACAACTGTCATAGCAAGTGTCCTAGTCTGTCATAGTGCATGACACAACAACTTATGACAAATTCCATCTAAATAGCCTAAAATATAGGTCCTCCAAAGTAGACACCTACCTCCACAAATATGGATTACAAATTTTATATGTCACTTTCCGTGTAGGATGCCACATCATTGGTGGGTCCCAAAAAGTGACTACATATTTGGTAGTGTAGCATTATAAATTGTCACCCTTGATAATTCCACATTATTTTTTGCTCCCCCCTAAGTGATTGGACCTAATTATACCTCTAATGTCCTAAATTATGCATTGTGTGGCCCATTTGGACATTTACCAAGAAAACCCATGTACAAAACCTAGGCAAACATATAATATTTTGCTCCCAATACTTTACATCTTGCAAAATAGGGTTGGGACATAGTCACCTTGGGCAACCTGGTCCCCCTTTTTTTCCTCCAAATTTTAATATGTTAGAGTTGGTATTTTATTATTTGAATTTCAAATATCAAATGTTGGCTATTGGGATTTAATTTGTGGGAAATTAGATTAATTGCATATAAATACCTAGTCATTTAATCATTTGAAATAAGGAGCAAGAAGATAAATTATTATACTTCAAGATCAAGTTAAGAGGAGATTTATTGCAGCATTTCATTTAATCATGTCAAGTTTTATGTGAGTTTGTTTATGTTTATGTTGTCATTTTGTTTGCAAGGACTAACCCTTGTAGGTCTTCCAAGTAATCAAGCTAATTTGTAACCAAGCCTTGAGGTAATGTGCATGACTTCAATCCTTCAAGGATATCAGATTTGACTAGTGAGTTGCGGTCCATTGTTGATTCATCATTCATATTGAATTTAGCCTATATCCCTCAAAAGGATAAGCTCTCTTTCATCAAATTTTCCATTATGGAGGTGGAAAAACCAACGTGAGGTTTGACCAAAGCAAGCTTGCCTATATGGAACAACCCTTCCTTTCTCTTTGAATATGCAAATTACATATCTGAAGATTGGAGGAAGATTGAAGACCATTTATTCGTTGTTGCATTCAAACCCTAATGTTATCACCTAGAAGTGCACCCTTGTTGAGTTGAAAAACTCAACCTACTGGTGAAATATGGGATATTTCTAGGTTTGTGGGTCACCTATGATGGAAAGAACCTCTAGAGAGGGTTAGTTCACTTGGAACTATCACCTAAACTAAACTATCTACTACTTCTTACAAAGGAAAGAGATATGAATTGACATGAAAATGAAAACCTAAGATTCTAAGGTGATGCACATCAAATGAATTTTGACCTGCACTGGTTTAAAATAACACAATATGATCAACAACTCAAACTACAACATGCACAGCTCAAAATTTCACATGTCTCTTGCATAAGTATTTCATGAGTAGGTTTGATATCTAAGACAACATTTAGAAGGAGTTGGAAATGTTATCACAACTTAAAATTGACCCTTAATCAGTTAAACACAAGCAATGACCTGCAAAATTACATATTTTCTACAATAAGACAATGAAAACAAGACAAAAATCAAGGGGAAAAGACCTAACTACAAGATTTCATCAACCATTTTGAAGCTTGCACAATAAAACAACTTTGAGAAGGTAAAAAATATAGCTTATCTTAAATTGACCAAAAATGCTTATAAACATCACACGTGTCTAAAAATAGTTACAATGCTTATTCATTGCTGGTAAGAACCTCAATAAGTTACAATACACAACTCAAAATGAGCAAGAAAAATGATTTTCTATGTTACAATGCACAAAAAGGTCAAAAAGAAACTGTCACCTAGAAGTGCACCCTTGCTGAGTTGCAAAACTCAGCCTCCTAGTGAAACATGGGATCTTTCTAGGTTTGTGGGTCACCTATGATGGAAAGAACCTCCAAAGAGGGTTGGTTCCATTGAAATTATCACCTAAACTAAACTACCTACTATTGCTTGCAAAGGAAAGAGATAGGAATTGCTATGAAATGAAAACCTAAGATTCTAAGTTGATGCACCAAACGACTTTTGACCTGCACTAGTTTAAAATAGCACACTATGATCAAAAAATCAAACTGCAACATACACAACTCAAAATTTCACATGTCTCTTGCATAAGTATTTCATGACTAGGTTTGATATCTAGGACAACATTTACAAGGAGCTAGAAATGTTCTCACAACTTAAACTTTACCCTTAACCAGTTAAACACAAGCAATGACCTACAAAAGTACATATTTTTTGCATAAAGGCAATGAAAATAGAACATCAAGGGGAAAAGACATCACCGCAATATTTCATCAACCATTTTGAAGCTTGCACAATGAAACAAATTTGAGAAGGCAAAAAAAATTAGCTTATCTTATTGACCAAAAATGCTTATAAACAACATAGAGGTTTGAAAATAGTTACAATGCTTATTCATTGTTAGAAAGAACCTTAATAAGTTACAATGCACAACTTAAAATGAGCAAGAAAACTAATTTTTTGAGTTATAATGTGTAGAATTTAGGTCAGAAAGAAACTTCTCCAAGTTTACAATAATTTTCCAAAAAGTGTAAGAACTACTTCAAAATGAAACAAGGCATGCCTTTTTGCCTACAATATTTTCCTAAACCTCAATAATTTGTTCCAATAGACAAGTGACATGTCATGGTTTGAAATGTCAAAAGTCTTTGGGCGCCTAACTGTTGCTTCACCTTTTAACTTCCTCCAAAAGGCTCCATAATGTGTGGAATGACTCCTTTAAATGCTCTTGACTTTGTCCAACTTGAAATGTTCCTATATGCTTGGGAGAAAAGAAATGACTTCACCAATTGTCTCCCAAATACCCTCAACTGTTGTTCAAATCACCCAAACTGCCTTATATACCTACAAGTTGCTCATACTGACCCATAAATTTCCCCCACCTGTCATATAACCTCCTCTCAAATTGCCAAACCCACTCCTCTAAGTGCTTGCAAAAAGTTATGAAATGTTGTATTGGCTCATTAACTGCTCAAAACTGCTCCTTAATATCTTCTCCAACTTCTATTTAATGCCTTCAAACTACCATTTGCATACAAATAAGACATATTTTAAATAATTTTGAAGATAAAATGACTCCTTGAATGTGTGGAATGACTCCTTTAATCCATTTTTAGAAGCTTCTTTATGAATCCTAACCTCACTCACTTAGTCCATCAAACTGCCTTAAGTGCTCTTAGAATTGTTGTCCAATCACCTCATGATATTCTTCACATCTCTTAGCACTGCCCTCTTTTATTTTATTCATGGGATCCCATCTATAGTTGTCTAGAGCCTCCATCCTTCTACAAATTGTCTCCTTGAACGTGATTATCACATTGTTTTCATGTCATTGTGGCTTCCTTGTTCATGACTGTCATTGTCATGCTTGGACTATGACTCTATGCCTTGTAACCATCATTTTCATGCTTGGAATACACTCATTCTAACCTTCGGGTCTCTTTTTCTCGAATGATCAAGCTCAGCAAGAAATCACAACATCAAACGTGAATTTCCATTCTTCAAAATTCAAATTTAGGTTAGCTTGAAAATTAGAAGAAACTACTACTAGCAAGAAGAATTCTCAAGAAAAATTCAGTGGTTCAGAATAAAAATATGATGAAGAGGTGAGTATATTCCCTCTCCTATTTTTGTCGTAGTTAGGTGGGGTAAAAACTGGGAAAATGACAAGACCACAATTGGTGAGAAAAATGGACCTGGGCAGCATATATATCCACGTGAGCCCCTAGAAGGGTCATTTTTACTATTCATCGTGAGCGATTTGTTGACTTTTGTGAGAGAAAAGTTAGCAAAATGCATCACAAATGAGAGTTTGAGGAGTTGAGGATTGAGTAGTTGTGTCGTGCGATAGCGGAGGGAACGAGGTGGATGAGGTAAGTCTGAATTGACCCTTGCTTGTCATTGCATGTCATTTTTTTCTAGTTTTTCCAATTTTTTGCAGCGCGGGTATCCTAGTGGCATGAAGGCATCCCATCGACACACTAACAGACTTCAACTATGCTAGTTTCTTCCAAGTGCGCTACCATCCAGGCAGCTTCAATGGTGGATGATCCTGAGTAGGAGTGTGTCACACAGAGGTCTATCTGATGTGCCTCCACCCCAGAGGTCGTTTTAGAAAATAATTTGATGTAGAAGTTATAATATTTTTGATGTAGATGAGTCTAACATAGATCCTTTTGCATTTTTGCAGGATTATCTTGATATGTGCAAGTAGAGAGGCAGGCATGTGCTTAGAATTTTGTAGGGCTAGGTGGGTTTGATGCATCTTGATGACCAAGATTATCTCTGATGGGTAGGCCTATGGTGGGTCTACATATTCACTACTGGATTTGACACCATTTTCTGACGGGCGTTCATCAGTCGTTTGACAAATCTCTGTCGGAAGATCGACACAATGGCGAAAATCTTTCCGTCGCTATTTTTCGTCGCAATGCTGACGACAAATTAAACGTCAAAATAACGGCGAAGAATCATCGGTTGGAAGCATCATGAAATACCTCAGGATTTTGTTGGAATATCGACGAAACCTTTGTTTATCCACCGACGAATTATACCAGAAGTTCGTTGTCGGTTCGACGAAATGGGCAAGTAGTAGCGTGGAAACAACATGGAACGTTCGTCGAAATAGCGATGAAATAGCAGAGTAGTAGCGTTGAAAGAATGCCAAAAGTTCATCGAAAGTGCGACAAAATTAGCAAGAAGCAACGTCGAAACAACGTGAAAATTTCGTCGAGGTTGCGATGAAATTAGCAAGGAGTAGCGTCGAAAGAACACTAAAAGTTCATCGAAAGTTCGACGAAATTGGCAGGGCGTAGTGTGGTGGCAAAGCCGAAATATCGTCGGAAGGGCGACGAAATGGGTAGGGAGTTACGAAGAAATCATCATCGCAGCTATAGCAACTTCGTTGAGCCTTTCTATTGATTCATCAGTTGTTATCGTTGAAATTGCGACGAAGAAGCAAAAAAATTTTTAAAAAAAAAATTATATATTCGTGGAAATGTACCATTGAAGAGACTGACAACTGATCATACATAAAGATTGCATATTGGTTTGATGCTTCAAGCGATGCATTTCTTATATTGAAAAGTGCATTGTAATGAGCTTCTTTTTGTTTTGAGTATAGTTTAATATTATCTACTTAACAAGGCCAACCAGTGACGGATGGAAGCTCATTTAGCCCTCCCCACCCCCCCTCACATCACTCTCAATTCCCCATACCCAATCATATATAGCATTAATCATTGATTCATCCAGTAATATATACTAACATTCATTCATTAACATATAACATTTCATTCAATTAACATATTCACATTCATTTCATTAACATA
>VDFB02179234.1:55830437-55879607 GCA_007258455.2 Sequoia sempervirens
ATATCACTTCATACCTTGAAGAACCTGATTACTAGAGACTTGGGATTGAACTAAGCCAACCTTTGTCCTATCATACGGATCCCCTGGGCTTGACTTTGGTTAAGTCTTTCAAGAAGGATAGGCTCTTTGCGGTTTGTCTGTGAAGAATTTATTCGCCCTATTGCTGTGAGTAACGTCACCATCAATAGGAGGGAGCTAACTGCCTAGATTAATTTAGACCCATCGCTCTCTGCAATGTGGTTTACAAAATTATCACTAAATTAATTTCTAAAAGACTCAAGCCTTAGCTCAACTCTTTAATCTCTATGGAACAAGATAGTTTTGATGCTAGTAGACAAATTCTTGATGGGATTGTGATTGCTATCGAGGCCATTCATTCTATGGTGAATTCAAAGGAGAACTCTAATTTTTTTGATCTTATTTGTAAAAGGGAGGGAGCTAACTTCCTGGATTAATTTAGACCCATCACTCTCTGCAATGTGGTTTAAAAAATTATCACTAAATTAATTTATGAAAGACTCAAGCCTTAGCTCAACTCTTTGATCTCTATGGAACATGATAGTTTTGATGCTAGCAAGAAAATTCTTGATGGGATTGCAATTGCTACTGAGGTCATTCATTCTATGTTCATCAAGCTTGACATGGTGAAGGCTTGTGATAGGGTTAGATGGGAATTTTTACAAAAGGTTCTTTGGGCTTTTGGTTTTAACAGGGAGTGGGTTAATTGGGTTATAAGTTGTGCTACTTCCTCTTCCTTTTTTGTTCTTATTAACGGGGAGCCTTTGGAGTTGTTTGGGGCTTCCATGGGCCTTCATTAAGGGGATCCTCTTTCTCCTTATCTATTCATCATTATGGCTAAGGGGATGGGAAGATTTATCAAGTCCTACATTAGTTAAGGTTTGATTCAGTGTTGGAGTTGGGGTGGTAGGGTCCATCCTTATTCTCATTTACAATTTGTGGATAATACTGCTTTGATGGATATGGCCATAATTCAAGAGGCTATGAACCTAAGGAAAACCTTGGACATTTATTTGGCTACCTCTGGTCAAAATACCAATGAAGACAAGTCTTCAATCTTCTTCTTTAACACTCCTCATCTTGTTCATAATACGATTTCTTAGATTCTTTGATTTAGATTGGTTCTCTCCCCTTTTCTTATCTTGGGATTCATGTCTTGGTGAGCTCTCAGATTAGAGATCTTTGGAAGGATGTGTTGGATAAATTGTTGGAAATATGAACAATAACCCTGATGAAGCTATGCACACTTCAAAGGATCAACTAAGAAGAATACCATCCACATGAATAAGAAAGTGTTGCAACATGAGCAAGAAGACAACTTGATCAAATGATGATCTTGAATATATTGAGATAAAACTCATGAGGCGATTTACAAATGTACAAGAGACTTGCTTATATAGGCAAGGAGAGAGGTATTTGGATAACCACCTTAGTTGCAATCATTGAATGCCTAATGCATAATTATAAATGCATGAGAGAAATATTAAATGCCTAGATAACTACATGTTAATTAGTGAGATATGGTCTTATTAAATACTAATTTCTAGAATGCCACCTAGGAAATTAAATCCTAAGTAAACTTATTAATGATGTGAATAGGTATTCACTAATTTATAGTTAGGAAATATCCCCATTCATATTAACACCCCCCATTAGTGCAACTTGGGAGTGCAGTTATTATACAAATGATGCAAATGCAATATGATGGGTCTTGAATACTAGGCCATGCTAGGTACCCATGTACAAATAAAAATGAAATCTCTTACAAATAGAGAAAAGGAGAAAACCTCATGGGACAAAACTCCTCCCCAAAAAAAGATATAATGCAAAATCTGATGCTAATCATGTACAAGTAATGGAAGTGATGTATGGAGGTCTCAACATCAATACCCCCCAAGAGCAACATCCATCACAAGAATACAATAATCAATATCCCCCCATAAGAGGGAAATAGAGAGACTATATAGCTCCTCCAAAATATGTAATCACTTGCAAAAATGGTAAGTTCCCAAAGACAAAACATGATCCAATGTTGACAAACAACTTGTCTCCCTTTTGAAAGAAATAAAACCAAGTACAAATGTAGGGATGCTTACCATTCTGGATACGAATTGAAGGAAGGAAGGATGAATTATGATGATGCCTCTAAAAATTGCTCATGTGTCTCCTTGCCCAAGGAAGATGAATATGCCACAATCAAATCAGGTACATGCCCAATCAATGAAGAAGGTGACAAACCGGGACTATGTGAAAACTGATGTTGAACAAGATCCAAAGAATGCAATACAATGATCCCTCCATTGAAGGAATATATGGATACTAGATTTCCCCCCTGAATGAAGTGTCCTCAAAACCACTAAGAGAAGTCTAAAGCCAAAAGAGTGTCCAGTGATGACAAACGGCATGTATCCCTCTAGGAAGAAGAAAATCCAATGGTAGATGCTAAAGAAACTCTAACTCCATGAAGGAACGAGAGGGAAGAAGCCTCATATATGAAATATCTGAGAAGGAATCAAGTGCCTCCAAGTTGTTCTCACCAAGATCAGGATTCCCAATCAAGGCCTGAACAATGAAATGAGGAGACTCAAGAATTCCCTCCAAAGTATAATTTGCATAGAGGAGAGATATCCCTTAAAGGATGTCCTCCAAATCTATAGAAGTAGCCAAGTCTGTAATACTTGAAACAAATCCATCCCATGATCTGAAGTCTGGAAAACTAAATATGTCCTATTGAATAGGAATGATTGAAGCCTCAATCTATGACTCTGGAAAAGGAATCATTGAAGATGAAGGTACATCAACTATCTCTAATGGAGAAGAAGCATCTGAAGAACCTTTGACATCCCCATTTGAAGATTCAAAGCATTCCAAATATATAAGCTCCTGCATAGCAATATCATCATAGGGTATCTTATCTGAAGAATGAAGAGGCATATGCCATTCTGAATCATGATCATTGGGGAATGGTGGAGTATTAGGATCTCCATATATCTCCCAAATCTTAGTCCAAAGAATATGAGGAAAATCACAATGATCAATAGCTTTCAAAACATCATCATCAATGTGCATTACAATGACCTCTAAAATATTATATCTACTGCAACTCAAAGAAATTTTTTTAATACCCTGACCTTGATGGGGAATAATACCATACAAATGCGGCAACAATTCAAGTGATTGGAGATGGTTGATGATTCAATATCTCCATTGTTTATAGTTTCCCTTTTACAACATAATCATAGAAGGATAATATGAAAACCTCACAATGAACTATGACATATCTCCAAGATTACAAATACATTGACCTTCAATATCAAATAGAAATTCCCAAATATGATGCACAACTGAAAATGAAGCCTCCCAATGCAAATAGACTTTCTCCAAATTGCAGTATGTCTAGTTATCAAGTAAATGCCACAAATTGGAAAAAATTGAATATAATATACCTAAGGTTGAATCTAATAAAATTAGATGAACAAAATGATAGAGCTCTAAATCACCTTTGCAATGCCACTGGAATCTCCAAAATTTGACAAACTAGTGAAAAGATACGAGCTCGGGAGTCCAAAAGGGAGCACCAAATTCAAGCTGTGATAAAATATTACAAGAATAAAATATGATAAAAATTCCTGCACCACTAGATAGTGCTCAGAACCAACTTTCCAATGATATCTTGTTTGTGAAAATCTAATACCCGAGTCAAAATTTATGGTGATTTTAAGAAAAATTCCTAATTAAGACATGATGGGGCTTCCATGACAGCCATTTGGCCATCAAATTTAAGATAGTCATTGGATTTTTGAAAAAACTACCAAAAAAAATTACCTCAGAATATGAAGTATTTTATATGATGCTGACCAAAGAGTGGATTTTTTCTACAAGGGGGAGGAAATTTTTTCTTGCAACTTGTACAATCTGTATGATGCCCTTCCAATATTACTGCAAAAAACCTTTGATGGCATTCAAATGATGAAGTTGAATTTTGAAAAATGGGTAGGTGATCCTTAGGTTTTCAGACCTTCTGAACATAACGGCAGGGTCAAATTTGATCCAAAGTGCCTCAAAAATTAGTTGTCTCCTAGATGAGAACAACTAGCCCTTCATGAAAACCCTTTAGCTTTTGATAGTCTCCTCAGCTCAACTTCTTGAAATGAGATGGATCTCCTATGGCCTAAGCTCTAATACCATGTTGGAAATATGAACAATAACCCAAATGAAGTTGTACACACTTCAAAGCATCAACCAAGAAGAATACCATCCACATGAATAAGAAAGTGTTGTAGCATGAGAAAAAGGACAACTTGATCAAATGATGATCTTGAATATGTTGAGATAGAACTCATGAGATGATTTACAAATGTATAAGAGCCTTGCTTGTATAGGCAAGGAGAGAGTTAGTTGGATAACCACCTTAGTTGCAATTATTAAATACCTAATGTATAATTATAAATGCATGAGATAAATATTAAATGCCTACATAACTGCATGCTAATTAATGAGATATGGTCCCATTAAATACTAGTTTCTAGAATGCCACCTAGGAAACTAACTCTTAGGTAAACTTATCAATGATGTGAATAGGTCCTCACTAATATCTAGTTAGGAAACATCCCCATTCACACTAACATAAATTTCGTAGCAGGGTAAGTTATTGGATTTATCGTTGGCTCTGGTCAGCTAGGCATATGACTCTTTTGAAATCTATGGTTTAGGCTCTTCCTATTTATAGATGTTTTGTGCAGGTTGCCCCCCGATGCTTTGTTAAGAAGTTTCATGCCCTCGCCCATCAATTTTTGTGGGCTAGTAATTTGTCTTCTTCAAAATGGAGCATGGTCAAGTGGGATTTTGTTTGCAGGTCGAAGTAGGAGGGTGGTCTTGGGCTCAAACCTATGAGTTTGATTGGCCAAGTCTTGGTTGCTAAGTTATATTGGCTATGGTGTACTGGTCAAGATCAAGACTGGGCTATGATTCTTACTATCAAGTATCTTTGGGGGGTAAGTTTTGTGGATGTGCCTCAGTGTGATCTTTCAGGGAAGGGATCCATGATTTGGGATACTCTCAAAATATGGGTAAAGCTCATTAAGTAGGGTCTCTTTTAGATTTGTAATAGTGGCTCTAATGCCCTCTTTTGGCATGATTTGTGGGATGGTCATCCCCCCATATTGACTATGTATCTCCATCTTCTACCCCTCTGTAATAGTTTTCTTGAGGATGGTTCAAGCAAGGTGAGTGATTTCAAAGTAGTGCAAGGTCTAGGTCAGGTGGAGGTGGTGCATTGGAAGAATTTGCAAGGATCATTAGGAGGAATTGAGGAGGCTCATTTGGAGATCACTAGGATTTTGGATGACAAAATGTGTGATTCCCTTTTTGGGAGGGATACTCTAGCTTGGGGTCTTACTCCAAAGGGTAAATTTTCAATTCCCTCGTATTACCTAGAATTGGATAAATAGATGTTTGGAAGGATGGAGGTGCCTTGGTGGAAAAAAATTTGGAACAAAGATTTTTGGCCCAAGTGTAATTTTTTCTTATAATTGGTTGTCCAAAATAGATGCCTTACTTAGGAAAATTTATGGAAGAGAGGTTTTCATGGCCCTTCTATTTGTGTTCTATTTAATAATAGTGAGGAAAGATCCTCTCAAGTCTTTTTCATGTGCCCTTTTGCTAGGGTGATTTGGCACTTCTGGTGGGGGGATTTGAATCATGCTTGTGTTCATGCTACTTCTTTGGTTGAGTTTTGGGAGAGTATCATAGTATGGGTAGACCTCCTGCTCAGACCTATTTTCTTAAGTTTTCTTGGATCATTGACCCTTCCTTAATTATCTAGTAGCTATGGTTGGAGAGGAATAAGAGGATATTTTAGGGTGTGTAAATGGTGGTGGCTCAGTTCTGGAATAAGATCCTTTGTAGACCTTTCAAGAAACTATCTCTGCAAAATGTGACCTATTAGATACAATGGATTCTTGTGATGTGGCTTTCATAAGGAACTTGAATTTGGTGGTTGGTGGCCTTGGTTACTTTGGCTGTAGAGGACCTCAACATACTAAGGGAAAATCTAGTGAGAGGGTAAGTGGAATCCTCCTCAGGGTTTCCTAAAGGTGAATACTGATGGTTCTTCTTAGGGGAATCTTGGCCATGTAGGGATTGGTGGCATTGGCAGAAACAATGTTGGTGGTACTGTGTTTATTTTCTCTAACTATAAAGGGTAGCAGACTAATGATCTTATGGAGGCCCTTGCTATTCTTTATGATATGGAAAGAGGGTACTCCTTGTTGGAAATAGGATTCCATTTAATTACAAATCCTAAACATTAATTATTTCATGTATCTCCTAGATTCTTTGAATGTGTTCAACAACACTAAGATTAGGATGAGATTAATATTTGATGAAATAATCATGATTATTGACATTTATAATTAATTCTAAATGTAAGGAGCATGTGAGGGCATCCATAGTGAGTTCCTAAATAATAGGGGCACATGGGGCACCCACATGGTAAGGTGACACTCACCTTGTGTTCAGTTAAATATACGAAGTAACAGTTAACACTTCTGAATGCATGTAAAGATCCTAGGAGTTATGGTTTGATATTTTCATGCTTGAAGTTCAGTTCAGTTTAGTTTAGTTCATTTCAGAATTAGTTTAGTTTAGTTTAGTTTAGTTTAGTTCAATTATGGTTCAATTGTCTTCAGTTAGTTTCAGTTGTATGTTAGTTAACTTCAATTAACTTCAAATGCATGGCTAATAACATTGAGTTGTATGACAGATAATAGGGACTACCTCCAGTTAACAGGGGATGACCATTCTTGCATGAATGGTGTTGAGTAAATGTTTCAGTTAACTAGAAATCACTTGGAGCCAACTTGGGTGCCCAAGATGCTTTCTTGATTTACCTCTCTTGCATGATAAGATATTTTTGAAGGCTCGATTAAGCAGGATTACTTAAGGCGCCAACTTTGAGGAAGAGCTTTGGAATTATCACCAAAGTGAAGGATTAGTTGTAGCTTCAGTTTGGGATGCCCAAATGCATGAAGCACATGTTGTAAGCTTTAGTCTTCACAGAATAACTAAACTTGAAGCAATATGGTGTACCTTTTCAAGGGCTTGAGGTTGTGCATTGTAATTATCACCATTTGGAGATTACAAGGTTGCATATTGTCTCTATATCTCATTCAAGTTGAAGAGAGTTTTCATAATTGTTATTGCAGGTGTGAAGAAGATTGGTAAAGACAAAGAAGCATTCTCAAGCAAGAATTGGAGCTATTGTAATTCAGAGATTGAATAATAGAATAATTCTTGGTAGAGTTTTTTCCCGAAAGGGTTTCTCCACGTTATATCTTGTGTAATCTTTCTAATATCCTGTCTAGTTCTTCTATCAACTTCTCTCTACATTCTACAACAGTAAAATGGATTAATCAAGATAATCACCCACAAAGAATATATGTAACAAAGAAAAAGCTTACTTAGATCAGCAATATTAAAGTTTTACAGAGTATTAAGCTAAGAAAACACCTCATTTTTCAACATTTGGTATCAGAGCTGAGGTTGGGTAGAGTATTGGGATGCCATTCTCTTAAAATTTGAAGGATTTATTGGCTTAGTGGGAGCTCTTATTATTTTAGTAATTTGCTGATTTTAGAATTAAGTTTTTTGTTACAATGAATTCAAGGTTAGATATTGAAAGGTTCAATGGTTCTAACTATGAAATGTGGAAATTAAAAATGGAAGATCTTCTTGAAGAAAGAGATCAATGGTTAGCGGTTAATAATGAAACAAAGACACCTACAACTATGTTAGATGAAGATTGGCCTAAGTTAGATAAAAAGGAAAGAGGAACAATTAGATTGTGTCTTGTTGATGCCATTCTTTTAAATGTTTCAGTGGAAACTGGTGCATATAAATTGTGGAAAATAATAGGAGACATTTATCAAACAAAGAGTCTAATAAATAAGTTGTATCTAAAAAGGAAATTATATTCATTGAAAATGAAAGATGGTGATTTAGTAGCACAACATTTAAATGCTTTCAATTTAATTCTCAATCAATTAGCATCTGTAGATGTAAAGCTTGAGGATGAGGATAAGTGCATTTTATTGCTTTTCTCTTTACCAGATTCTTGGGAAAATCTAATAGTTTCAATTAGTGCTAATGGTGCAGATCCAAAGATGGACAACATCATTCCTACTCTCCTATCAGAGGAGATAAGGAGGAAATCTAAAGCTGGCTCCCAAGATGCCTTGTTTGTAAGAGGTAGGCCTAAAGAGAAGGAATCTAAAGCAGACAAGAAAGGAAAGGGTAAGTCTAAAGGATAGTCAAAAACCCCTGGTAAGAGTAAGGTAAAGTGCTGGAATTGTGGAAAACCTGGACATATTAAAAAGGATTGTAAGAGCAAGAAGAAGAGTATTGATGATTCTACAGAAAAATCCGATGACAGTAATGATGCATTAGTCATTTCTTCTAATACTGTTGATAACTCTTGGCTTCTTGATTCAGGTTGCTCCTATCATACAACTCCTAGAAAGGAGTGGTTCTCTAAGTATACTGCATATGATGGAGGAGATGTCTTCTTTGGAGACAACAACACAACAAAAGTTGTTGGCAAAGGAAAGGTAAAATTGTGTTTCAGTGATGGTAGTATTAAGACCCTTAATGATGTTTTACATATTCTAGGACTTGCAAGGAATCTACTTTCTGTCTCTAAGTTTAATGATTCTGGAATGCATGTGACATTTGACAAAGGTGGTTGTAGATTGGTGAAAGGGAATATGGTGGTTGCTAAAGGATCTCGGATTGGGACTTTGTTTAAGCTGAATACCTCCGATGTAAATATTTTATCAAATGTAACTGAAGCTGAAAATACATGTATGCTTTGGCACCATAGATTGGGCCATATAGGTGAAAAAGGTCTTAGGACCATTCTTAATAAAAATTTGGTTGATGGTATTCCTAATTGTAATATTAGAAAAAATGACTTTTATGAGCACTGTGTGTTTGGAAAGCAATCTAGATCTAAATTTCCTAGTGGTACAAATAGAGCTAAAAGATTATTAGAGATTATTCACTCAGATGTAATGGGTCCTGTGGCTGTTGACTCTATTGGAAAATCTAGATACTATGTCACATTTATTGATGATGTCTCAAGATACACGTGGATATATTTTATGCATAAAAAATATGATGTGTTTAATAAGTTTAAGGAATCTAAGGCTTTGGTTGAGAAACAATCAGATCATAAGATAAAAGTGTTGAGATCAAATAATGGTGGTGAGTATTGTTCTAAGGAATTTGATGATTATTGTAAGCATGCAGGAATAGTGAGACAAAAAACTACTCCATATACACCTCAACAAAATGGAGTAGCAGAAAGGATGAACAGAACCTTAATGGAAAGAGCTAGGAGTCTGTTAAGTAGTGCTAAGCTTGAATGGTCCTTATGGGTGAAGCAATATGTACTTCTTGTTATTTAATCAATAGATCCCCTAGTTCATCTATTGAAGATAAAACTCCTTATGAGATGTGGTTAGGTAAGAAACCTAGTGTTGCACATTTAAGGATCTTTGGTTGTGAGGCTTTTGTTCACATGCCTCAAGAAAAGCGATCTAAATTGGATCCTAAAGCACAAAAATGCATATTCATAGGTTATGGTGAAAATGTAAAAGGATATGAGCTTTAGAATCCACTAACAAGAAAAGTTTCTTTATCTAGAGATGTTATTTTCAGGGAATTTAGAGCTTATTCAGCAGAAGAACAACCAAAGGAAAATAATACTTCTCGAACAATGCATTGTGAGACAAATACTAAGAAGCAACAAGATGCACATGTTGAAGAACAAGTGGATGAATTGGAAGAAGAGAGTTCAAAGAGTTCTTCTAAAATAGAGGCTCAAGATGAGCATATTGAGGAACAAGAAGAAACTCCTTTGAGGAGATCCACAAGACAACGAAATCCCATTGATAGGTATAGCCCACCTAATTTTTGTTGTATTTTTGCTTTAATGAGTACTAATGATGAACCCAGTTCTTACATGGAAGCTTTGTCCTCAGACGAGAACAAGCTTTGGTCACAAGCTATGCATGAGGAAATGGAATCCTTGGATACTTGTGACACTTGGGATCTTGAGAGTTTTCCCAAAGATAGAAAGGCCATTGGTTGTAAATGGATCTTTAAAAAGAAGATTGGTGCAGATGGTAATCTCGAAAGGTACAACGCTAGATTAGTAGCCAAGGGCTACTCCCAAAGAGAGGGAGTTGACTTTAATGAAATCTTCTCTCCTATTGCTAAATTAACTTCTATTAGATTCTTTTTATCTATTGTTGCTGCTTATGATTTTGAAATTGAGCAAATGGATGTGAAAACTGCTTTTTTACATGGGAATCTTGATGAGGATATTTATATGAAGCAACTTGAAGGTTTTTTTGTAAAAGGAAAAGAAGAATTGGTTTGCAAGTTAAAGAGATCTTTATATGGATTGAAACAGTCACCCAAAAAGTGGTACCAGAAGTTTGATGCTTTTGCATAAAAAATTGGTTATGTTAGGAGTGAGGAAGATCATTGTGTTTATATAAAAATTATTGATGATCAACTTTTAATTATTATCTTGTATGTTGAAGACATGTTGTTTATCGGTAATAGCAAGGTAATGACCAAAGAATTGAAAGCACAACTCTCAAGCACATTTGAGATGAAAGATCTAGGGGCTGCAAAATATATCCTCGGTATGGAGATTAGTAGAGATAGAGGTAAAAAAAAGATTTTCTTAAGTCAGAGTAATTATGTTGATACTATTTTGAAAATATTTAACATGCAGGACAATAAACCGGTTAATATTCCTTTACCAGTTGGCACGAAGTTAAGTTTAGATATGAGTCCTAAATCTGATTTTTATTTTGAGGAAATGTCTAAAATTTTGTATGCTAGTGCAATTGGTAGTTTAATGTATGCAATGGTCTATACGAGACCAGATATAGCACAAGCAGTGGGAGTTCTTAGTAGGTTTATGTCTAACCCTGGTAAAGAACATTGGACTTATGTTAGGAGGGTGTTTAGATTTTTATGAGGGACTTCAGATTACTATTTATTTTATCATGGTTCTAATAATATTGATATTATGAATAGATCATTGGACATATAGGGGTTTGTTGATTCAGATTGGGCAAGAGATCTAGATAGTCGGAGGTCGACAAGTGGTTATGTGTACACTTTGTTTGGCACTGCGGTTAGTTGGATGAGTAAGAGGTAGCCCATGGTTGCTTTCTCCACCATAGAAGCAAAGTACATGGCTGCCACACATGCCTCTAAAGAGGCAGTTTGGTTACAAAGACTTGGGTCAGGTATTGGTTTTAATTGCAAGCAAATTAGGCTTGAATGTGATAGTCAGAGTGCTATTTGTTTAGCCAAAAATCCTATATATCATGCTCGTACTAAACATGTAGATGTTCAGTATCACTTTGTGCGAGAAATGGTTGAGAGTGGGAAGTATTAATTGAAAAAGTTGACACTTTGATTAATGTTGCAGATTATCTTACGAAGCCAGTTCCTCCAGATAAGTTCTCATGGTGCAGGAAGGCCATTGGCCTTGAGTCCTGTACTTGATTTAAATTTATTATTCCTTGTTTAGAATAATTGCAATGTATAATTTCAAGTGGGAGAATGTTGGAAATAGGATGCCATTTAATTGAAAATCCTAAACATTAATTATTTCATGTATCTCCTAGATTCTTGGAATGTGTTCAACAACACTAAGATTAGGATGAGATTAATATTTGATGAAATAATCATGATTATTGACATTTGTAATTAATTCTAAATGTAAGGAGCATGTGAGGGCACATGGGGCACCCACATGGTAAGGTGACATTCACCTTGTGTTCAGTTAACTATACAGAGTAACAGTTAACACTTCTAAATGCATGTAAAGATCTTAGGAGTTAGGGTTTGATATTTGCATGCTTGAAGTTTAGTTCAGTTTAGTTCAATTCAGTTCAGTTCAGTTCAACTCAGTTCAGTTCAGTTCAGTTCAGTTATGGTTCAATTGTCTTCAGTTAGTTTTAGTTGTATGTTAGTTAACTTCAGTTAACTTGAAATGCATGGCTAATAACATTGAGTTGTATGACAAATAACAAGGACTACCTCTAGTTAATAGGGGATGACCATTCTTACATGAATGGTGTTGGTAAATGTTTCAGTTAACTAGAAATCACTTGGAGCCAACTTGGGCGCCCAAGATGCTTTCTTGGATTTACCTCTCTTGCATGATAAGATATTTCTGAAGACTCAATTAAGTAGGATTACTTAAGGGTGCCAACTTTGAGGAAGAGCTTTGGAATTATCACCAAAGTGAAGGATAAGTTGTAGCTTCAATTTGGGATGCCCAAATGCATGAAGCACATGTTGTAAGCTTTAGTCTTCACATAATAACTCAACTTGAAGCAATATGGCATACCTTTTCAAGGGCTTGAGGTTGTGCATTGTAATTATCACCATTTGGAGATTACAAGGTTGCATATGGGTTTCTCCATGTTATATCTTGTGTAATCTTTCTAATATCCTATCTAGTTCTTCTATCAACTTCTCTCTACATTCTACAACAGTAAAATGGATTAATCAAGATAATCACCCACAAAGAATATATGTAACAAAGAAAAAGCTTACTTAGATCAGCAATATTAAAGTTTTACAGAGTATTAAGCTAAGAAAACACCCCATTTTTCAACACTCCTTGGGTTGGAGGAAAATTATTCAAGTGAATTTGATTCATAAATTGTTGTGGATATGTTGAATGACCAAAGGTTGGAGGGAGCTAGTTGGAAACTAGCTTTAGTGGTTAAATAGATTTTGAGGATGTGCAATTCTTTGGAGTATATCTCCTTTTTTCATATTCCTTGGGAGTGGAACAAAGTGGTTGATTATTTGGCCAAGTGGGCTTTAGAGCATGAGGATAGGTGGGATGTGGGAAATTGGAGCGTTTTACATTCAGAGTATGTGATGGCTTTAGAAAAGGTTATTTTGGAGGATAAAAATATGTAATTGTGCCTTTTTGGGGTTCCTTTGGGAAATCCTTATTGCCTTTTGTTTGTTTCTACATGGTTTCTTGACTTTCTAATAAATTTTTTACCCCTCTTTTATAAAAAAAATATTTGGCAAGTATCACAACCAAATGAGTAAGCGAGGATTTTTACTAGTTAAGGAATTCTTTCAATTGGAGAAGATATAATGGAATGAGAAATGGAGTATATTTAATTGAATTAATTTTAGTAATTGTACTTGCGTTTGAATAATATTCATTAATTAAATTATACTGTGAATGTGTTTGCATCATGATCCAACCAAACATAGATTAAACCTACAAACTAATCATATTCTATTGATTGCTAGAAAAAAGGGGAAGAAAGAAATGCGGGAAATAGAAGTACGTTGATGTACCAAGACTTAAGTGAGTTTCCTCCCTACCCATAACAACGTAAAAAAATATTAAAAATTACACAAGTCTCTATTTACCAATTTTAGCAGATGAATATGAAGGTAAGGGATTCAACATTAACTAGGAGGTAAGAGGGTATCCACAAATTGTTCTTTGCAAATCACTTTTACACATCATACTTATCTAGAAAAGTAGGCAATCCATTCACATATAAAGATAAGACATTACACAACATATAGAAAGTGAGAAGAGGTGAAGACAAGGTAAATTTTATCAATTCAAAGGTATTGAGATTATTTATAGTAGCAAAAAAATGCAAGTCTCTTGAAGATAAATTGAAGGAACTTAATTTTACAAGATGAATGACATACCTCTTAAATGAGAAGAGGTGTTGAAAACCATGTAACAAAGGAAACCCTAGTTGCCAACCTCACCAATTTTCATATATAAGTGTCCTCTAAAAATATGTTCTAATCAACTAGGAAGTGTGAAAGAACATTCCCTAAACCCCTACCATACTTGAGCATTAATGATTCATGAGTTTGAGTGGAATAATTAAAGAAAATTCCCATGAAATCCACTACAAAATGTGACTTGGAGATGGTGTTTTGACAAAAGTGGTATGCAAGCAATAATTTAGGTATGGGAATCATCTTTCTCCTTTGGATTTGTGTCAAAATGTATTTAAAGCCCTTTTTAATCTTATTCATATAAAAAATGGGTATTTGTAGGTGTTGACATGCATTAATGGCATTAGAGAGTGATAGTTGGAAGAAAACACATCTTTTCGAGTGGCCCTATTACTATTGACAAAGTATTGAGCTATTGCTTACCCATCTGATTATCAAACTTGGGAAAAAATATAAAATCTTCTAATGCCTCGATAAAACCTTAATGCATCATACATCAAGCCATTGGGTCTCTTTTGAACTACTTGCCATGGGAAATGCGATGAGATTTAGAGTAGATTAAGGGAAATGTAAGGGATTCAAACTTTCAGGGAAGGTATGATTGGGGTGAAAATTCTAAAAAGGATGTAGGGATGAAGTCTGAAAGTTTGATAGATAAAGCACTTTGGTATATTGAGGAAGGAAGGGATGGTAGGAGGATAAGGAAATGCTTGAAACTCTAAAACTAGGAAATACTTAGGAAAATTTCAAGGACTTCGATGGATTTTTCATATTGTCAGGGGTGCATTGAAATAGGAACCAAAAAAGGAGATGGTTGAAAGTATGACTCTAATAAGATACATAGATAAATAAATGGAGTATCAAACTTTTGAGGATGTATGGAAATAAATGCTAGAATTAAGAAAGGCTAAAATACTGATAAACTTAGAACAATTTGGAGTGGAGTAAGGGAAATGTTGGGGAATTGGACCTTCAGGGAAAAGAATGATCGAACTGACAAGTTCAACGAGGTGGATGTATGCATGAAGAAGTTTGAAAGTCCAATGGATGTAAATAACTTAGAATATTTTAGAAGACTTTGAGCTTTGGGGATTGGGAATGCCAAAGAATGGTAGGAATGTAAAGAAAACCTCGGTAGTTTGAAAATACAACAAACCTAACACTTAGATAAAACAAACAATTCATACATTAGGGATCAAGATGATAAATGAAGGGTATGAGTGGAAAGGAAACCCTAACGCCCTGAAAGGTAGCTAACTTGACACTTAGACACTTTTACAAGGCTTCTAGGTAGTGTTTCAAGAGCGATAGGAAGGCATGCATGGATGGTTAACCCCAAAACTTTGAAACTCTGACAAAGTGACACTTAACTGATTTTTGAAAGGATTAGAGTGGGGAGTTAGGATTGGGAGGAAAGGTATGAAGACTTGAACAACAACAAAACTTCGACATCCCAAAAAAATCAATAATTAGCAAAATTTAGATTTTTCAAATTGAGTATTTGAATAAACACAAATAAAGGGATTAATACAACCAAAAACACAATTTTAGCAAGATAGGCCCACTTAGGATCTCTTATATTGGTTATGATTGATGGGAAACGAAAGAGGGCATACTTTGATAACAATTCCATTATGTTCTCATTCCTTTATTAGAAAGATGCTTTGTGATGCATCATAATTGCATGTCACAAGTTAGTCAAAAGTCATAGTTCACTTTGTAACTCACTTTTTACTTACTCTTATGTGTGGCATAAAATCTCTTATATATCTTACAATATCATAGATTCTCTTTTACATCTTACATGACATAAATACTCTTACACATATCATAGTACACCTTCCATATAGTGAGGAGTGCCACCTCAAAGTGAAATTTATTTATTTTTGCTAAAAGTACATAATACAATGATAAGTAAATAATAAATCAAATAATGAAATATGCACAATATATGACATCTAATCACAACACCAAAAAAAACTAATTATTATATAAAGAATAGTCTATTCAAAATAAATCTGAAGTGTGATAAAAAAGTACAAAGTAGACAATATTCACATTATAATTATAAAATAAAGATCTAATTAAGCTTTAATAATACATGATAATTTAAATAAAGTAGGTTGAATAAGTTTGAAAATAGGTAAGAAATCATAAATTTTGTATGGATGGATCTACGGTAACAATGCCTCTATTAACAAAATATAAGAAAGAAAATTAAATATTAGAGAAATTAACCATTTCGATGATAGAGTGTAACTAAAAATAAACAATCTAGACTAAAAAGTGTTATTTTTAATATTAATTTTTTTATTTATTTTTTAAATTTGATTTTATAAAATAATTTTATTTTTGTAGATTTTACAAGTAAATTAATTGTGAGACTTGAGGTTGCATTAGAGTTAAGAAAATGCATGAGATGGGGTTAAAGAAAGTATGCTTGATTTGGCAGTTGCAACAATTTAATATAGTTGAAAAGTTGGTTGGAGGAGGTTCTAAGCTATTGCAAATATTTTTTAGGAGGTATACAACTTCAACAAGAATCAACTATGTCTTGTTTGGCATGCTTTTGAATTCAAAGACACACATATGTCCTATTTGACATTCTCTTATTCACTAGATATGTTGGTGTATTCATACAAATAATAAAACTTGTCTAAACCTATTTCTTACCTATCTTTGCCATTACAAAACCTATTTAAGAATGTAAAATTATTATTCCTATGACACATTTAGGAGCTTATCTCAATCAAACCTCTAGTTTGCATGTTTCAACATATAAGTAATTATAATTTTCAATCCTATGGTGTTAATGTATGGAGTTGCAATAATAAATATGATGTGTGTAGCCACAATGCACATGTTAAATGTATAAAATAGAAAAGTGGGTGTAGGTACTAAAGGGTGGAGGAAGCTACAAATACTTTCCATTTTTGGAAATCTCACATAAATAAACATTTCTTGAAGTTAAATGTGTCACATGCCCATTGTTCTACGTAGTAAATCTACTAAGTTTTACCCACATGCAAATTTTCTATGCATCTAATGTAGTGAGCAATAAATTTTTTCTTTTCTATTCAATAATAAAGGCATCATGGGTAAGTGCACAAACTTGAGTCCACAAAACGTGGAAGTTTTTTCCTTAGCTAAAAAATTGAAATCGGCATTGCAAAAATGGGATCCCGTTTCCTAAAGGATCCCGAACCGATGGACAAGGAATGGGATCCCGATTACTACGAAACGGGATCCCAATTTATAAAAATCGGGATCCCGTTTTGTAGAAATCAGGATCCCGTTTTGTAGAAATTAGGATCCCATTTTCTAATGCTATTTATTTTTTAAAAATGAACATAGTTTATTTTGCAGCAGACAGGATCCTGAGTATAGGCAACAACGACCTCCACAAATAGCTCCAGGTACCCGCCCAAGCCCCTTTTTTTTGCATTTTTCCATTTCTTATTGAAATTGTGAATAAAATAAGTGAATTTAGCATGTTTTTTAACAATTTATTTCACGTTTTGAGCATTTTTTTCCTATTATAGTAGAAATGAGTAATTGTAGAAATAGATCAAAAAGTGCAATGAAACCTGAACATTTTTTAATAGAAATGAAAAAATGAACCTTGAATTGTGTTTTACAAACAAAATTTAGCTTTTGAAACCTAAATTGTTTGATTAAACCAACAAAAAATGAATTTGAAAACCCTAAGTGAAGCGAAACAAAGAAAATTGCATTTCAAAACCCTAGAAATTGAAATGAAATAAAAAAAATTGCATTTAGAAACACTAATCAAGCTTTTTGAAACCCTAAATTCAAATCAAACGAAAAAAATAAATTTGAAAACCCTAGTTTGAATTGAAATGAAAAAATTGCATTAGAAACCCTAATTGCTTAGAAATTGAAACCCTAAATTGAATTGGAACAATTTTTTTGTTAAAACCCTAAATTGAAATCGAACAAATCATTTTGATTTTGAAAACTAGGTAATTTTGAGCTCAAAAAAAATCATTTGCATTGCTTAAATGTTTTAAATTTTATTTGCATTGTATGTAGAAAATGATATGTTAAACTTTAGTTTCAATGTTAAATTATAATTAGATTAGAAAACAATATGTTAAAGAATAGTTAAAATTCATAAAGTTTATCATTTTTTGTTTACAAATTTAGTTAACAAATTTGTAAATCCAAGCACCTATAATCGATTCCAATTGGCACTAACTTGCAAGTCTAAATTATTCCAAGGGCCACCCAAACTTCACCCTAAGTTTGCTAAACCCTCAACACTAAAGCATTTGAATTTTGTCTTAGGACCTTAAAATGAAACTTGGTTGCCTTAAAAATCCCTCTGTTGTCACCATCTAGTAGAGCTTTTTTTAATGTTTTCACTTATTTGAACACATAATATAAAACCTTTTGGTTTCTACAAGTTTATGACAAGTGGATGATCACTCTCTATGACACTTACACATGATCAATAGGGATCTAAATCATTGGAAGAAAACTTTATTCTATTATATCCACAAGATAGGAGAGCGCGAGTGAGAGTGCTATGGGTAACGTTTCTTTCATTGGACATACCTAAAATTATGTAGGTTCAATGTCTAGAATGGGTCTATTTGGTAGATTTATGAAAACTATTATGAATATCTAGAATACCATAAAAGTATAATTATAGCAATTCCAATTGGAAACACTTGGGTATATATCATATGAAATTTAAATAGTAAGGTGTCTATTATATAGGAGAGTTGATAATACGTGGAAAGAGGTTTGTATGGGAATATATGTATTAAGAAACACATACCATGACCTCTATAGGATTTTTAAGATGTGATCCTAGATAATAATCTACCCATCCTCAAGAATAATGGATTCTTTAGCAATTAAGGGAGATTCAATAACCATAAAATTACCTATATTTTGATACTATATAGATTTATGTGGAAGGATATAAATGCATCAATAAGGAGACCAAGATGGAACCATTTAAAACCTAAGGTACACCTATTACATGGGAAAGGGAGGAGGTACATGATGGTAGGTTGGATGAACTAGGCTATTATTACAATAGAGAGAGGAGGAGGATTCATATTATGCTCCTATAAATAAGAGGTCAATTTAGAAGATTAAAATAACTCTAATAACAAAGGAAATAATTCTATAGAGGGAGTGAGTGGGATTGTTGGAAATATACAAGGAGAGAGGTGAAGGTCCCAACACCTACATAGAGTTCTACACAAAATACACCAATCTAGGCACTTCCTAGAAGGATCAAGATCCATGTGAGTAGCCTCTTTTTATTTTTGTATCTTCTACATATGTATATATATTCCTTTATTATGTGATTAAAATTATCTATGATATAACTTATTAGTAAGTGATTACAAGTATAATTATTAAAATATTTCATATTTATTTTGATATCCTCTAATGTAGGAGGAAAATTTTACTTGTTTTGATAGATGTATGTTATTTTTGTGATATGTATAGATTGATTCATTTTTAACTTGATACTTTTTTTATTAGAGGGGTAAACACTTTTGACCCAGAGCTATGAACCAATGAGGTCACAGTATGACTAAATTTGGACCTCACTAGACATCTAGATCCCCTTAAGCCATCCTATCACCCTAAATCATAAATTCATTTCTTAAGGGGTCCCATTATGATATTTCTTAAGGGGATTAAAGAAGTTCTTAAAATTTTGTGAAGTTTCCCAAGGCAACCAAATTTAACAATAATAAGATCGTGCAAGATTATAATATGAATGAGATTTCATGATCTAGGTTGGTTAGTTGAAACAAGAGTAGATCTCAATCAATGATTCCACAAGAAAATGTTCTTCACTAACTTGCAAGTTCATTATATTCCAAGGGGCACCAAAACTTCACCCTAAGTTGTGTAAACCCTAAACCCTAAACTCTAAAATCTAAACCCTAAACACTAAACCATTCATTTTGTCCTACCTGACCTTAAAGTGAAATTTGGTTGCCTTAGGAAAATCCACCAAATTTCATTCCCTTATGCCATGTAATTTTGTCATAGGATCTTACTACATAGATCCCCTTAAGTTATCCTATTACCCTAAACCCTAAACTCTAAACCTAAACCCTAAAGCCATCATTTTTCTTAGGATCTTAATTTGGTTGCCAAGGCACTCCACCAAATTTCATTCCCTTATGCCATGTAATTTTTTTCCTAGGATCTTACTGCATGTAGATCCTTAAGCTATCCTATTACCCTAAACCCTAAACTCAAAGTCTAAACCCTAAACCCTAAAGCCATAATTTTTTCTTTAAAGGCTCTTAATGAAATTTGGTTGCCTTGGGCAACTTCACCAAATTTTATTCACTTGAGCCATGTCATTTTCTCCTAGGACCTCACTAGACATAGATCCCCTTAAACCATTTTGTCACCCTAAATTGTAATTTGATTTCTTAAGGGGTCCCAATATGACATTTCTTAAGGGGATCAAATAATTTCTTAAAATTTGGTGTTCAAAGTTGCCCAAGGCAACCAAATTTAACAATAATAAGATCATGCAAGATTATAATATTAATAGTTAATTGTATTTTTCATTCAAGTAACATGTGCCTTAGACATAAATGAGGCTTACATATTTTATCATTTGTATTCAATTATTTAAGGCCATTTATATTGAAAGGTTTAAAGGCATTTCCTAAACATGTATCTTACATCTTGAAATTACAAATCTAATGTAGGTTCACTCATATCTTAAAGATCACATGGATCCATTCAATAATATTCACAATCCACCTCCACACCATCCATCTCCACCACCTTCACCTCCACCTCCACCCACTTCACCCACTCCACCTCGTAACCCCCCACCTCCACCACCTGAAATCGGTGAACATGCTCGTTTGCAAGCACAAATAAATGCCAATGTTAGAACCATCCAAGATCAAATCAACATTATTCAAAATGAAGAATGTGTCGCACCTCCTATGAGGATGTTTGCATCTAGGATGCAAACCCTTGTTGATGTTGTCAGGGCTATGGATGGGATCTTAGATGAGCGTCGAAAATGGCTAGAGGAGAGGAGAACTTCCAATTCTAAAAAGGAAAACACAAAGAAATGAAGAGATGCAATAGAGAGCCACAATAGTTTCTAAATTAAGAGAATGATCTTAAATAGTTATGAATTTATGAATTTGGTGAACGATGGATATTTTGTGTGATGAATTTATAAATTTGGTTGGATGGATATTTTTAGTGACATGGATTTATGAATTTGGTGGAATTTATGAACTTATAATGAACAATATATAATAGTATATATTTTATGACTATCTACTAGATCATGATTTCTCCTGCTGAAAAATTGTAATATATATATGTGTGTGTGTGTGTGTTAGACATAAAATGAGATTTTGTGAATGTTTCAAGTTTATTGTTTAGTATGTACGTGCATGTATTAAAAATTTGCATATAGTCCTTAAATTTTGAAATTTGTATGTATGTACATAGTTTAGTTTAATGATCTGTACGCATACAAATTATGCATCATATTTTTTATTTTAAATGTATGTACATGTTAAATTTTGGATTTTGTATGGACATGCTCAAGTTCAATCAATGTATATATATGTGCATTTCAATTAAATATATGTTCTTAATATATATGTATGCTCATCCTATTTCAATTAAATATATGATCTTAATATATGTATGCACATCCTATTTGTATGATTTAATGTAGGTGCACATTTATATCTCATATCATGGATGATTTTAACATTGATGATATCATTAATCCACCACCTCATCCATAGCCACATCAACCTCCCCCTCCCCCTCCCCCTCCCCCTCCACCTAATATGCCACATCTAGCACCTATCGCATCTGACGAGGCTCACTTGCGAGCACGTATAAGTGATCAAGTTGCATCCATACAAAATCAATTCAATGGTATGCAGAGTCAAGCATTGATTCCACCACATGTGAGACGTTTTGCATCTGCGATGCAAAACATTGTTGATGCCATCAGGATGATCGTGATCTTGATAGGCATTGATGAGAGAGAAGAAATGAGACAATTTTATTTTGACGGTCTCTCTTACAAACAAATATTAGACCTTAAAATAATGAAAGCCCATCTAGCCCCCTACTTTCTTGACCCCGTTACTCGACAACCCATTCCACCCAACAAATCTAGAATATCCATGAGGTGGTGCATACATCCACAAATGAGTGCACATTTTTGGGATCGATGGTATATGGTTTTTGATAGTCCCCCACATGCTAATTAGGAGTGCCCATTGTATTTTTTGAGAAAACTGTATGTAGAGTTTGTTCTGGGGTAAAAGCCCAATTATTTTGATTTTAGATCATTTCAGGGTGTTGGTGGCGGCATGCCACAACAGAGGTTAGGGGCAAGGGTTGATCCCCAATGCCTCGTGCATGCACAACCCCTTGTTGTTGCTCCTGGTCCTCCCATTCCCACACCTATACATCATTGAGCTCTGGTCTCAACATTAGGTTCCCTTAGTACACTCGCAGGAGACCTTGATTAGCATGCTTTTACGATAGCAGGTGGGGAGCATAGAGACAATAATGGTGGAGGATTTTTTTATGGAGTTGGTCTGAGTACCGCTCTAGGAGTGTCGAGGCCCATCCCCCATATATGTACTAGTTTTCATCAAGTATGGTATGGACCTAATCAGGCCACACCTAGTTCAGGTGGATGAGGAGATTCTGGTGGTTCATCTAGTCATATCAGTTCATTTGTAGAGTTTCTTACAATAGACCATCACCTTGAGGACACTGCGGCACGACACAGGTATAAATATGCATCTGTGTATGTTCATTTTATAAGAATTTTGATGGATGTATATATCAAAGTAAAATTTGCAATACATTTTAATAATCAAATTGTTTGGTGTACAAATGACACTAACGATGGGGAAATCATCTATTCCACAAGTACATACATTGACACCAGTCGTACTCGACAACCCTTATGGGGTATTTTGATTTCAATTTTTAAAATTATATATGAAATCATAAATTTAATGATAAAATAATTTGGTGTATATTCTATTCGCATGTGTTCTTATTTGCCTCAAGAAATTTGACCAGGAAGATTATCGAAAACACCACTTCCAATTTAAAAAGTATTTTCATTAAGTTCAACATGACATTCTAGATTTTCATCTTCATTTTCATCTTCATCTTCATTTTCATTTACATTTTCATCTTCATTTTCATCAAAAAAATGGTTTTCATTTTCATTTTCATCAAAAATACAGGTTTTGTTTTCATTTTCAAGAAAATGATCATTCTAATTTTCATTTGCAACAAAAGATTTTTCTTTTTCTGTTTTCAACAAATTCTATAAAAGTTTCATCTCTCTGAATATCATCAATGTCAACATCATTAAGTCTAGCATCTTGTAAAACTTCTACATACAAATTTACCATTTCACTAACATGTGGATTTGAAGACGTACTTGGATTTGTGCATATTGAAACATTCTCCATAGCATTCAAAGAGGGATTTGAAGACATAGTAGGACTTGTTTGTATAATCATATTCTTCTCCAAATTGACTCATTGCAAATTAGCTTCATCTACAACCATGGTACCCTCAATGTTTTCATCTTCAAAAGTTGTGGAATTGGATGCTTCACCATCATTCATTGATTTCATTCTCATTCTTCTTTCTCTTTGTCTTTGTCTCTCCTTCTCTCTCTTTGCTTCAACTTCTTGAGGATTCGATGTCTTCCTTCTCTTATTACGAGATTTATCTCCCATGATTATAAAATTCTCAAGCACAAATGAATGTCAATAGTGAAATTATTCAAAATATTCAATCCAAATTGGAAGTTGAATACCTATTAGGACAAAATTCTTCCTCTTGTGTTCCTCAAAACAAGTAGAAAACTAGCACAATTCCACTTTAAAAATTGTTTTCTTCATGCCTCCTTTGAGAAATTCAATCCATATTGCAAGTTGAAGACCTTTTGTTCCTCCAAACAAGTACAAAACTAACACAATTCCACTTCCAAAACAGTGTAGATGATGCCTCCTTTGAAAAAATAAATCAAAAATCAAGTTCGCCACTTGTAAATACAATAGCTCACAAAAAATAGTTCAATTTTATTGCTCTCGGTTGTACATGTGAAGTTGCAGACTTCACAATATTTTTTGGCAGTAAATTTAAATAAAAGAAACGGGATCCCGTTTACAAAAACTGGGATCCCGTTCTATAATTGAGATCTTGTTCCCCGATATTTAATGTGGGGACTGTTGGAAGGAAAATGGGATCCCATTTCCCTTCCAACGGTCCGCATATTATAAATTAGGGAACAGGATCCTGATTATAAAACAGGATCTCACTTTTAATAAATGGGATCCTGTTTTATAAAGCGCGATCCCATTTTTTAAAATTTGAATTTCTATTAGCTTTTTGGTCGGGTTTTTGCCTAGGATTTTGGTTTGGGAAAAGCATTGGGAATCCGAACCTAGGCCTTCAACCTGGTTTTACCTGCAAGTTGAAGGTCCTAACAATATCAGAGAAAAATACCGACTTTGGACATATGGCTGACAACTTTTTTTGCAAATTTTTTTGATGAAATTAAAACCCATTTTAGATGAGACAATGTAGATTCTAAATATGTAATTTGTTTTACAATTGGATTATTTTTTCTATTTTTCAATTAATTTTTAATAAAATTGGTCTATAAACTTTAAATATCAGGGTTTTTTACTATTTTAGTAACTTTTGATCAACATAACATTTTGAAAAACGGATTACATGAGAACAAACTTCAAACAATTCCTTTCAATTTAAAAAAAAAATCAAAAAATGATAAGTTTAGGTCATCTTATGCATGTCATACACGACGATTTTTCAAAACGACAAATCTGCCTAACAAAAATTTAACAAAAAAAATATTCAATAAAAATTACCAAAAAATCAAGAACAAGCTTCAGTGAGTCACAAATATTTTCCCAAAAGGATTTAGAAAAATACGATAATTTAAGTCAAAATATGGATGTCGTACACGTGCATGGTATGGTAAAAAAAAAGTGACTTTTAAACAGTGGTTTTAGAAACGCCTATTAAAACTCAATTTGTACAATCTGGGTATTGAAATAAATTACATATTTGGAAACTAGACTCTAAGAACTACATTTTATGATTAGTGACTTTTTTAAAGATTCAATCTCTAAGTGCTTCAAATTTTAAGGTCAAATGTGTCAAATTCTGAAAATCAGGAAAAACATTTCCACTTTTTGGCCAAAAAGTGGACTCAACTTCTTGCACACACCCTCATTTGAAATATAACTTTATCCAAATTTTTCCATTGCACAATCAAAGAATCATTCCAATAGTATAAGTATGATTTAACTTAAATACATAAATATATTCAAGATAATGTTTCACATTATAATTTCCATATAGATGGACACATGGTTACATACATTGCTTCAACAAGCTTACACGAACTAGAAATACAAATGGTCCAAAATGTCCTTCCACATCTTGGCCGCCAATTGCATGAGGAGAAGCATCACTCAAGTGATTTTTTGCCAACCATGGACTTACTGTGGTCCCCTACACATCTACCAAACTTGGTAAGATGGCCCTCCCTTTGATGAAGAGATTGGTTTGGTTACCTCATCCTTCAAATAGCCTTTTCTGAGCATAGTGATGTGTCCTACATATCTAAAGCTACCATAATGTCTATTATTCCATGTATGATTAACCTCAGCCTAGAATGTAAATTGGATCACATAGTGAACTAACAGTATAGATAGTGGCTACCTACACTACTTTGGCCAAAGATTCATCACCCAGTAACTTCGAGTGAGGTCATCTATTCACCACATTTAATTGCTTGATTTGTATTGACCATTAGTATTCTATTATAAGGTTATCCCCTTTCTTGTGGATTATCCTAACCTCAAGAATAACCTTCCCATTAACTTATATCTAATTGACATTGTTATAAGAATCACTATACAACTCTATCTTATGCTACACACCTAGAGCATTGGAAAACTACTTATAGTTCTAATATTCTACGAATAGTATAAATAGTATACAAATGTATAAAACCCATTATAGTATAAACAACTATATATGTATAAACCCAAAAGAAAGGTTTCCCAATAGAAGAAACAATCAAGAACTTTCAAAAGACTTGCAATCATCAAAACACACATAAAAGACAGTTTTTCCAACATGTCAACATAATAAACAATCTTTCTAACATAATAACAAAGGAGTAGAAATCAACATTCATGTTTAAAGCTCCAACTAAACAATCTTCCCTCCTAGCTTAATAGATCAAGATCGCTTGCAACTTCCACTACGAACAACCCAAATTCATCTATTAGCTTCTCTCTAAATCTCTCAACAAAACCAATGTAAAACAACAAACCACTTTCTAACTCAAAACCCTCAAATCACTTAGCACAAAAATTGCAGCAGAATAACACAAGGAAATCAGATTGATAAGTGTAAAAATTGGTAGAATGAACACCTCTATTTATACTAAATTGTGAGCAACCAAAGGCTACAAACAAGTTAATATTTCTGCCACCTTTCTATCTTCATGGAACAACTCACCAAGCTAACTCATAGGTTTGCAACACATATCAATCCTCACCATTTAAATTGCCAAGTTGACTTGTTATAAGAGACAAAAACATCACAAACAAGTTTCCTAATTTGAATGCCTTCACATAATGCTACCAAGTTTACTCTTGAATGATTCTTAAGGCTATTTCCTGACTCATGCATATTTTGTAGACTTCTTTTGCATCCCAAACACTTCCAAAATGGCACCACATTCATAAGTTGGCATCCCTTGCTTATAGCGCAGGTAGACTATTTCTTCAATGCTTTTAACTATATTAACTTCTCTTTGAAACGTATGCACAACAATTACAAATTCATACATGCCATATAAATTTGTTTGACTTGGTCATACATTGCTTCATGCACTGGTTTAATATGTAATAGGTTGTGCACCATTTATCACATGCGCCTTAATTCACTTAAGCGCTTCACAAATGTTAACAATAACAATAACGCTATATATATTGCACTTTGATGATTATTACCAATGGATTTCAACCATATATTATATATGTAATGGCATATGGAAAATTCACCGTCAGCAATTCACCGACGGAAAATTCACCACCAATAATTCATCACACGAAAAAATTAATTGCATGAATTTTTGGCGGTTAATTTTTTGTAGCGGTGAATTGTTAGTGGTGGTGAATTCTCTCACGATGAATTGTTGATAATGAATTGCTGATGGTGAATTTTTCTAGAGCCATATAAAATATATATAATTTCACAAGGTTAACAAATACATAATTTTTTATTATCAACCATATATAAATATATATGTCACTATATTACTTTCCACACACACACACATATATATTATTTCAATATCTTTATAAAACACTTATACTTATAACCTTCGATTGAAATATATACACAAAATACATATATATATATATATATCACCTTAGTCCAATTGGTATTCCCATGCATATGGGTAATCCGTCCACGAGCATGTGTAGGTACGTCTACCTACGTATAATCATGTATGTATTCATTCACATGTATGAGTTTACCATACACACAAACATATTTAATGCATATATCTCATTGATATAACAATAAACACACAAGGAAAGACTTCTTGACTCAACTTCAAGAATTCATCACATTCCTCATTCTAAATGATCATAAAACAAGATTGCAAACTAATATAAACATTCACAATAAAAAATGAAGATCACTTACCCATTACTTGAATTGACTTGACTTAACTAAGACCAACTAGGGCGTGAGTGTGTGAATGCTCAGTAAGGGCGAATTAAAGGTTACTAGACCAAGTTCTTCTCTTGAGTGATACTTCCCCTCTCTCCTTGAACCTGTTCCTGCATTCAGCGTAGTTCACCATAACAATAGTTAGTTGGAAATCAATACATTCATATGCATCACATATATTTTATATACAAAATCATTGTAAAACATTAAATTGAATCAAACATCAATTCAACATATTTTCATCAGTATTCATAAATAAAACACATTCACATTTATTGAAGCAATTTACCAAACTAGGTAATAGTAAAATAGGTAATAACACACGAGGTGTAACAAAAGTGACTATAAGACAAACAATTTTGTTCAACAACGATAATATAATAAGATTATTGCAATAGATAGTATCTTATTTGAATGAAATAAAATATTTTTAAGCTAATTTTTCTAATAAAATGTAAAATTATTATTCCTAGGACACATTTAGGAGCTTGTCTCAATCAAGCTCCTAGTTTGCATGTTTCAATATAGAAGTAGTTATATTGTGTAATTTGGTGGTGTTGATGTATGGAGTTGCAATAATAGATGCAATGTGTGCAGCAATAAGTCCGCATATCTTAAATATATAAAAGAAAAAAAAAAGTGTATAGTTGTTAGAGTGTAGATGACGCTAGAGATCCTTTTCATTATGCAAAAACTTACTAAATAAACATTCTTCGACTAAATTAACTATAAGACAAACAATTTTGTTCAAGAATAGTAATATAATAAGATTCTTACAATAGAAAGTGTCTTATTTTAAAGAAACAAAATCTTTTTAAGATGATTATATATAGAAAACAAAATATATTATTTATCTTTGTACAAGCAACAATAAACATTCCCTAAATGAGATTTTAGTAGAAGAAATTATAGAGAAAACAATACTAAACATGGGTCAATGAGTTTTACTCGTAAAACTACACTGCTGAATCTTGATAACAATATCACAATTTGACACGCTCTCGAAAATACCTCCTACTTATCAACACTAAACATTCCCTAGATAAGATTTTAGTACCTAGCAAAAATTATAGAGAAAACATTTTTAAAAAATTTAATAAATGATTAAAAAAGAATTATTCAGCAATGTTAAACGGTGGATTTGAATCTCTATTTAGAGAGAATATACTTAATAACGAGATACTCTAGGAGAAGTTACTTGGGAGAGAGAATATATGCAGGTATAGAGCGGCGGTCTTATTATCTGGGAATGGCCCCACCATAAGTAAGCTTTTAGTGGATACCTGGAACAAAGACCAGGTGCTCCAAGATTTTGACAAAGAAAACAAACTATGGGCCAAGCCAATCCAATCCAATCCAATCCGGATCTGGTATATTTAGTTATACGATCTCCTCCCAAAATCAGTGGTCAATACCACATTTGGAAATGAATCCTTGAGCCATGTTATGGTGACAGCTTGACACCCCAAATTCCCTTTGACATTTCACAAGTTTGAATAGCACCATGTTATAGATTTTTATGCTTCCACCTCTTGTTTATGAATGAAACTACGTGTAAACAGAAAAAATGGTGGGGCCCAGCAATTGGATGTAAACAGAAATACTGGTGTGCGCGCTTCCCTTTGTTCTGCGCTGCCATTTTTAATCCACTGTTTTGCCAGAGGCGTGTGTGGCGTAATAAGTTGCCACGAGGTCTGCAAAGAATTGAAAAGTAAAAGATGATAATTTTCGAGCTTTGTATAAAGTCACGGGAACCAATTTAATGGTGAAGGGCAGACAAGGGGGTTTAAAAAAGGAAGTGCTTAGCTGAAAAACTGGAGGCCCAAAGTCCCTGGAAATGAAACAGCCCCTTGTTTCTCACCGCCTTATTATGCCGATTAAAGCCCGTCCCAACAGATGGTAAATGGTTAACGGTCATGTGATCTGATTTGGTTGTACAGGTGATCTGATTTGGTTGTACAGAAAGATGAGAAACTCAAGCGCAGTGCAGAGGCTTTATGAGACGTGTATGGAGATTCTGTCGCCTGAGGAAGTGGTCCCTCCTCCCTCAGCAATTGCCAGATTGAAGGCGGTTCTTGGTATGTTATTTAACATTGCTGCTCCTGGTTTTTTTCTTTTTAAAATTTTCATTTGTTTGTACTCTGTTTACTTGATTTCTTTCCTGTATACTCATTGAAATAACATCCATATATGGAGGTCTTGTCTGTTGTATATTTCAAATGAGCAGTGTCTTTATCGAAGCAATTAGATTACATAGATATTGATAATTTTGTTATTATGTTATGTTTGAATAAGTTTTGTTTAATTTCGATTCAAAAATTGAACTTTGAACTGAAAATCAAACTTTAGTTTAGAAATCGAACCTAACCCAATCATACTTCAGAAAAAAATATCAAATATTATAACTTCTTTTAATGAAGATTGAGAATTTCAGATAACTGTGACCCCTCACAATTCCACCAGTTTGGTTGACAGAAAAATCGTCTGCAACTACGGCCGATTGTGATATGTTTGACTCATGCCGTGTAATCTTTTTTTTTTATTGGAATAAACTAAAAAAACAGCTACAATAGCTGCATTAAGAGCAGCAAATCAGCAGTTACAATTGGCAAATCAGCAATTACAATTGCAGGCCAAAGATTTCCTGGCCTTACATTAAGATTACACGGCCAGGAAATCTTTGGCCTGCAACTGCATTCAAAATCATAAATTTTGGGGATTTCATATGAAATTCTGACGCTTAAATCTCAAGGCATCAGTTTACTCTGCCGTGTAATCTTAATGTAAGGCCAGGAAATCTTTGGCCTGCAACTGTATTCAAAATCATAAATTTTGGGGATTTCATATGAAATTCTGACGCTTAAATCTCAAGGCATCAGTTTTCAAAAACATGGCAGAGCGGGAGCTTCAGTCTCATTAGCATAAATAATATCTTAAAGCATAAAGAAACAAATGTTGTTAATAGAAAGAATTCAGGATTGGCATGGCTGTCATTCTTCTTTTGTTGGATAGAGAAGGTCATTAAATATGTTAGGTTGAAAAATATCATTTATTTTCAAATAAATATGGTCTGTTATAGTAAAGTTAAAATATCATTCCCACACTATAAAAAAAATCGTTTGTTTTCAAATGATTATTGATTAGATGCATTATTTTGGATGCATTCAGTTGGTTGATGCATGCACCCATTCATGTGGGTCATGAGTTCAAAACAGTTTATTCCAACACAATCATGTGTTGGAAAACACCAACACACTTCAAAACTATTGGTAACAAGATTGAGTTCCTTATTTTGAAAAACATGTATATGGAAAAGCAATTATGAAAATCTTTATCTATTGATTTAACAGATCTCTTATCAAAATGAAATGATGAAATACATGTATATAAGGAAAAGACAACTATGAAATTATTCATGATTTAACAAATCTATTATCATATGTACAATGACGAAATGTGTACTAGGTTAAAGTGAAGATAATGACATCTAGATAATTCATAGATTACATAGATGTTAGATAAATATTGGCATTATTTTGTCTCAAAGTGTATTTAATTAGGGAGGCCACTTATAATTGAATTTATTTAGCTTTCTATTATATTTCTAAAAAAATAGTATCTTATGAATGATCCCTTTAGTATTCATTATTGTTTTTAGGTGATGTTTAGATGGGAAAGTACCAAAACTTTTTGGAAGTCATCTATTTCAATATTTGCTTTAGCCCAAGTTTGCTTAACAATGGAGTTTCTCCCACAATTAAACTTATTTAAATTCACACTTCATGCTCAAAAATTTGAGTAAGTGTTGTGCCTTATGAGTAATTCATTAAAGATCTCCCTAACTCATTTTTTGTGTATCACAATTCAATTGCATAGTTCGATTCAATCTTCATTGACCCATATTTTTTATTTGAACTTCATATATGGACATGAATTTTGATTTTGTCGATGTTAGTCATTTTATCATCTTCCATATTTATTATCTAAACCAAGATTTAGTATCTTTTGCCATAGACTATCATTTTCAATGCAAATACCATACTTAGTTGATTTTCAATGTGGAACAATTATTGAGCTATTTTTTTTGTTGTTTATTTTTATATGCTTGTCTGAATATAGATATACTTAACCCCAATATACTATAGACCACATGAGAATTCAATACAATAGATCACTATTCAAATTTCATCTCAACATATCTTTGATTTAATTAATGCTAGCTTAATCTTGTTCTACACGATGAAATGCAACTTGAATCCAAATTTCTTTGACATTCTTAAATTTTTTAAAATACTTTGTTAATGTAAAGTAGTAAAGATTAGGGAAGGCTAGAAGAATCTATTTAAGCTAATCATTTTTCTTCACACAATGTTATTTCTTCTTACTTGAAATCCCTTGGTGTGTGTTGACCCATATACTTCTATTTTTGTTGAAAACTATGGTCAAATACCTAAAAAGCTACTCTAGACAATTCTCATCAGAATATTAGAAAGCTAGGGTTGCTAATGTCTTAAGGAACCCTTATTCATGTGCATGTGGTGATGAAATTTAAGGACACCTTATTTTGGCCCAAAAGAATCCACATCATCTTATTGTTGGGTTCTTCCAGCTATTTTTGTTTTTTGAAAGCCCGTATTATATCTTGAGCCTTTAGATCCTCTTTTCTTGTAAAACATGGTCATCTTCCTAATTTATTGCTCTATATACTCTTTATAGAAGATTTGAAAATCAAGATTTACTAATATCTTAGGAACCCCTTTAGTTTTTGCCAAGTGGTCATGAATCTTTAGGACCCCTTGCTGTGGGCAAGAAGTATCATCCATTTTCTTTGAAAACTATGGTTAAATAAATATTCTCTTGCTCTAGATGTCTCACATCTTAGAGTAAGAAATCTCAAGTATTCAAAATTTGTGTCGATATAGTGATGTTATTAAAGATTCCTTATTTTGGGCTAGAATAATCCATATCATCTTGTCATTATGCATGCATTTTTGTATGTTTCCTTGAAAGCCCTTATCATTTCTAGATTCATGGTAATCATTTCCTTTAAACCATGGTTAAATGGATAATCTCTTGTCAGATAAATTATCTTCATTTAGATTTAAAATCTCAATTCGTAGAGTTAAGGGATCCTTGCTTTTGCTGCTTATATTCATTAATGATCTTATTTTAAAAAAAATTAAATATCTTGCCAAATATTTCTTTGTCTCCAACAAAGAACTTCACATTACTACTATCATATATTTCAAGTGGCTTACCAATTTGATATTTGGAGATATGATTGAAAAAAAAAGCTTTGAGATATCATCCTCGATTTAGCTCTTTGTAAACGTCCATAGTCTTGCTTTTGTTGCTTGTGTTCACCAATAATTTTGATGTTTTTTTTTAAAATTAAATATCTTATGTCTGCAACAAAGAACTTCACATTACTACCATCATATATTTCAAGTAGCTTACTAATTTGAAATTTGAAGGTGTGGTTCACAAAGAGGGCTTTGAGATACCATCCTTGATTTAGCCTTCATCTTTAACAAAAACTTCTTCGATTTCACTCTACTTAAACACCCACTATTTTATGTTTTTAAGTAATAAAATTTCTTATTATATTTGAAGGTGTGGTTCACAAAGAGGGCTTTGAGATACCATCCTTGATTTAGCCTTCATCTTTAACAAAAAGTTCTTCGATTTCACTCTACTTAAACACCCACTATTTTATGTTTTTAAGTAATAAAATTTCTTATTATAACTCAAACTTGATATCTTCTATGTTAAGAGTACAAATCCCCCTGTCACATCATTAAAAAATAATAATAAATTTATAAAATAAAGTGATAAGAATAATTATTAATAGTTAGTTTTCTATTTATATTGTGACTATTCCTATGAATGATGATAATAGGAAAGTAGGGACTCAAATACCTTTAAGGATCTCATTATTTAAAAAAATAAAATGACACATTAACCAAAGAACAGGTAAATCAGAGTTTCAAGAATAAATATTTTATTTAGCGTAGCAGCCAGGTCACAGGTTTGAGTCACAACAGCTGCCATGTTGTTAGCATGGCACGTCAAAGGTTCGAGTCACGATGGATTTTTTCGTTACGGAGATTTAATTCCCGAGTATCGTTTAAGCAGGGCTTGCCTGGCAGCGTATGACTAATTTCCACTGAAGGTCGCTTTTGATTAGAATGAAGTGAAAAATACAACTGACTGCTGTTTAAGATCTTCCATTGTGACCTGGCTGTGCATAAATGTCTTTAAATTTACATATCGGTAGCTTTTCACCATTGAAGAATGGCTTGGGGATAATCTGAGCAGAGTAGCAAACAAGATTGTTTTTTGTTATTGCTTGCTACCCCTTCCGAAATTATTAATACAGTCTTGTCTACTGTAAATGAAATTGCAGATGCAGTAAAACCTATAGACGTTGGGTTTGACGAGAATGAAATACTGAGAAAAGATGATGAAGCGGAGAAGCAGACTTGCACTTATATGGGCACACTCAAGAGGAGAAGACTGACTAGCAATACATCAGTTGTAACCTCGCCACAATCTTTTCGTTCTCCGCGTGTCACATACGTGCACATTCATGAATGTGACAGTTTCTCGGTAAATATAAGCTACGCACATATTTTCTGCAATGCTTTAAGTGGGTTCATTCTCTGAGATCTTTATTCTGTGAAGTGCAGATGGGAATATTTTGTCTGCCAAAATCAGCAGTAATTCCATTGCACGACCACCCTGGAATGACGGTGTTTAGCAAGGTTTTATATGGCTCAATGCACGTCTCAGCTTATGATTGGCATGACCAAGATCAAGACGCTCGGCATTGTAAGTAGATTTCATTTTACTTACAATTTATGTTTTACTTATGAAGTAAACATGCAAGATACCATATAAATGTTAAAAGCTATCCAGTTGTGTTGTAGTCAATACACCAGTCGTCTCATCCAAGTGTGTTGTAGTCTATACACCAGCCGTATCGTTGAAGTGTGTTGTAACAATACACTAGCCGCAATGAGGTGTGTTGTAGTCTATACACCAGCCATATTATTCAAGTATTTTGTAATCAATATACCAGTCACAGTTCAGGTGTGTTGTAATCTATACACCAGCTGTATTATCCAAGTGTGTTGTAATCAATACACCAGTTGTAGTTCAGATGTTGTAGTCTATACACCAACAACACTACTCAAGTGTGCACTACCCAGGTGTGTAGTCACACACTAGCCACATAACTCAATTGTGTGCTACTCAAGTGTGTTGTGGTCCATACACCAACCACACTACTCAAGTGTTGTTACCCAGACGTGTTGTGGTCAATATTCGAGCCACACGTGTTGTAGTCAATACACCAGTTGCACTACTTAGGTGTACGCTATCTAGGCATGTTGTAGTCAAAATATGAACCACACTACTCAAGTGTGTGCTATCTAGATGTGTTGTGGTCAATACACCAGTTGCACTACTCAAGTGTGTGCTACCTAGATGTGTTGTGGTCAATACACCAGCTGCACTACCCTGGTGTGCTATCTAGGCATGTTGTGGTCAATACACCAGTCGCACTACCCAAGTGTGTTGTAATCAATACACCAGCCGCACTACCCAGATGTGTCATAGTCAATAAACTAGCCACACTATCTAGATGTGTAGGAGTCAATACACTGGCCATGCTATCCAAATGTGTTGTAATCAATACACCAGCTGTTTATGTGGGAACCCAAATTCTTATGTTAACAAAATATATTGTATTATGTGGGAACTCAAGTTCCTAATCAGGTGTGTTGTAATCAATATACCAGCTGCACTACCCAAATGTGTTATAGTCAATACACCATGCTGCACTACCCAGATGTGCAGGAGTCAACACACCAGCCATGCTATCCAAATGTGTTGTAATCAATACACCGGCTGTTTATGTGGGAATCCAAATTCTTATGTTAGCAAAATATACCATATTATAATCAATACATCAGCTGTTTATGTGGGAACTCAAGTTCTTATGTTATAGAATGTAGCAGTGGTTTAAGCTCTTCCAGTATTATGTTGTATTTGTGTGTAGTTGGTGGAATGAGGTTGGCCAAGCTGAAGGTGAACTCTACTTATACTGCATCTAGTGGGAGCTCTGTGTTATATCCAGCAAGAGCAGGGAATATACATTGTTTCACAGCTCTAACATCATGCGCAGTGTTGGATGTACTGTCTCCGCCTTATGCAGACGGGGATCCCTCCTACTATAGACTCCATCCTTACTCGGGCCTTCCTCTCACAAGTATGTTGCTTGTGTTGTTGATTGTCTTTAAAACAAAAACTTGGTATAATCTCAGATTTAGTTGAATGAATTTACTGATGGTACTTCTGTATGTATGGTTTCTGTTTTTTACAGGGAAAGAACAGACAGAGTATGAGGATTGTGTGTGGTTGGAGGAGATAGAAAGACCACGTAGTTTCAAGGTGAATGGGCAAGCATACCAGGGCCCCATAATTAAAACTGTTTGATACTTCCATTGTATTGTATATGTCAATTCCTACAGATTTTTATCTGCTGTGAAATGAAAATCATGTACATATTCGAGGAGAATTAATGATAGTGACTGATGTGAAGTTAAATACACCGAGCATTAAAGGAGGAGACTAATGAGTATACAAGTTTGAATTTAAAAGGAATATATTCTATAAAATTACGCCTTAAATTAGGTAGGCATACCAAACATAAAGTTCAGTGATTGTTTTTAAAATTTCCTTGGACATCAAAATTCAATTTGGATCGACTTTAAGGTTGACAATTCTTAAAAAAACAATAAATGATAAGTGATTAAGTCTCTAGTATAATAGTCTAGCCTAGGAGTACATTTTCTTTAATAAGCAGCTAAGGAGTACATTTCTTTTTTATCTTTTCATTTCTTTCTTATCTTTCTCAAGGATGTTAGGTAATGTATGTTAATATGTGTTTTAAGTTGTCTTTAGACAATTCACCTTAGAGAATGTTTAGAGAGAAAGGAATAATGAATATAGACAAATGAAAACATAGATAAATAGAATTCTTAATATTAGATTTACATATTTTCTTATTTTTTAAATAAAATTAAAATATATATTATTTTTTATTAGACATTGAAACATGTCTAAAATAAAATAAGTTATCTTATATTTAATTGTGATAAAAATATCATTATAATTATAATGACAAAGAAATTAAGCTAAAAAGGTTGAGGGATAGTATCTTTATAAAAATAAAATATTATAATATAAAATGAGATAAATTATATTTAATTATGACCGTAATATCATTTAATTATAATGAGAAATAAATTATTGAAAGGATTGAAGAAGGATTAAAATATTTTTTAAAATTAGAGATTAATATTATAATAGATATTTTAAAGATTTTAAAATCTAAAATTTAAATTGTTTGAAATTAATTTTCTTGATAAGAGTGTATGATTTTAAGGGTTAGATTAGAAAGGGTAAAAATAAATTATATTCTTGGTTCACTTTATCCTTAAGATTTGAGACAAAATCTCATAGAGAATATATGATTAATCATTATTTCATTAATAATAATGTGTAGTTTAAATAAACAATGTATAATAATAATATCTATGATAACTTTTTTAAAATTATAATTATAATGATTAAATAAAGAAAAATTTTAAATAGAGAGAACTTTTTTATAAAGTAGTATCTTGTTAGTAAGAAGTGTAGAACTTCCAATACTTTTCTCCTTTCCTTAACACTCAACATCATTTTTGTGTGTATATCTTCTTTGGATATAAGCATATAGCTTGAAACTAAATCAAATAAATACAAGATGTCATAAGAATTGAAGTTATTTACCAAGTATGGAAATGGAGAAGTGTAATTATGATTTAAAATATTTATTCAGATTCAAAGTCAAGTCAAAAAGGAAAGTATAAATTGTGTGTGCCTTACGTAGTTGATTTGCCACTTAAGGAGTGATCCTTACAAAATGAAAGTGGTTCCATTTTATTCCTCTCTTAGATATACTATAAATCCCTCCTCCATTTTTTTTAAAGATAACAAGTATCTACCCAATATAAATATCCTTGAGAGGGTGGTAGGAATTAAAACTTTACTTGTTCTTGTTATCTATTTTCTCTACTAGGATCTTGTTCCTACCTATGATGATAAAGGAATTCCCTATTTCTCTTTAATAATTTCACCTCCCAATAAGGAGGGGATGTATGCGAAGGTTTGAGATGGGATGGGTGGAATCCTATTGATATTGGAACTTTATGTTCTTATGTGTGGGGGAAGGAGATCCTTAATGATAATCCTTCAAATATTGGGTTAGGTGTGTCGTGCACCTTGTAATTCTAAGAACATGGTGAAGTTACAATTCCATGGGTAATTACAGCATTAGACATGACTCTTAGAGAAATGATGGATGCTCAAAATAAACAAGAAGAAGATTTGATGTGATAACATTCCGCTGAATGAATTTTTTCATGAAAATATTTCATTCAATAATCCCTGCATTTGGTAGAAAATAAAACAACATTAAAATTTGAAGGGATTGCAACTAACAAGGATAGTATATTGAAGAGTGAAAATGACAAAAAATGCACTATCAATGATTCTAAAGTTTATGATGACATGTGTAACAATGAGGTTGGAAATTCTAGAAATGAATCAAAGGATTTCTTATGAATAGAGGAAAGAATGTGATTACGTATTAATCAAGGATGTAAACATAGGAAATCATGTGAATGGGGAGATAGTTTATCTTGATAATAGTGAAAGGGTTGGGCCACAGACTCTCTAGGAAGAACTTCTATTACTTACAATCTAATGATGAATCAATTACTTCTATGTGATTTAGCACTCTGGCAATGGAAGTAAGAATTATGTGAATTGATGGTTGATTTCTTGATGAAATATATTTCAATATGACTAGGTTCCAATTATTCAATGATTTTGGCAGTACGTTACCCAACTACAATAATAGAAAAGAAGGGGAAATCAATTGGAGTGCATGTTGCTAATGTGATCCCACAGACAAGAGAAAGTATCAAAACTATATCCTCCCAGCCATCTCCTCCCCCCACCCCAAATGATGGTGGTAGAGGGAAGAATGGATCAAAAATACCAAGATACATTGTCAACTATATAAGAACATTCCATTTGATGCACAATCAATTAAAATAGGGTAGGTGGGTGCCCTGGGGACCTTCTATTTTTGGGTAGGGAGTAATATAGCATGACTATAGACTGGGTTGAATGCTATAGATTGGAATTCGTTATAGGTAGGGTTGGGCTACCAAGGTTGGTCATGCTATATTTGATGGTGGGATTGTTGGATGTTGTGGTTGTGTTGCTGATATGTGGTTGCCATTGATGTAAACACTATTAACATTAAGGTATTGAAGGTTGTATATGTCGAGGATATTGAGAAAATTGTTAAAGAAAGAGTTGCAAGTTGCCAGTGGAACATTGAAGGTCATGAAGGTGTTTTGCTCAGTATGTTGAAGATTAGTCACTATGGATTAAAGGGTTTATTTATGAGTGTATCTAGTTTATCCACCAAAAGTTTTAGAGGTCCACATGAAGATTTGTTCGAGTTATGAAGATTTGTGTTCTAACAGTGTTTCTATGGTTTCAGTTTATGTTCCTAATTGAAGTTGGTGTGATACTAGTAATCTCAGTTGTTGCAGATATTTCTCTATTGGTTCTTGATGCTCGTGGATGCTTCTAGATCGTGCTTTATCCTTGTTGCACGTCTGCGTTGATCGGTGTGCTCGTGGTCGGTGATTTTTCTCTTGTGTGTTTGGGTTTTTGTGTTCTTGGCCAACATGGTGGTTGTAATGTGTTGTGGATCCTTGAAGATTAAAATTTGAATGTGTGGTGCACTCGAGGATGTTGTTTTAGGTCACAACATTATATTGGCCGATGGTGTTTGATTTGCATTGAAAATTTATTTGCAAATTTGGGCCGACATTGCATATATGTTTTATATTTTCATATTTCCTCTGGCCGACGAAGTTGTTGATGTAATTCAATGTTGTGGATATATAAGAGTGATTGTTTGAGCAAAGTGAAGTTGGAATAAGTGTGAATGTATGCAGAGAAAGTGCAGATGTGCGAATAATGTTCTAATCATTCGATTGCAGAGCAGAGTGTGAAGAAGTTTGAGCAAAGTGTGAAGGAGTGTTTTTGTGCTTAACTGGAACTGTAATCAGGATTTTGTAGAATTTATTTTCTCAATTCATACCCTACGGATCTAATCTGAATTTTTGTAAGACAGTGTGTCTTCTCTGGGTAGTGAGCTCTAGGCAGTGTGCCTGAATGCATGTGCATTCCCATTATTCATTTTTATACTTTTAACAAGGCATAATATTGTGGACTAACATCCACCATGGTTTTTCCTCTAACAGGGTTTCCACATAAAAATATTGGTGTTCTTTGTGTTACTGATGTGCTAATTGTTTATGGTTTATTATTCATTCATCGGATCTAAGATTAAGTTATGTTAATTGTGAAAAGTTTGAATATTTTGTGACAACTGATTCACCCCCCCTCTCAGTTGTTTGTCCTTGTTTTTCCAATAAGGATCCTATTGATGTTGGAACTTTATATTCTTGTGTGTAGGGGAAAGAGATCCTTAATGATAATCCTTCAAATATTGGGATAGGTGTGTCGTGCACCTTGTAATTCTAAGAACATGGCGAAGTTACAATTCCATAATTAATTATAGGATTATACATGACTCTTAGAGAAATTATGGATGCTATATATTGGAATTCGTTATAGGTAGGGCCAGGCTACCAAGGTTGGTTAGATCTACTATTTGGTATAGTTTGTTTTGACTGATGCCTCACTTCATTGCTTATTTTTTTGACCACCCCTGTCCCCTAGATTGGCTCCAATATCTTATTGGAGCATAAATGGATGGTCTTATTAAAGGTTCATGAGAATGGGTTGACTCTTGAAAATAAATCATGAATCGATGAGGGCGAGCAATAGGAACCCATATCCTTTCTCTTCAAAATGAGGTAGCACAGAGTGTATTTGAAATTGTGTCCTAGGCCCATTCAACTGAAGGTAACTAAATGAATGCAATAAATTTCGAAGCTTCAAAAACTATCAAACATCCATATGAAAACTCAAACCAATTGAATAAATTTGAAATTGAATTCATTAATGGTACTTTAATAATAGCCTTTCCAACATCATCTCCTCCCTCCCTCCCCTTGAGGCCCACCCACCTACCAACTACTAAACCCACCCATGTGATGGAATTTGCAATAATGAGACTTAGGATCCTAGATATTGACTATGTTGCAAGAATATTGTTGATGCTAGCTCTTTTGTCTTTGTGATATTGAATAGTTCTATCAATTGAAGTAGTTGATTGCCAACTATAATTCTCAAGTGGGTGAACCTTTATCCTCCCACCCAACCCCAACTATAGTCAACCTAGATGGGTGGTAAGAGGCTGCAATAATAAATTGGGACAATCTCACCTTATAGTTTCTTTAGGGATCTCTAGTTATGAAAGTGGACAATTTCTCTTATAGTTTCTTTAGGTTCTCACCTGGGTTGAGCCAACCCTATCTCCCCTCACCCACCTTTGGTGGGTGGGAAATATAATTAATGGTTGGGAGGAAATTGTAGTTGGGTCGGGGGAATTATCACTTGGGACCCCTAAGTGGGGAGACCCCAAGAGGATATAATTACTCAATATTAAGAGTTATTGAATCCATCTTAAGGTAGTCATTGGTTCCTTCAAGCCTATGTCCCTCTTCAACCTAGGAATTTGGTTTAGATCTATTCATTTCACTCTCCTTTTGCTATTGCATTTCAATGAGTCATTGTCGGTCAGAATGAACTTTCTTCCCTTTATTCCGTAGGGAGGATTGCTAATTGTTGTTATTCACATATTAATGGTCGGATGGTCAAGTCCCTCAATTTTTCATCTTCACTCTTAAGACTGGGAGAGTCATTTTCCTAGGATGAAGAAATGGGTGGATAATAGTGAAAGGAAGCCAAGTAGCGGAAGCAACTTCCTACACTAATTTAAGTAGGGGAGAGTTACAAAAATTTCTTATTAACACCTTATATTGCTATAGGTACCAACAGATGCACATTCAAATTTGAATAACATAAAGACAATGCAAACCATGACATAGTGTTTATGTGGGAAACACCTTTCGATAAAATACCCACACTCCAAAACATGCAACTCAAATGTATTATCAACAACTAAGAACAATTACAATTTAGTCTCAAAGCAATGCTCAAGAATCTTCACACTATAATGAGAATGTGGAGAAATTTCGACAGCCTAACAACATGTAAGCAATATTCAACCTATCATCTCAACAATGCACTAAGGCATCACCAATTTATAGAATAGAAACTTGGGCGCCCAAGACTGCCATATGTCATCTCCAAAATCACTACATGCATGTAAACTAAGTTGGAGAACATGTAGGGCCTCCAACTTCACCTGCTTATGTAACAGTCATAAATGCTTGACATGTAGGCCTTTTGTTATAAACTGCTATATGAAAAATAAATCCACTCAACATGCAAGGCATGAGGATACATGCAAGAATCTAGTCATAGCTATCAATTCCTCACCAATCATGATTAGATAGTTGTCATAGTTGACTCTTACAACTGTCATAGCAAGTGTCCTAGTCTGTCATAGTGCATGACACAACAACTTATGACAAATTCCATCTAAATAGCCTAAAATATAGGTCCTCCAAAGTAGACACCTACCTCCACAAATATGGATTACAAATTTTATATGTCACTTTCCGTGTAGGATGCCACATCATTGGTGGGTCCCAAAAAGTGACTACATATTTGGTAGTGTAGCATTATAAATTGTCACCCTTGATAATTCCACATTATTTTTTGCTCCCCCCTAAGTGATTGGACCTAATTATACCTCTAATGTCCTAAATTATGCATTGTGTGGCCCATTTGGACATTTACCAAGAAAACCCATGTACAAAACCTAGGCAAACATATAATATTTTGCTCCCAATACTTTACATCTTGCAAAATAGGGTTGGGACATAGTCACCTTGGGCAACCTGGTCCCCCTTTTTTTCCTCCAAATTTTAATATGTTAGAGTTGGTATTTTATTATTTGAATTTCAAATATCAAATGTTGGCTATTGGGATTTAATTTGTGGGAAATTAGATTAATTGCATATAAATACCTAGTCATTTAATCATTTGAAATAAGGAGCAAGAAGAGAAATTATTATACTTCAAGATCAAGTTAAGAGGAGATTTATTGCAGCATTTCATTTAATCATGTCAAGTTTTATGTGAGTTTGTTTATGTTTATGTTGTCATTTTGTTTGCAAGGACTAACCCTTGTAGGTCTTCCAAGTAATCAAGCTAATTTGTAACCAAGCCTTGAGGTGATGTGCATGACTTCAATCCTTCAAGGATATCAAATTTGACTAGTGAGTTGCGGTCCATTGTTGATTCATCATTCATATTGAATTTAGCCTATATCCCTCAAAAGGATAAGCTCTCTTTCATCAAATTTTCCATTATGGAGGTGGAAAAACCAACATGAGGTTTGACCAAAGCAAGCCTGCCTATATGGAACAACCCTTCCTTTCTCTTTGAATATGCAAATTACATATCTGAAGATTGGAGGAAGATTGAAGACCATTTATTCGTTGTTGCATTCAAACCCTAATGTTATCACCTAGAAGTGCACCCTTGTTGAGTTGAAAAACTCAACCTACTGGTGAAATATGGGATATTTCTAGGTTTGTGGGTCACCTATGATGGAAAGAACCTCTAGAGAGGGTTAGTTCACTTGGAACTATCACCTAAACTAAACTATCTACTGCTTCTTACAAAGGAAAGAGATATGAATTGACATGAAAATGAAAACCTAAGATTCTAAGGTGATGCACATCAAATGAATTTTGACCTGCACTGGTTTAAAATAACACAATATGATCAACAACTCAAACTACAACATGCACAGCTCAAAATTTCACATGTCTCTTGCATAAGTATTTCATGAGTAGGTTTGATATCTAAGACAACATTTAGAAGGAGTTGGAAATGTTATCACAACTTAAAATTGACCCTTAATCAGTTAAACACAAGCAATGACCTGCAAAATTACATATTTTCTACAATAAGACAATGAAAACAAGACAAAAATCAAGGGGAAAAGACCTAACTACAAGATTTCATCAACCATTTTGAAGCTTGCACAATAAAACAACTTTGAGAAGGTAAAAAATATAGCTTATCTTAAATTGACTAAAAAATGCTTATAAACATCACACGTGTCTAAAAATAGTTACAATGCTTATTCATTGCTGGTAAGAACCTCAATAAGTTACAATACACAACTCAAAATGAGCAAGAAAAATGATTTTCTATGTTACAATGCACAAAAAGGTCAAAAAGAAACTGTCACCTAGAAGTGCACCCTTGCTGAGTTGCAAAACTCAGCCTCCTAGTGAAACATGGGATCTTTCTAGGTTTGTGGGTCACCTATGATGGAAAGAACCTCCAAAGAGGGTTGGTTCCATTGAAATTATCACCTAAACTAAACTACCTACTATTGCTTGCAAAGGAAAGAGATAGGAATTGCTATGAAATGAAAACCTAAGATTCTAAGTTGATGCACCAAACGACTTTTGACCTGCACTAGTTTAAAATAGCACACTATGATCAAAAAATCAAACTGCAACATACACAACTCAAAATTTCACATGTCTCTTGCATAAGTATTTCATGACTAGGTTTGATATCTAGGACAACATTTACAAGGAGCTAGAAATGTTCTCACAACTTAAACTTTACCCTTAACCAGTTAAACACAAGCAATGACCTACAAAAGTACATATTTTTTGCATAAAGGCAATGAAAATAGAACATCAAGGGGAAAAGACATCACCGCAATATTTCATCAACCATTTTGAAGCTTGCACAATGAAACAAATTTGAGAAGGCAAAAAAAATTAGCTTATCTTATTGACCAAAAATGCTTATAAACAACATAGAGGTTTGAAAATAGTTACAATGCTTATTCATTGTTAGAAAGAACCTTAATAAGTTACAATGCACAACTTAAAATGAGCAAGAAAACTAATTTTTTGAGTTATAATGTGTAGAATTTAGGTCAGAAAGAAACTTCTCCAAGTTTACAATAATTTTCCAAAAAGTGTAAGAACTACTTCAAAATGAAACAAGGCATGCCTTTTTGCCTACAATATTTTCCTAAACCTCAATAATTTGTTCCAATAGACAAGTGACATGTCATGGTTTGAAATGTCAAAAGTCTTTGGGCGCCTAACTGTTGCTTCACCTTTTAACTTCCTCCAAAAGGCTCCATAATGTGTGGAATGACTCCTTTAAATGCTCTTGACTTTGTCCAACTTGAAATGTTCCTATATGCTTGGGAGAAAAGAAATGACTTCACCAATTGTCTCCCAAATACCCTCAACTGTTGTTCAAATCACCCAAACTGCCTTATATACCTACAAGTTGCTCATACTGACCCATAAATTTCCCCCACCTGTCATATAACCTCCTCTCAAATTGCCAAACCCACTCCTCTAAGTGCTTGCAAAAAGTTATGAAATGTTGTATTGGCTCATTAACTGCTCAAAACTGCTCCTTAATATCTTCTCCAACTTCTATTTAATGCCTTCAAACTACCATTTGCATACAAATAAGACATATTTTAAATAATTTTGAAGATAAAATGACTCCTTGAATGTGTGGAATGACTCCTTTAATCCATTTTTAGAAGCTTCTTTATGAATCCTAACCTCACTCACTTAGTCCATCAAACTGCCTTAAGTGCTCTTAGAATTGTTGTCCAATCACCTCATGATATTCTTCACATCTCTTAGCACTGCCCTCTTTTATTTTATTCATGGGATCCCATCTATAGTTGTCTAGAGCCTCCATCCTTCTACAAATTGTCTCCTTGAACGTGATTATCACATTGTTTTCATGTCATTGTGGCTTCCTTGTTCATGACTGTCATTGTCATGCTTGGACTATGACTCTATGCCTTGTAACCATCATTTTCATGCTTGGAATACACTCATTCTAACCTTCGGGTCTCTTTTTCTCGAATGATCAAGCTCAGCAAGAAATCACAACATCAAACGTGAATTTCCATTCTTCAAAATTCAAATTTAGGTTAGCTTGAAAATTAGAAGAAACTACTACTAGCAAGAAGAATTCTCAAGAAAAATTCAGTGGTTCAGAATAAAAATATGATGAAGAGGTGAGTATATTCCCTCTCCTATTTTTGTCGTAGTTAGGTGGGGTAAAAACTGGGAAAATGACAAGACCACAATTGGTGAGAAAAATGGACCTGGGCAGCATATATATCCACGTGAGCCCCTAGAAGGGTCATTTTTACTATTCATCGTGAGCGATTTGTTGACTTTTGTGAGAGAAAAGTTAGCAAAATGCATCACAAATGAGAGTTTGAGGAGTTGAGGATTGAGTAGTTGTGTCGTGCGATAGCGGAGGGAACGAGGTGGATGAGGTAAGTCTGAATTGACCCTTGCTTGTCATTGCATGTCATTTTTTTCTAGTTTTTCCAATTTTTTGCAGCGCGGGTATCCTAGTGGCATGAAGGCATCCCATCGACACACTAACAGACTTCAACTATGCTAGTTTCTTCCAAGTGCGCTACCATCCAGGCAGCTTCAATGGTGGATGATCCTGAGTAGGAGTGTGTCACACAGAGGTCTATCTGATGTGCCTCCACCCCAGAGGTCGTTTTAGAAAATAATTTGATGTAGAAGTTATAATATTTTTGATGTAGATGAGTCTAACATAGATCCTTTTGCATTTTTGCAGGATTATCTTGATATGTGCAAGTAGAGAGGCAGGCATGTGCTTAGAATTTTGTAGGGCTAGGTGGGTTTGATGCATCTTGATGACCAAGATTATCTCTGATGGGTAGGCCTATGGTGGGTCTACACGTTGCTCAAGATGTTGTACCATGCTCCAATGTTGATGGTGCTCATGGAGAACTTCGGATACCACCACCTTGACCTTCCACTTACTACTCGGGAGATAGTTATGACTTTAGAGGATTTCTATCATATCAGCTGGCCTACCCATCCATGGATAATGAGATGATTCATGATAGAACCGCGTTTGACATGAGAGATGCTAGAGGGTTAATTGATATACATTAGGCATAGTGATCTCAATGATCTCATTGGCCACATCTACATCCGATTAGTATGAGCATGAATGGGTGGTAGTCTTGTTGTTGAGGATGGTGATGGTAGTTATTACCATCCTCCATGTTACATAGATGGGCAAGGCTTCGTACACGCGTAGGGGCCTTGTTCATACCGATAGAGATGGAGGAGCAATAGACTATTTTTTTCTTTAGTTTGTAGCATGCTCACTCACACCTATACGCCATGAGTTAGATGGGTTTGTACATTATGAGTATTCTAGCCTCATAACTGCACCCTCCTATAGGTTAGTGGGATTTTCATATATCACTTACATCCGGAGCTAGTCGGGTACACCAATAGCCCACACATACCAATTGGTACATGAGTGGAGGCTTATAGATTTATAGTTTTGGTGGCTTTAGTTTGACACATTACCAATCTAGCGATGTTAGATGGAAAATGTATAGGGGTATACGGTGTGCCTCAAACAGGCGACAATTGTGGTATATGCAGCGCGATCAATTCTTGGCGGGCCACACTAATTATGTTATTATTCCCTATTACTGGCATAAGGCTGCCCCACAGTTCAAGATTTTGTAGACCATACCCTGACTTCTCCTATGTACACACAAGCAACTAGGTGTGTAGTTAGACCGAGCGATCTTCGTTGACCGACCATATTAGACGTCGTTGTTAGTGACGATGGGTCAGACAACGATGATCAACCCCCTATGCTGTCAGTCGATCATGTAGGAATTTCCTGAGGCTTCCAGACCTGGTGGGCCACACATGGTACTACCCTAATTTTTCTAGCAGATGCTCCCAAGGGCAATGTTGGTATAATGTATGAAGGAGCAAATGAGTGAGAGGGTGATGTTGACTTTATGAAATTCTGAAAACTATTTTTATATATGTCACCAAGGATTGAACGTTATTGATCAATTTGCAAGTATGTGCAGTAGCAAGGTGACAAGATGAAGGATGAGAACACAATTGAAGTAGGATTCTTTAGCTGGATCGAATGGTAAGGCAGTTGGAATCTGGGTGTACACACCATAGAAGGACATAATCACTTGCATTTAAATCAAATTACATATGTCTGAGAATGAGAATTTCCCAACTTGAACTAATTCTGTGTTTGAAAATATATGGCTTCTAGATATGAAAAATTTCCATTAAAACTTTGTGTTTGATGAAACAAAAATAAAATTTAGACTATATGTATATAGAGATGCTCGAATTTGAATTTAAGTTATCCATTGAAAGTAATATTGTATGGAACTCGTAAGCCATAACAAACAATTACACATGGGAGTAAATATGTATATATAAATATATATGTATACATATATATATACATATACATATACATATACATATATACATGTATGTACATAAGATTCGAATACATGCATATATATATATAAATGTATATATGTGTGTGTATATTCAAATGTAGAAAGTATGGTAAATGAGAATGGGAATCATTTAAATTATAAACACATAAATATGAATATATACATGCATGCATGCATGCATACATACATATATATATATATACATACATACATACATACATACATACATACATATAAATATATGTATATTTGAATGCTTATTCAAATGTATATACATTGTTGAATTCAAATGATAACCAATAGAATACTAATATCGGGTTGATAATTAAAGCAAATACAATGATGGAAGTAAGGCCTGCCATAAATTTAATGGCGATATTTGAATTGTGTAGTGGCCAATGGAAAGGCCATAATGCCTCCACCTTGGGCATGCAAAATATAGATTGTTGTTTCCATTTTTGAATAACACAGAGGCAGTGTGGCAAAAAAAAATCACTAGAAAGGTGGGTTGTAGGAAGGAAAAAGCAGAGGAGTTCGAAGGAAAAAGCCAGGGATAGCTTAATCGATTTGATATTGAGGTCATCCAAACCATGCAAGAAATATAAAGTCAATTTTATTTCCATTCTTTCCTTCTTTATTATCAAACGATACCAAATTTCATTTTGTATATTGATTTCTTTCATTTTTTCTGTGAGTACATTTGATAGAAGCCATGGCCTTAGGCCAAATGACATAGTGTCAACCTCTATGGGTCGCTTGTTGCATTATGTGTATGATTTCTTTCTTTTAGGAAGCCATGGGGCTAGCTCTATGAGCTAAGTCGAGCCTTTGAGTGTTAAGCACAGGTAGTTCTTCCTTGAGGCCGCTCACATGAGCATACCATATGATGGCATTCGTATACCTTGCACCATTTTATTATAACTCACTGTGAATAAATAGTGATGGAGATTGATTAAGGATTC